>CM050921.1:0-600000 GCA_027742785.1 Vigna reflexopilosa | reverse complement strand
ATATATATATATATATATATATATATATATATATATATATATATATAATAAAATCACGTGCAAAAGAGTTGCAAAGGAACAACACTTGAAAATTCCTAAACATAGCTTTCAAATTAGAAGAACATAGGAGAAAAAGATAACAGCTATTTATATACTTTTACGAAATCAGGGGTGCACTCAATGTCTATATATATATAGATATATATATGAATGAGAGAGAGAGAGGAGAGATGTGGAATATTAATAAAAAATTCCAGTTGTACATATGTATGAATAACTTTGGTAAATGATTGCTTCATTTCTAAGAATAAAAAACAAAAATACAACTTCATGAAATTCCTGTGGGATTAGCTTGCCAACCTCTTTGATGTAAGACTCAATTATATTAAAAACACCATAAGAATCACACACATGGAAGAACCACTTTTCAATACAAGCCACTCATTAACAAATAGGAAAATGGTCAATAAAATAATTGTATAGTTAACAAATTATGATATAGTTAGATCTTTAACACTTGTTGATTGGAGTTTAATTACTAACTTTCTGTATAAGGAAAAAACTTTAATTCTAAACTAATCATATGAGATTGAAAATATATATCCATGGTTGAGAGATTAACTAAACTAATCCATCATGTTAACATTAATTCTAACACCCACCCAAGTTGGCAATTATGTATTAGCATTTACAGCTAGTGAGAAATAATACAAAACAAAACCAAATGTATGACTTGCAGCTATGTTGTCAAATTATAATGATGTCGAAATCACACCAACAAAACACACAAGTGATCATCAATGACAACTAAGAGAAATATTTAACATGGTACAAGTCACAATCTCCTTTAACCTCGTAACAAAATCAAATAAAAATTTGTTTACTCGTTGAGCATAACATCAATTAATACTCGTACAAACTTTATCGATTTGAACATAAAACAAGCAGTAGAAAACACTACTGCAACGATATATTATTAGAATAATGAATTTATGTCTTAGAAATGAAATAATAAAACATCATATAAGGACGAAGACGAAAATAAATTAATAAATTTTTTATTTTTATATAATGTTCTGTTATTCATTTCTATTTAATATAAAATTTAGATTCACACTTTCATTTCCAAACACTGAAAATCTCAAAAAATTATTACCTAAACAGTGCATATTTAGTTTAAGCTAAAATATAAAAGAAATATACTGTACTATGACTACAAAGAAAAACCCAAAATAATGTGCATTTTGTAAGACATGATGTGGTTTTGGAAGAGTGTGAAAAGGTATAATATAGGGACGGTTGAAAGCAAGGTAAACCCAAAAACCGAAGCATGCACCCTAATTTTGAGTAGCCGTGCCGTCTTGGGCGTTACCATAGCCACATAAAGGAACCACAAAACTTGACATGCACTTAATCATCTTCATCCCTTTCCCTTTTTTTAATCCAATCATTTTCTTCCTTATTTATTTCATACCCCTACATTTCTTTTTCCCAATAAACCAATTTGTACCTTCTTTATCAAACCTAAACCAAATCCAACGTAACTTGTGTAAGCTGTTTCCTCCATCATTTCCCCAAATGCATCATCAATATTCAATTAAGTCTTCATCTTGACAAAGACAATCCACCCTCAAAACTTATACCCTTTTGGATATTCTGTTCATTATGCTAACATAATATCAGATCAAATTACAAAATCCTGTCTTTTCATACTGATTGCATACATAGGCAATGCTATTTTAACCAGATAAGTACTATATTCGGAAAGATAGATTTTTTCTTCTTTCTAACATAGTTACTAGTATCAGAAACTTCCAATTTCATTCAGTTAATCCATGTGCTAAATATTTTATCTGATTTTACTTAATATACTACCCTTGAGTTACTTTATGGTTGTACATACATAAACTTGAAGTGCAAGTTTATGATGTTAGGATGCATGAAAAGTCACCATATTCTATTCGCCGAGGCCGCCAAGTTGCAGCACGAGAATTCAAGTTTTCAACATTCAAGAACGTTTTTGAAGCCTTAAAATTTGGATTTCTAATTTCCACTCGTGTGCATGTTGACTTTGACTGCACCAAGCTGAATAATATAGTACATGCTTGCAAGAATGTGTTCGGGACAAACTCCTCAAATCTCACCTCCATTCATCACCACTTTTATTTCCTTAACATCTGAACGCTGCTGCTTCAGTTCCTCAACAGATAATCTTCACAGTCAGATGTTTTTTATGTAGTTTTTGTCAGTAGTAGCACTAACATGGAGGTTGTGAGTCCAAAAGATTGTTCTGTTTCTTCAAGTCCTTTCTCTTCACCTAACATTGGGGCCTTGCTCAAGATCAAGGTCATCACATGGTAAGAATATATATATATATATATATATATATATATATATATACACATATCATGGATCATTCCATTTCCACGTGTTGTTATATGTCTGAAGTTTGTCTCATGTACTTTGATTTTTGTCACAGGAGCCAACAGACTGGTTTACCTGTTTCTGTCCGTGTTCGAGTTAAAGATAAGATGTTCAACCTGCATAAAGTAAGTTTGACTGAATTGGAATCCAACAATATTTCACATAGCTAACTGCCTTAGTTATTCATTTGGATGTTGTGTTTGTTGTTACAGTTTCCTTTGACTTCGAAGAGTGGATACTTCAAGAAGCATTTAACCGATGCATCTGAGGTTGAGCTTCCGGAAACATTTCCTGGAGGACCAGAAACCTTTGAGATGATAGCCATGTTCGTTTATGGATCCTCCACATTGATTGACCCTTTTAATGTTGTGGCACTAAGGTGTGCAGCAGAGTTTCTTGAAATGACAGAAGATCATTGTTCGGGCAACCTTTGTGAAAGGTTTGATCTTTATCTCAATCAAGTGGTGTTGCAAAGTTGGAATGACACCCTTATAGCACTTCAGAGGTGCCAGATGCTGCTCCCTTGGTCTGAATATCTGTTAATAGTGAGTCGCTGCATTGAATCTCTTGCCTTCATGGCATGCATGGAGGTGCTTGATCCAGAAAGAAGAAGAGACACCCCAGTTGTGACAGTGGAGGAGTTGGCTTCCCAGGCTTGGAGCTGTGAAATAATGAAGGATGTTGTGAGCCAAGACCTGTGGATGAGGGATCTGATTGCTCTACCCTTTGACTTTTTCAAAAGGGTTATAGGGTCTTTGAGGAAACAAGGAATGAAGGAGAAGTATGTGAGTCCAATCATTGTTTTCTATGCAAATAAGTGGGTGCTCTCTAAAAAAGCACGCCAATTTTGGGAGAGTTCCTGTGATGAGATTGGGGAAGGTGGCATGAATAGCAAACCTTCAGTGATTCTACAAGGTGTTGTTGATCTTCTTCCAGTGGGTGATAAGGCTAGGAAAGTGATTCCAGTGGGGTTTTATTTTGCTTTGCTTTCTAGATCTCTTGAGTTGGGTTTGAGGACTGAAAGCAAGGCTAAGTTACAAGAACAGATTACATCACTTCTGCACTTCTCCCAAGTGGAGGATTTTCTTGTTCCTGAAAGTGGAGCAGAGTTAAAGTCCTCTAGCATGGAGTTGGAGACTATGGAAAGCATACTTTCATCATATGTAGCATCTAACTCAAATGTAAACCATGCCCCAGAAGCTGGCAATTTCAGGGTTGCTGAACTGTGGGATGCATATCTATTCAATGTTGCAGCAGATCCAGATATGGAACCGAAGAGATTCATGGAACTCATTGAAAGGGTGCCACCATCTTATAGACAGAACCATTACCCACTTTACAGAACAACCAACAGCTTTCTCAAGGTAAGCAAGCTTTCAGCATTCTTCAAAAGCTTCTTAAAAAAAAGTGACATTTGAGTTCAACTACACTGCCTAGTTCATAACACATGCTCTCATACCAATATCACTCTGTTTAGGAAAGTTAGTCATAGCTCATTACCCATCTTAGGCCAAAAACAAAATGAAATCATTAACAAAGAATAAACAATTTCAGCTTTAACATATTCAGCTTTTTCACTGTAGACACATCCGGGTATATCCGAAGATGATAAGGGAGCAGTGTGCAAGTATCTGGACTGTCAAAGGTTATCACAAGAGGCGTGCATTGAAGCTGTTCAAAACGAGTTGATGCCTCTACGTCTAATTGTCCAAGCACTTTTTCTTCAACAATTGAACACACACAAAGCTTTCAAAGAATGCTCAGATTCATTCAGATATGCACATTGTGGAGACATGTCCGGAAGCTTATCAAGTTCTAGGTGTCCATATTCTGCAAGCCAGAATCCAGGAGAGAGTCCATACACTGATAAACCTGAGCTCACTAGCAGGCCCTTGAGCTTCCTGCTGCAGAAAGACAATGTGATGCAGAATTTCAAGTTCTCAACCACTGAATATGAGTCGACAAGCTTCAGGATTCAAAATCTAGAACAAGAACTCATGTCCTTGAAAAGAAGCCTTCAATTGCACAACATTGTAACAAAGGCAGAACCAAATTTGGCCAAAAGCCAGAAGATAAAGCCGTGTGGATTAGAAACTCGATCACTGAGCAAAAGGAGGAACCCAATTGGACAAGCGACTAGTTGCATCAGTTCTGTAAATTTTGCTTCACAAAGAAGGTATGCCAGCAGGTTGCTCAAGATCTTTCACCGCATAACTTTGTTTGGAAGTAGAAAACTGAAGAGAAAACCGGGAACTCCTAGTCAACTGTCCAAGTAAATGTAGCATGTGAACTTTACTGTTGATGTCTTTGAATGTGGATAAGAAAAAGCAATGGAGAATTGGAGACTCGATTCACTTTTTCCTTTTATCAAATTCCATTGAAAATAACAAGTAAAAAGGAAAAGAGGGTGTGAAAGAAAGGCAGCAAAGGAACTGAACAAAGAACGTGCTAAATGCAATTCAATAGGCTACTATACTTCCTTAACATTCCTTCAAAAACATATATTATGTATATCATCAAAATCACAAAGGATAATATCATAGATATTGAACTCTGAAGAGTTGACAAAATGATTGGGGTTCAGTTCAAACGCTTCAGCTTGTCATATGAGTATAGAACACTCCTGGTTTAACTTGACATGACAGGATCAGGAAGAAAGTCTGCCATTATATCTATAAATAAATAAAAATATTGACGTAACTAGACCATGTGAGATTCCACAATATTTGCACTTTCGTTTTGCATGATTTGCATATTGGACAATGACATAGTGATGGTGCTTGACACTGACAGGCATGTAGACATCAACCCACTGATCAGTTTTGTCTGTCTTTTTGTCTTCCCCAAAGTAAAGAAAGCACGTTTTCTTCATAATTCATTACTGCCTGTCAACTTAGTTACAGTATCAACAGTGGCACAATGTGAATCACTGAGCCAAAGCTTCTCCTCAATTGCTTAATCACACACATGTCAAAACTATTATGTTTAGTTATGTCACCGTGATTGATGTTGGAAAAAATAATTGTAATCTGAGATTTTTCTGCAGAGAGTCACAGGAAGATTTGGTACCTATTGTGATAAAAACAAAAGTGATACATCAGATAAAATAAAAGTTCTACATAAGATAAAACAAGATATGATACAAGTTTATATACACAGAAACAATCTCTATTAATAAAAAGTCTCTTGAAATGGTATCATAACTAAATCGGTGATAACTTAACCCAGAACGGACAATATTTTATCATGATAGAAAACGGTTATATTCATAGAATTTAACAGGTTACTCAGACACACTAGAAGAATGGAAATTTAGTCAGGAAGCATAAGTATCACTGCAATATATAATACTTTTGAAGTGATATCAAAATTAAATCAATGTGAGTTTAATCTAAAATGGACAATATTTTATCATCGTAGAAAACCATTATATTCATGGAATTTAACAGATTACTCAGACACTATAGAAGAATGGGAATTTAGCCTGGAATCATAAGTATCACTGCAACATGAAACGGTGCATTACTGCATTATAACCAAAAAGTTAACAACACCGAACTTCATTCATTGTGTACTTTGAGTTTGTCACATATTTGGCCAAACCAATTTATTAGAGCCCTTTGAGAATTTTCTGTCATTGTAAAAATTGGCCTTAATTGTCAATGGATGGGAAGGGTGACCAGTGATGAAATTGTAACTTTGGAAAGAATAATTCCTTTCATTGTTCCACCTTGCAAGGTTCATGATTGAACCGAAAACGCAGGCATCACACAACTAAAAGTTACATTCTGCATATTTTTTTAATGCTGTGTACTTCTGATAGTTTTCTCACTTTAAGGTATTCTCAGTTTCTTTTGTTTCCAATATATTCTCATATTCTCTGCGTTTCTCATCTGCTCTCATGTTATGTCCACCCTACAAATATCATAATCTCAATTCATCACACCGTTTATTATTTTTTTATCACAGCAACTCACTGTCTTTTGAAACAAAAAATCCTGCATGCCACATGTCATTAATTTACCAATATCAAATGAATATATTTATCATCTTTTCAACACACCAGAAAAATAAAATATAATCCGTTCATATTACAACTAAGAATAATAATAATAAAATGATTCTCCTTTACAGTTGACATACATTATTAAAATAGAATAGTTATGAAAAAAAAATTATATTTTAATAAAAGGAAAAAATAAAAATAATATTAAATAAATATAAAAAATTTAGATATGATTTGTGTACAACAAAGTCAACTAGAAAATTGCATGCGAACGTTCTTCTGACCTTTTCAATTGACATTGTTGTCAAATTTTTCTGAATGACTGAACATTTGCTAATGAAAACAAGGAAACCTAATATATATCTTTTGCTGGCTCATGAGGATAAAAAAGACAGGTAGGTATAACATATTTAAACGGTTAAGCATGTTTTTACTCTTTTGTAGCGATTTTGGTTTTAGTTCCTCTTTCAAATTTTGGTATTTTTTAGAAAATTTTAGTTTTAGTCCTTTTTACTAAATTTTTTTAACTTTCTATTAATGAAGAACTAAATTGTACCAAAATTTAAAAAAATGACTAAAACCAAAATCGCCCCAAAGTATAAAAATTAAAAACATATTTAACCCTTATTTAAATCATCTTAATTTTTTTAACAGGGAAATTTATTTCATTTCAATTTTATTAAGAGAGATAACGATTTCAGATTAGTTTCCTTTTATTATAGCAAGAATCATATTTAGAAAAATAAAAGTTATAATCTGTCTGATCTACTATTATTAAAATAAAGAGTAACATTAAATTATAATTTATTCAAATAATAAATGATAAATATTTTAGTATGGCAGGGATTTACAAAGAACGTCTTTATTGCCGAGTTATCCAGTATTTAATATATGGGATTTACAATATTTCTTCGTTGGATTATATTGACAATAAATTAAAAATCATTCGTTATAATAATAAAAATATTTTAAGTTAAAGTGTAGATAATATATTATTATATGAGGTTTTATATAAGAATAAATAAATGGGAGATTTTAAAAAATGTTATATAGTGCAACAAATGTGTGAACATTAATACAAAATTGCAATATTTATATATAATTTTTTTAAAATTTGAAATGTGAGATAAGACAAAATGGGTTAAACCAATTTTCGTTATCATACCTAAGAAAAACTAAGATATCATCTTATGACGTTAAGATGTCCTAATATCTGAGAAATAGAAAAAAAATATAAGTTTAAAAAAAAATCAGAATTATTTTGTCTCATAATAAAAGTATAATTATTGTAAATTTTAATTTAAAAATAATCTTAAATTTTGGTTTAATTAATAGAGTATTATTTTAGTGACATTTCATAAACATTAATCACTCTTAAAGTTAACTAAAATAAATAAATATTGATTTAAATAATTAAGAAAACTAGACATTTTATTTAACTACTTCTGAATTATTATACAAAGTGATAATTTCCTTGTTTTTATGTCATTGATGATTTTATGTTTTTACTGTAACTTATTTTAAGTACCATATTTCCTCTTATGTGTAAAAGATAAGTTATTTATTTATTTAATATCTTTACTTTAAAATAACTAAATAATTCCCAACATAAAATTAACTGCCATATATATTTTTTAATACCATTTTGATAAAATTATATGCATATATGTATATTAAATTATATTATTTAATATTCGTGTTTATTTTCGTCCGTAATCAAAAAAATAAATATGTTAAATACTTTTTTAGTTTTCAAACTATATGTAAAATTAAAATTTATCTTTATCTCAAGTTTTTGTATATGTTGATCTTCAAATTTAAAAATAAATAAATAAATATAATTTTTTTCAAACTTACATTTGAATTTAAACTTGTCAAAACAATGCAAATAATTTAAATATCATTTTAAAACCTATTTAACACATTAAAAAATTAATACAATTAAATTAGAAAAATTATATTTATTTATTTTAAAAATTTGGATACCAATTCAAAATAAATATTTAATTTAAAAGAAAAATATATTTTTTGTTTAATGTAAAACTCACATAACACGTGTTCCAAATCTTCTTAAAAGATTACACGAATATATAATTTCAGGGATAGAGAAAATACAATTTATAATATAAGTGATTGTATGCAATTTGATCACATAATTGATATAGTTATGATCGAAATGTTAAAATCCTTCCATTGCATTGGTGGGGAGGTGAATTTTAATAAATAATTTATCTTTGAATTTCAAAATTCATTTAAAACATGTGAATATATAAACTATAAGGTGAAATGTAGGGACATTTGAAACTAAATTATATATTATATGAAATAATGTATAGGTTTAAATATGTTTTTTAATTTTAAAAAAATATTTTTTAGTTATTGAAGTAATATTTGTTAGTTTCAAATAATATCTTTTTTACTTTTTATTATTAAATATGGATAGTTTAATTAAAAATACATATTAATTAATATAATGAAATAAAACAACCTTTTAAATCAAGATTTTTTTTAGACAGATAATTTAATAAAATAAAAGTACATTTTACTTAAACTTATAATTTATTTTATATATTTTAATTATACTTTACAACTTATATATAACTTAATTTTCTAATAAAAATAATAAAATGTGCTTTACATCTCTAGAATTAAAATGATAATATATTTAAAGTATACACAATATAAATGATAGTATGTTTTATATGAGCTTTACATTTTAAAAACACAATATTATTATAAATCTAGTTCCCCGTAGTGCCTTTGTCAAATTTACAACAAACTATTTATTATATTTAAATATAATATTTTGTTTAAAACTAATTAATAATTAATTAATAGTTTTGACATAATTATATATAGTTTGGTTGAATTATAATTAAATATATTTATGCTTATCAAACTATGATAGCAAATATACGAGAGTTATATTACAACCCATTGTGAAATTTCGTCAAATGTAAAACACTTTATGTTTGTTGAAGACAATATTTTACATTACTTTTATTAAGTGTATTATTGATATTTAAGTGAGTATAATTCTTATACAGATATAAATGAAAATGTTGATATCATATAAGGATTAAAATTCCTAAATTGATTGTTTTAAAGTTTTAAATTAAAAAGGAAGTTAATTTCTTATATATGATTAGAATCATGTCTCATTAATATTCTGTCTTTCTACTTAATCTTATTTTTTGAAAAACCCATCAATAATATTAAATTTTAAGTAGTTAACAGATAATACAAAAATAAGTATTTATAGTTAAAAATGTTTTTACTTGTAGACGAATAAACTAACGTAGAAGAGATTTTAAGAGATGAATTATTAAAATTTATATATAAATTCAAATCTACATTTGATAGAAATAATGATATTAACATTCTATAAAAATTAAAATTCATAAATTAACCGCCTTAATATTTTAAATTGACGGTAATGTCAATAACTTATGTGACAAATTAAAATCTTATTAGTTTTCTGTCTCAACTTTTTTCTTATTGTATATAAATAATATAATATATAATTTAATTTAAATACAAAACATCATTATTTTTAAATAGTTTGATAACAAATATATTTAATCCTAAAAAAAATCATAAAACATAAATGTAGCCACAGATCATAATGTAATAGAATCATATAAGATTGTCGCAATCTGTTCTGAAAATCGTAAAACGAATTACATCAATTATATATACTTATTTCAAATAACTCATAGTTGTATTTTTTTTTAATCTTTATTGTTATTTAATATTATCTATATCTTGAATATAAATAAATACTTTCGTCATTTGTTCCATTAATATAATAAACTATTAATCTTTAACTGTTTTTTTTATTGTTATAGTTATACCAAATCATTACTTTTACATTATACGGAGTTTAACCTACGGATTATCATGTCAGCTTGTCAAAATTTGACTAATTGGACTGAAATTTTCAATTTACTTATCCATTTTAGTCTATTTTGTGCAAACCCGTTAAATTGTCAGACTAAAGCAAGACATCCAACCTGTTTTTCTAATTAAAAATAATTTAAAAGATTAATTTCTCTGTATTATATTTTTAAAAAAAATGCAATGATATAACATTTAAAAATTAAATTTTAATTATTAATTATAAAAATTAATTTAACATATTTTATTAAATATATTTACCGGTCAATTAAAACTTTAGATAATATTTATATAATGAAATATATTTTTAATTTATATATATATATATATATATATATATATATATATTTATATTAAAAAACAGTTTGCTTTTCAACCGGATATGTCTATTTTGGGCCTAAAAGAAATCGCGCTAACCCTAATTTTTTTATCTAATATTTTTCTTCTGTTCTCTCTCTTTAATGGACTTGTATTGTATGAAGGGATTTTAAAAAATTAAAAATTTCTATTATTTATGATAGGTATTCGGTATTATTGTTAAATTGATTTCTTTATTAATATGATAGATATTACTACGAAATCACTTTATTAGTAATTCAAATGAGTATCCACGACAAAATAATAAAGGAAAGAGCAAAGGAAAATGTTATTAGAAATTAAAAAGTAGTATTAATTTTATTATTTTTAAGTTAAACATTATAAGGTTTTGTTGTGTTGTTTATTTAACTTTCAAATGATTAAATTTGTTATTTCAATTTTTATAAAATTAATTATAAGAACTATAATTACATGGACAATTTCAAGTCTTTAATAAAAACTGAAATGACTTTAAAATTCAAGCTATAAAATCTTGATTGCAATTTCAATTTTTTATTCATTAAATAGTCTTTTAAATTATAATCCAATATGAAGATGAATAAATTAAAAAAAGTTCTCAACATTATATTAATATTAAAAAGTATCTACTAATACAGACATATTTAGTCAATCAAGCAATTATATAAATTCAAAAAGTAGTCAGACAAAGGAAAAACTATCTCACAAATTTCTTGAGCAAATTTTCTTATAATTTAAAATATTATTTTATTCAAAGAGGATGAAGTGAAAAAAAAATACTAGATTCCCATTTTTGCACTTCACTAATTTTTTGAAATAAAACTGGGAAAATAAATAATAAACAGGGAAAGAAAAAAAAAAAGAGAAAGAAAGAAAATCATCATCATTCATTTGCAGAGGCCCTATATAATGGTCATACCACATCTCGCAGCTTCTCTCTCGGCTTTCTCCTTATAAACTTCCGATGTGTTTTTCTCTTTCTCTCTCCATAGTTTTGTTTTCTTTATAAAATTTTGCAATCGGTTTGGCAACTGAATTTTCATTTGTTAATCAAATTATTAATAATTGAAAAAGAAGAAGAAGAAAAAAAAGGGTGGGGAGGCATAGCCAGATAATGAACCTGCCCTCTGTTCTTATTCTCATTGTGCCTCCCCTCAGATCTTAAGATTTGCCATCTGGGTCGTCTTCAATCGGTGGGTTTCGAAGGAATCTCGATTGAAGTTTTGATCTTTCTTCAATTGGGTCTGCCTTTGGATCTTTGATTATTGAAATTTTTTGTGGGTTTTTTTTTTTTCCAGGATTGCTTAGCTTTTGATTCACTGCTTGATGATTGTTGATGAAGGATCCGATGTTTTGTAACTGAATCCGACAATATCTATTTTTGCATCGTTAATACAGTCTCTCAGTTTGCCTTAATTTAAGGTATTGTTTATAATGCTTCTTTTTTGGCTACGTTAGGGACTACCTGTATTTGAACAATTTGATAAACGATAATGCTATCGTGCTTTGATTTTATCCTACCCGGATTTATTTGCATTTCATCCCAAACTAGTATTTTTTTTTTATATTGTTTTGTGAGTAAAAAAAGAAAGAAATAAAGTTATGCTTTTGCATATTGTTGTGTATGGAATTGGAATGGATCCGTCAAGAACATGCCTTTTCTTATGCCCTATTGTTAGGTGCTAAAGAAGGGTTCTTTGTCCATTTCCAATGCTGCTGCTTCCACTTGCATTTGTAAGTTTTTGAGCTGAAATGCTTATTGCTTGAAGCGTCTTTTGCCTGTAGATAAAATGCAATCAGATAATGGCAAGTTATTTATCGGTGGAATATCATGGGACACAAATGAGGAGCGACTCAGGGAGTATTTTAGTACTTATGGGGAGGTTGTGGAAGCAGTGATAATGAAGGATCGGACAACAGGTAGAGCCAGAGGATTTGGTTTTGTTGTTTTTTCCGATCCTGCTGTCGCTGAAATAGTCATAAAAGAGAAGCACAACATTGACGGAAGGATGGTAATTCTTGTTATTTCCTCCCCCTCTTAAGTCTAAAACTTGCATTTTGAGATGGTTCACTTTTTGAATTATGAAACATCGGAAAGTAGCATTTTTTTTTCCTATCGAAATGTACCCTGATTAGCTAAATTGCTGGATTCGCAATCCCAAAAATTTCTTAGCAAGATTTTAAAATGGAGCAGTAGTTAAATCTTTTTTTTCTTGTGTTATTGTTCCCGTCTCCATGCATCTATTGTAAGGATTATAGATCTTCAACACTTTTTTATTTTCTGATTTATGGTCATCTTCAATACTGTTTCGTCTATCGCTAGGTTGAGGCAAAGAAAGCTGTTCCCAGGGATGATCAGAACATACTGAGTAGAAACAGTGGCAGCATCCATGGTTCACCTGGTCCTGGTCGCACTAGAAAGATATTTGTTGGAGGTTTAGCATCAACAGTGACGGAGAGTGATTTCAAAAAGTACTTTGATCAGTTTGGGACTATAACAGACGTTGTAGTTATGTATGATCACAACACTCAGAGGCCAAGAGGTTTTGGATTTATCACTTATGATTCTGAGGAGGCTGTTGACAAAGTCTTACTAAAGACATTTCATGAATTGAATGGTAAAATGGTTGAGGTCAAGCGAGCAGTTCCTAAGGAATTATCACCAGGACCAAGCCGCACCCCACTCGGTGGATATAACTATGGTCTCAGTAGGGTCAATAGTTTCTTAAATGGCTTCACTCAGGGGTATAGTCCAAGTACTGTTGGAGGTTATGGACTTCGAGCGGATGGTAGATTCAGTCCTGTTGCCAGTGGTAGAAGTGGATTTGCTCCTTTTGGATCAGGTTATGGAATGAGCATGAATTTTGAGCCTGGTTTGAATGCTGGATTTGGGGGGAATGCAAATTTCAATAGCAATCTTAGCTATGGGCGGGGAGTAAATCCTTATTTTATTGGCAGTTCCAATAGGTTTGCTAGTCCTGTTGGATTTGAAAGTGGCAATGGAGGAAACAATTCTTTCTTCAGTTCCGTGACTCGAAATTTGTGGGGTAATGGTGGCCTTAGTTATGGAACAAATTCTGCAAATTCCAATGCGTATATTGGATCAGGGAGTGGAAGTATTGGTGGGAATACATTTGGCAACACTGGAGTCAACTGGGGTGGTTCTTCAGCAATTTCTGCGCAGGGAGGAGGGAACAACATGTCACAAAGTAGTGGCAACCTGGGTTATGGAAGTGGTGACAATAATTATGGCTTGGGGACTGGAGGGTATGGAAGAAACACTGGTACCACTTTTGCACCAACATCTTCGTACTCTGCATCAAATGGTGGTGTTGATGGGGCTTTTGCAGACTTTTACAATAATAGTTCTGTTTATGGGGACCCCACTTGGCGCTCTTCAAATTCTGAGAGAGATGGATCTGGTCCCTTCGGTTATGGACTTGGTGGAGCAGCTTCTGATGTTTCTACCAAGAGTTCTCCAGGTTATGTTGGTGGTTATACTGTTAATAAGAGGCAGCCAAATAGGGGTAAGACTTACAATTTTTTTTGACGATTTTCTTCTTATTGACATGTTTGGATTTTTAGTGAATGTCAGAACCTTATTTAGTTGATCTTTGATTAATGTATTTTTTCTTTGCTAAGTTTGCTATTACTATGGAACACTAATCAGTTCTTTCTCTATTTTTTGACTAGATTTTGTTGATTTTCTTATTTACTTAGATTTATACAGTTAGGTCAACTTGTTTCTAAGAACAGTTTTTAATGACATCCAATGACGATCATTATTTTATTTTTCTGTGGTTATTCCTATAGAAAGGATGTACACTGACTAATTATACAGTTATTCATGTTTGAGTTCAGTATACTTTTGTTCCATTCCTAACATCTGTTACACGAGGACATCTTTAGGAAGTCATTGAGATGCCAAAATTTTAATGACATGGACTAGGTGATGTCATCATATTTTGTTGGGAAAATCAATCCAAATTTCTGACATGAATACAAGTAGGTCAAGGCATACATTCCAAGAGGCGGTGAATGTAGATGAAGTGGTGGAATATTTGATGTTTAAGAGTCATTTATGAACGGAATCATGAACCTTTGTTATAAAAGGGGGTCCTTTTGATCAGAAAAAACTAACTAGCCTAGAGAAGGGGGTTACAACCCAAAGTGAGAGGGTGTGTTGTAATGGGAGGGTTTTATTAGGTTTGTTCTGGGAACTTACAATTTTATTGAGACTCCCATGAATTTAGCCAACAGTTGTTAAAATTTGTGCCTTTTTCTATTTTTCTTTGTGATCTTTGTTGCGTTTGAAAGGGATTTCCCCAACATATGTATATGGCTTTTTATCCTAGTCTTGTAGGAAATATAACTTTTAGGCTGTGAAAATTGAGAGGTCCCATACAAATCGGAAGGTAAGCTTCAAATAGAAAGATGGCTATTACTTAAACAATTAATGTTAAGCTTCATAGAAATATGCATATGGTTGTCATTATTCCCCAATCTGACTTTTTATTAGCATTACTTGGGCACAATCTGAAATTTTTTTAGCATTGCTTGGGTCATTGATGTCAGACTACAGATGTAGTTTCAATGATACCTAATGGTATAATAAAAAGGTCCCCACCCCCGTTTGAGGGATGAGAAAAGTGAGCAAGTTGGTAGTTTTTTTATAAATTATGAAATTTTCATCAGTGATCTACATATTTATTGTACTAGTAGAATTTGAGTCTGCTAGAGGCTAGGCTGAACCGTGCACAGACTTTTGTGCTATACAAGTGCAAAGTTTTTTTAGTAAAATTATTTGTTAAACTAAAGCATTACTTCATTTGCGATCAAAATTTGTTGCTGAACAGTATAACTCCATAAATGCGAGGAATTTACTGGAGATGATCATTAATGGCTCGTGTCTAATTTCATCTTGTCTTTCAAAATAAACAGTATGGTATGGACTCTAGGATTCAAAATCTGTTTGGTTGAGGGCTATATTTGTGAGTTAACAGTTGGTTAAGTTTTAAACATGTTGACCATAATTCCACCGAAGTGTTAGATCATTTTCATATATATATATATATATATATATATAGAAACACTAACACAAAGATATAGGTAGATAGATAGATAAAATAAATACGTGTTCTGGGCTCTTTTCAACAGTATTTTGGCTCTTATCATCAGACCAGAACTAGTTCTTCAATGTCCTTCTTCTTCTGAGTTGTAAGATTGATTTTGAGTGTTTTGCTGAATGTGTTTAGATCTTAGAGTATGCAATCATGACTCTTAACATTCTGTTGCGTGCAATACATTTTCTTATGGGAATCGAATGTTTTGTTGTCTCTTATTCTCCTGGTGCTCTACTTTCATCCTTCTCGCCTTAATTCTGGAGTTTAATAGTTAGACAAGAGGGCACCCAAGTTCTTTCTAGCAGCGGAGAATCTGTTGAACATTATTTTTCTTTTTGTCACGTTATACTTAGTTCAATTTTTTTCTGACTTAGATTCTCAATTTCTCAAGTCTTTGTAAGTAACTCAAGTGCAGGAGCTGAAATGAATTTGTCTTTTAGTAAAACCTCTTTACAATACACTGCTATTTTCTACTGCATGTTTCTTTGTAATGCTCCATTTTTTTCATGTTAAGTGGATGGAAATTAAGTTTGATACATGTCTCCTTCCAATAATTCATTTTGTATGCGCACACTGATAAAGTTGTATGTTTTGGTTCAGGAATCGCAACATAGGAAGATCATTTTGATGACACGAACTTGTAGGTGAAGATAATCCAGTGAAGCAGGTGAATTGTGAATTTTGCACACCACTGTTGTTACTGTATTTGGATTTAAGAAGCAAGATGTTTGGTTTTCTAGAGCTAACTGGAGTACCTGTCTTGAGGGTTCAGATATAGAGATAGATTACAAGGGAATGTTAAGGCTTGAGTTTTTTGAGTTACTGTTTAGGTTTTGGGATTTGAGTGAGATGTAAAATCTGATTGCGGGATATAGCGGAAGTGTATCATGCACCACTTGTGAGGAAGCAATATAAAAAGATGGACAGCATTTTTTTCTTTTTTCATTTTCCTTCTTTTTTTGGGGTAGATTTTTTTTATTTTTTTTTGTCTTTGATGTCTTGCAAAAGTTGTGGGTTCGTTCTTCTCAGGAATTGTTTGTTTCTTCATCATCCATCATTTTGGCTTGCTTTTAGCAGATTGTATCTGAGGTTTTTTTTTCTTATTTACTAGTGTGAAACATTGAAGGGATACCCATCTAGGGTCCCGTGAATAAGTTACCATATGCTCTGATTCTTTTTCTAAATGGGAATATTTTATGCTACACATTCTAGCTGCTAAATCTCACAAATAGATTTCTTTTTCCCCATTTCCCTATTTTCCAAATTCTATGGACTGTTTAGTGTTTCATTAAGCTTTAAAGATATTGCACACCCCTTTACTAGGTAGATCGTTTAAGATTGAGTTGTACTAATTGTAAGCATCATTAAAAAAGCAAAATACTGAATGAAACAACTTCAGAAAATTCAATACAGACGAACTCTCTTGGCAATGTAAGACGTTATATTTGAGGTTTATTACATAGTATTACTTACTGTCAATGCTTTGGTGTTAACTAAATACAAAGTTGGACAACCAACAATAGGTGACTTTTTATGTTGATTGTATTTATCTAAGTTATGTAAGGAGTTTGATTGTGTTGGTCATCTAGTCTTGGATAATTTAACTTGTTAATGGTTTCATGATCCATTCAATTTGGTTGATGTACTTTTCATGGTACTGATTTGGTCTCTAAAATTTTAATTTTTGCTTGTCTTAAACTTTGATCGTGTTAGCTCTTCATACTAAGAAATGTATGGATATATTCTTTCTCGTGGTGAATCACATCAATCATTTAAGACGTTAACAGGAGAGAAATTTGTGAATTATATCTAACGACATTGAATAAAAAGGATTGTATTCATATCAAAGTTCAACATAATTAATCTTTTTTTTAATAGATTAGAACATGTTCCTATGTTCAATTTCATATTTCCTGAATGCATTCAAAGTATGGTTTCTTTAGACTCTTGGTCTTTCCACCCTTGATTCTTCAATATCAAAATCGTTATATCTTTACACGTTCATTGCATTCATTGCATTTAGTACATTAATCTTTTCACTGTTGTGAAAATTTTATCCTTTGAAAGACTTCCGGTCGGAAAACTTTCTGGTGTATTACCAAAAAAAAAAGTATTTTTAAATCAGCAAACATGTATATGGCTTGTTTCTGTTTCAACTATACTTTCTTTCGGCTTATCCCATTTTAGAAAATAGACTGCTTTCCATTCAAGAACACTTGAAAAGTTACTCAATAGTTATTTTCTTAACTTTGCTTCTGCTTGCTTTATCAGTTTTTCTTTTTCCTTTGGAGAGATGTTCTTATCATTTTGGCTATCTCAGTGCATATTTTGCCATATAAAAGTCTTTCCACTTGCAGTTGTGTATAGAAAAAAAATCTTATGAGGTTAGTTTCATCATTATAATAATGTTTTTGACTGAAACAATATGATTTCCTACAGAATACATTTGTTGTTTAGATGAAGAGAAGAGACATGAAAAGCAGAAGACTTTGCTAGATTCTAGTGTTTGCATGTCAAACAAAAACTTTATTCGAAAGCATCATTGAAAACAAGTATATTTATAAGGAAAAGTTAAAGAAAGATTTATGGTGGCATTTGTGTTGGCTGATTTTGAAAAGTAATATTAAAGGCAGCCAACAGAAGTGAGAAGAGATGGAGTGGAATAAAGTGAAAAATTTCTATATTAGTAATTCCGATTTTCTTCTCCCTTACTCTTACCAACATTTTTTATTTATCAAATTTCTATATTTTTAAGCACACCATATCCTTTCATTTTTCCTATTTCTTTTTAATCTTTCTGGGAAATTAAAGAAAAAAAGGCATGTAATTGGATAGTGGGGAGCAACGAATATCGAATAAAATACAAGTTCCAAATAAAAGGAATTGAAATGGTTGGTACAGCTTTTGTAGATATTAAGTTAACTTGTAATGGAGGTAGAAGTGATCAAGAGAAATTTTGAATCCATTGACAAAAGGGTCATAATAAGTCAATCCAATTACACTCATT
This sequence comes from Vigna reflexopilosa, assembly GCA_027742785.1. Classification (NCBI taxonomy): domain Eukaryota; kingdom Viridiplantae; phylum Streptophyta; class Magnoliopsida; order Fabales; family Fabaceae; genus Vigna; species Vigna reflexopilosa. The sequence continues at coordinate 581,207 of CM050921.1, read as the reverse complement.
TCACATACCTTTTTAATAAAAAAATAATAAATAATAAATCAAATGGTTGTAAAAATGTGTGAAAATATTTTTTCTTTAACAAAAACCTACATATAAACTATTAATATTTATCCTTTAAAAGAACCAGTCTTTTTATTATTCTTTGTGGTACTTGGTAACCATTTTACCATCTTTTTAAGCTACTATTTAGTTTTCAATTCTTTAACATATTTATCATTCAAGTTTTTTTTCATACATTTTACCATCATGCTTTTTAAAATTGTACACATTTTTCTATGATATTGGTAATACAACAACGTGGTTTTGCAAAAATTATAATAAAAAAAATGCTACTTTATTAAAACTTGTAAGCAAATTTTAATAGATTTAAGATATAACATACGTGAAAAAGTAAAAAAAAAAATCCCATGATAAGGTGAATGGGAAATAAAATTGAATAGTAAAATTTAAGAAATAATAATAATTGAGTTGTACAATGTATAACTTTATTCTAACTGTACAAGAATTGATTATAAGAAGCTTAATTTAAGTTTTAAACTGGCTTTGATAGTATAAAGTAAAATTACTCTTAAAAGCAATACTAGTTGGTTGAAATTTTTTAAAGATGAAAAAAAAATATATTTTTATAACTATTTTATTCTTGTATGATGTAAACGTATGTGTAATTGGTTTGGGTTGAAGTAACTTAGAAATCAAGCCCATCTAAAAAGACACTAAATCTTGTTTATATAACAGAAGGAGAAATTAATGAAACTGCATGAATCAAACAGAAAATGGCAAAGGTGTGTATGTATGTATGAATCAAAACCATTGGATTTGGATACAAAAAATTGAGTAAAAAGTTGAAATGAAATAGTAATGTTAATTGTGAATGGCAGATGAAGTTCCTTTGTGAGAAGTTGCAATGAAGCCTTCTCTCCTCATCTTATCTTCCTTGGATTTTCTGCAGAAAACGACCCAAGAATTGACCTCCAAAGCAATGCAAAGGCCAATGAGAGTAGAGAGTCCTAGGCAATAGGTCAACTTGGCGTAGGACCTGCTTGCACCCATCACCTCAAATCCTTGAAAGACATTCACAAACCCAAGCACCACACACGAGTACCCTACAAAGTGGTGGTACGATTTCCAGTACTTTCTGAACTTGTTCCTTGTGTTTGGCCTAAACAACAGTGCCAGAGTCTGCAACGCCCCTAAGCAGAACACTGCGATTCCAAGCTTCCGGTGAAGCCTGTACTCCACTCCCGGCGACAGTTGCCCCAGCCGGATTCCGATGCCAAACCCCACCGTCCCCAGAACGAAACCAAACAGTTGAACTCCTGCATCATCATGCATATTATTCTCATTATACATGCATTTCTCCATCAAGCTAGTTTCTGTCACAAATCATATATTTCATGGCAAACAAAAAAAAAAACATGAAATGCAAATGGGTGTTGAAGTCAAGGTTGGAGTGTACAAAATTCAGAATTGCAACTGAAAAAAATGCAGTCTTTCGCTTCTATTTGCACACAGAAATTATTTTTGAATCCTTCCTGTAAAAGGGTAGTCTTATTTGAGCTTTTATTTTACTTTAAACATCTGATTAGCACTCGTGAGATGTTTGTATTTTCTTTTATTTATTTATCTCGAGGTGTACGAGAGTCTTTGTTCTCGAATAAAATATAGACGATGTTATTTAAAAAAGAGAGTGGTGAAATTAAAAATACGAATGGTGAAATTGAAATGGAACAATGATAGTGACCTGCATGAGCATAGAACCATGCGGGTCCGAGTGCTTGAATGTGGCGAAGGTAGCGTGCGGTGATGGCTCCGATGGGTAAGAGAAGGCCCCAGGAGATGGCGTTGAGGGTGCCATGGATCACTCTCAGCATAGTGAGATCCGTGTGCTGAGGAGCAGAGGATCCCGACAACACGTCAAAGGTGGCAATGGAAGACAGGTCGGTGGAGGTGGTTGGATGAATGGTGGGGGAGTAGCCCTGCACGTAAAGTCCCCTGTTCCAAACAAGGTGGATCTTCGTTTTGTTCGTTTGCAGTTTCATGGTGCCGTAGATTTGGATGGTGGCGCCGTTGTGCACGGTGGCCAGTTTTCCGCCGTACATGGCGGCGTTGGAGGAGAGGAGGTGGATATCAAGAGGGCGAGAGAGCAGTGGAGATTTTTGAAGCTTGACTGTGGGGTCTAAGATGTAAGGTAGAAGCACTATTTGGCCTGAGTTTGGGTCAGGGAAGGCTATTAATGCACGTGTTCCTGTCATTTCCGGTGATGTGGGGTTTATGCCCCATCCAACCCACCCAGAAGGTGATATGAAGCTTCCAAAGAAGACAAGCTCCAAGGTTGTGTTGTGAGGGTGGAATGTCCATGCTATGGAGGCTTGTTGAGTTGGGAGGTTCATGCATTTTTGGAACGTTTTCGTGGCTGTTTCGACCGTGCAGTGGGATGAGAATGCGATGTGGGGAAGGGAACATAGAAGGAAGAGGAAAAGAAAAAGCATGGTGGCGTTGATGGAGGGAGAATTGGAGTGAGTAAGCGATGGATAGGGAGAGAATTAATGGTTCATGGTTCAGTTCTTTTGTTAACAATGTTGTGTTTTGTAATGATGTGTTAAGGTTGCCATTATGGATTTGGAGCACGTAATAAGTGAAAACGTTAGTGCTTACTTTCTTTTATGTTGTTGGTGCTTGACTTTGAAGGGAAGACAATGTTGTATATATGCGTTTGGTGGAAATGGGACACTGTGATTGGTTTAAAATTTTGTAATATTATGATGTCGATCTAGTGCGGCTACTCCTTTTGATTGTAGTTGTTCACGATATACAGTAGATTTATGTCTGCATAGTGTGCTTGGCTTTGAAGCTATGCCATAATCATTCAACTTCAGAAAGTTTAACTTACCATAAAGTTTGCTTTTGAGCAAATGATAAACAAACAAATAATAATCCAAATAATAAGTTAGACAAAATCAATTGCTCAATTTAGGTCGAAGTTATATTTAATTCTTCCAAATGAATATCACATGTGCCAAAGAAAAAAAAAAGAACTACGACCCGAAGAAACTTCACATAAGAAATGTGGGACTTGGAGAAAGTAGAACATGATTAAAACTTCGGACAGGAAGTATTCAACATGGAACTTCACAATTGTCCAAAGATTTGCATGGTTGATCCTTGTATTGAAGAGCAATTATCTCGCTAATTACTTGTTGTTTGTCTGCTTGAAAATGGTCGTCCGCTGAAACATCAAAAGTACAGTGTTAACTTACGACATCGATTCAAAATAGAAATACCATACATTAAAGTGATGCAAGATGTTTATACCTTTGTCGCAATTGAAGTTTTCCAAAAATTGCAAAAGCTTGTGTTTGTTTGTGACAAGGATGCTCACAACTTCAGGGGGCTTATTTTGATTTGCAACAAATAACTGTCAATACCAGAAATTGCAGCAATTAAATTTAAAGCTCAACTTAGAATCAAGAATCTCTAAGAAATAAACATTCTCTCCATTCCATACCTTGAAAACGTGGAAGGTGTCAAATTGAATTGTCTTGTTTGAATCCTGAAAATTGAGAGAAAACAAAAGGAGAGAACAAAAATATAAGTACTTTTATTTTACGTTTTGCAGGTCTGAAAAATTAATGTGAGTATAAGAGAAAGCATACTCTTAGGAGGTTCATGAGGATCCTCATATTATCCAACGAACCCACATACCGAACCATTACAGCAGCATTCGAGCGATCCAATAACATATCCCCCAATAACTGTAACATATTTGATATACTATGATTAGGACAATCCCGAAATTAACAATAAGTAAACTGGTTATGATTTATGCTTAATTAAGCTTATTCAGTCTCATAAGTCTCACATAATGAACTAATTATCATTTAATTAAATTGTTTATCAAAAAGTCAATTTTCTTTATATATAAAGTTTCTTTTAGTGCATACAATTAAAATGGCACGAAGTAAAAATGAACTTGGGACATAAAGAATCAATCGCAGAAGAAATAATTACCTTGATAGCGTACCGTCTTGTGAAATAACTGGTGGATTCAAGCAACCGAGAGTTGTAATCTTTGAAGAACTGACAGGCAGAGAGTAAGAAGGTTTAACTAACACATCTTAAAATGTTGATAAGAACATAAAACTATATATAACGCTAACTGAAATTTTGGATAAAGCAACAAAATTACTCATGGTATAATAAATTTGTTCACAGTGAAAAGAAATTCAGTCATGACAATGAACTTGTAAACTTGTGCACAGACTTACCCAGTCATAATTTTTTGAAAGAAATTCAGCAACTGTAGATTTATGTCTTGTCAATAACTCCTGTGTTATCAGTTAAAGGAAATGGATTAGCTTAATTTCATTTTAATGAATTTGTCGAAAGAGCAAAATAGTGGTACTAAAAACTATATTAGCAAGATATAATGTAATAACATTTTAATTAAAACCATATTTCTATTTGTGATACGACTTAGCTGCCCAGCTCCAAACTCAGAGTTAATTCTTGCACAGATACATTCAAATCAATATATAAGCTTAGATGGCTTAAGATGTTATTTATTCTTATATCTATATATGGTCATTATTGCAGTGTGTAGACTTGGAGAACAGTAAAATGTATTATATATATATATATATATATATATATATATATATATATATATAATGTATATAAACAAGAATGGTACTTTGACACGATCTATAATTTGATTTTAACAATATAATAACAATATATATATACATGACTCAACAAAATTTATGAATGAAATATTATTATAGTTACTATGTAAGTTGTTAAATGATTATATCTAATTTTAGTTTCCATATACTACTGTCGTATCATAAACATGGAACATTATCCAAATCTTTAATGTTTTACAACTTTGTTTTTCTGTAAATGTTTCCTGAAATTTTGAAAATTTAAGCAAAAATTTGCAAGCGAATTTTTATCCAAATTTTTTAAAAAGAATGGTATGAAATATGAAAAATTCGTTTAACAGAAAAAGAATTAGAACTATGAACAATTAGTAAAAAAAAAAATGATGGTAAAATGTGTTAAGTTTTGGGAAGGAAAATTGGAAATATCTTATCATAAACATACTTTAAAAGTTGCAACAGCATCGGATGCTATCTCAAAATTTGGTAGTTGAATGTACTCAAAGAACTTCTTCATGTTATCTGATTCCAACACATGTCTGAAAAACACAAATAAAACTCGTAAGAATTTAGAAGACGAACAAGAAAGGTATAACAACTAAGTACGATACCTATTATAACATCAATGAATAATATTATGATCATATATGAAATTAATTAACATATATATTTGGAATTCGTACTTTGCTACAGTCTGGTGGCGTATGCACTCCCTTGCAACCGCGCCATACGTCAAAGCAACGTCACCCTCTTTGTCATAACTAATCAAATCAAGTTTTGTTAATTGAACATTTATCGCAAAAACCAAGAAATAAACACAGAAAAATTCAACGTGCAAATACAAGAATTTGTACCCGCAAATGAGCATATCCACAAGATCCAAGTTTTCTTGTAGGTACTGAGAAGCAATTAGTTGCGAATTAACTCGTTGCCGTTGCAAGTTTGCAATTACATGCGTTGCATCTTGGCGAGCCTGTATAAATTAATTCTTATAAATTTGGTAAAAAAATAGAAATAAAAAAGAAATTATATAGATAAAATGGTTACCCCGAGTTTTAGTTTTGCCAGATAGAGGATGAAAATCCGAAACGTATCATCTCTGAAAAACTCGCGAGTGATCTGAGTACAGGCGTCGGGATTTGGCTCTGATTCACCGTTTCCATACAAAGCAGTCCTTATCTCCAGTATCGTTTTGCTTAGCTCTGATAGCTGCAACTCATTTTAAATGCACATCATCATTTTCATCACAATGTCTATCATTTTTGGCAACGATGAGAAACTCAATCAAATCAAGACCGTGGAATATGAACGGAGAACGAAGGCACGAATTTAGAAAGGAAGACATTAATGAATTAAATAAAGAAAGAAATAGCGATTACCTTCTCTTCGCGTTTACTTTCACGCGTGCATGTTTTGGATTCGACGAAGATGATGAGTTCTCGGGCATGGCGCACCAGCTCCACCGGCGTTTTGGGCTTTGGCTTGAAGAGAGCTTTCTTCATGTCTCTCTATCGATGGATTGATCGATCGAATGATTTTAATAGGTTAATGTTAATTAGGGTTTTGCATGTGGAATGAGGGAATGCATGTTTTTATATTATGCATGTGTTCGTGCGTAGAATGTGTGAAACCGTTATTTTGGGCACGAGAAAACAAAGGTGAGTTGTTGACAGACAGAGAAAATAATAACAATGTTATTATTAATTATTAATAATAATAAAACATAAAATAGAAAACAATAGTAATTAGGAAACTCACCCATCATGTATTTTCTCTCAAATTAGGTTTTATTTTCAAATAATAGTAAGATTATTAATATTTTTTTTATTATTTGTGTAAATAATAATCTGTCTGGTGTTATTAATGAACATAATCAACCTGTATTAACAAAACAAGATATTTTTAATAACTGTTTGATAAACTTTTATCTAATTAATTTTAATCTTTATAGAAAAAATGATTTTACATTTTAAAAAGTATTCTTTATACTTGTCTCTCTAATAAGATCTAAAATTCTCTACCGCTATTTTGAAATAATATGAGATGTGTCATGTTAATATATTATACCTTAAATTCATCTTTTAATCAATGTATAAGTACTTTTTCTTTCCTGAAACGTGAGTTTTGCATGCATCATGTTTATTTTTATTTTTCTTTTTATCTTTTTCTCTCGTATGACATTCAACTCTTTTATTAACTTTTATATTTTAAATAGTAAACTACGATAAAATAGTTAAATAATAATCAATTTTAACACACACACAAAAATAATTAGTTATTGTAGTGATCAATTCATTCATATATCAATTTATAAATTAAAAATCATTTATAACTAAAGTAATTTCTAAATTGATAACTATATAAATTGATCTTTTAATTAGTCATTAACATTGTCTTTCAAGTTTTTGTCTACTAAAACAATTTGACGAATAATTCTTTTTTATAATCTAAATTTTAGTAACTAATATTAGTTATCAATTTAAAATTAATTAATTATAATATTTTATTTAGAAACCAATTTAAAAATTCTTAATTTGTAAATTAGTATTTAAATTGATCGTAACTAATAGTTTTTGTCACTAAAATTGATTATTATTATTTAAAAACTTCTTTTAGTAATGTAACAAATTAATATATATATATATATATATTTAGATTGAGTTAATAATCTAATGATTGTTTTGAGATGGAGTTGTGATTGACAATAGAATTTAAATCAAATTGTTGATATTACTATTCTTTTTAGCATATGTAAATTAGTGCCTCAATTGTATTCGAATAATTAAAAATTGTTACCTTTTGATTTTTTAACTTTAGGTAGGTTTCGTGCTATTTGGATTCCCTTTAATTTTTTATTTTTTTTTAAATTGTAACATTCTCACTAATACAAAAATCTATCCTTTCATAATGATTTATATTCAAACTCAGATTTTGATAGAGATGTGAGATGTAAATTTGACATGTCAACTCATATACAGACATACTTTTTTAATTTAAAATCTTTAAGTGACTTGTGAGTATATATTACTTTTTTTAATCATTTTCACTCAATAAAACACTTTTGACTTTATATTTGAATTCCTCATAAAATATAATAAATATTATTTTAAGTCACAAAAACTAAAACATTAAATGATAAAAAGTTTAAAGGATTCCTTATAATACATCTAAGAGTGTGTGCGGGTTACAAAAATATCAACTTATAAACCATAACAACTCAAAATTTTGAAAAACTTAAAATAATAAGTATTTCTTGCACATAATTTTATAATTAATAGACCAAAAAAATTTATGAATATGAATTGATATTGTTAGTTTATTATGAATTAAATGTTAGTCTTTTATATGATATATTTAATAATTCTTCTAAAAATAATTTGTTTATAAGAATTAAATAATTATTATTTGATATGTGCTTAAATTCATTGTAAATGACTAGTTAAGATGAATGAGATATATTTTGTTTATATGAAATGAATTATGTTGCAGCACACTATTTTAGATATTATTATTTTTCACTTGTAGATTTATTTAACTTTAATTAGCTTACGTTTTGCATTTTGTTAATTTAAGGTGTAACTATTGTTTTTTTTTTATATATATTTTAGGTCAAATGTGATCATGTTAATTTCATAATTTATATCATAACTTGTGAGTATATATTACTTATTTTAATTATTTTCATTCAATAAAAGACTTTTAAGTCACAAAAAATAAAACAAAATATTTTTTTATGTTAAAATTGATTATTATTTAACTATTTTCTTATAGTTTACTATTTAAAATATAAAACTGAATAGTAAAAGAGTTGAATGTCATACGAGTGAAAAAAAAATGCATGCAAAACTTAGTTTGAGGAAAGGAGAAGCAGTCATTGATTAAAATATCAATTTAAGGTATAATATATTAACCTGACACATCTCATATTATTTCAAAATAGCCAGATATTATTTATCTGGAGATTTTTAAATGTTAGACAAACAATTATCGAGATTACGTTTTAAAATGTAAAACCATTTTTTCTATAAAGACTAAAGTTTATGCAATAAACAAAAATGTATAACATTATGAATACAAGTATGTAATAAAATATTTCTGCAGACACTAAAAATTAATTATAAGCAATTATTTTAATCCAGTAAATTGTGTCACCTATTTATTTATGAAAAGTGTAGCATTTAAATAATAAACTAATGTTACTTTGTAAATAAATATTATCATTAACTTAAAACACATGCTAATGCTAATTAAAATTGCGAGATTAATGTGACTTTTCTTTGAAACCCGAACATTACACGTAACGGCGACTTTGTACAATCCCTTATTTTCCGACAAGATTTTTGTTTAATAAATTAATTAGCAGATGTATTTATATTTTGAAACATCCAGCCAAAATAAGGTAATACCTTATTTTTAGAAAAAAGTTTTTTTAACAATTTTTTTTTACAACCGTTTATATAATAATTTATGATTTGTGAAAAAATTATTAGAAAAAATTATTATTATTCCTTTTACAACTCAAATCAATGTACTGTTTATACCAACTCACATAAGATACCCTTTCAAAAGACATTTGGTTTAAGGATAATGATACTTAGACAATATTTTTTTGACAACATTTGAATATCGTCTATGTGTCATTCTGTGATTAATCCAAAATTACTCTACAATCAATAATAATAATCATAAACAATATCATGGATCAATCAAAGAATGACATATAAACGATGTTTAAATGTTATAAAAAAATTATTGTGTGAGTATCATTATCCTTGGTTTAATAACAATCGATATTGCACACTTGAATGATGAAAATGATAATCATTAATTGTTGACATCCTATGAGGAATCATGGGAACGGTGCAATATAGCTTGGGATAGCAGAAAACTTACTTTAATAATGTATATTATGTTAAACAGACTAATGTTGTTTTAAGTATCAATCTATTTTCTAACTTTAGATTTAATTATATGTTTTTTTTGGTGTGTAAATCTTTTGAGGAATAAAAACTTTCATAAATTAACTTATTCAAGTTAATTTTATAGAAAATAAGAAAAAAAAAACAGTCATTTCAAATACAGTAACATTGCGTATTGGCACTATTTTAATTTTGATACATTTTAAACAAATTATTTTCTTTATTTTTTGTGTGTGTTGATATGTGTGTGTACATTGTATTTTTAAGTTATTAAACGTGATAAATGATGATTGGACAAATGGTCTATGAATAAAAATGTATACTATTCTGAATGTTATATGATATATGGTGTATTAAGAACATAATTATTTGCAGGAATTAAATATTATGTTAAAATGTTTTATTTTGTATATTGAATTTAAAAAGAGACTATGATGACTATGTTAATATTATTGAAGTTGGTTCCTAAAACTCATGTTAGAAAAAAAAATTATATATATAGTAAATCATATGGATTTATTGTCGTGAGTAAACTAAATTTTTATTATGTAACTTTGTTTTGGTGACAATTTAATAAAGATAATATGAAAAAAAAGAAATCTTTGAATCTAATTTAATACATGAATCATTTGAGAATAAAAGCAAAAATATACTGTGTCTATAATTTATGACATGAGATTAAATAAATGTATAAATATCTCATTATTTTACGTAATGTCAATTTTGCCTTAAAAAAACACAATTTCAATTTGTTAAAGCACTGTAATTGATTTCATTTAGAATGTATACGAATTATGTATTCGATTCCAGTTTCATTATAATACGTATGGAATGATAATAACCTTAAATAATAATAAAATAATAATAATATTAATATTAAATAATAGTAATATTAATATTAAATAATAGTAAAATTAATGAACGAGTGATTAAATAAACCATTGTCACATTCTCTTACTCAATTCCAAAGTAACTTATATTCACTTCCACTAGTTATGTATTCGATTCCAACCTATTATATTGGAGTGACCGTAATCGATTTCGGGAATGAGTATCCCATTTCACAATTTGTGTTTTGCTGGGTGGTAAATTATATTTTTTTAAAAATAAATTTTAACATAATTATTTTACTTTACTTAAATACAAAATTATTTTATTTTTGAAATTAATTTTGATTTATTTTCCTCTTTTTCATATTTTTTACCAATAAATATAATATTAATAAATATAATTTTATATTTCTTTTATCATAAATATTGTTTTTATCTGTCACATAATTAAATTCTATACAAACTTTCACAAATTTTATTTTCATATTCATTTTCAAACACCTTTAAATTATTTAAAAAAATAACATTTAATTTATTCTTAAATTCATTCACTCCTTTTCTATTAAATTTATTCCTCTAACTAAATACAGATAGTTGTTTTCTATGAAGCAAAGCTTTTAGTAACTAAATATATTTAATATGTTATAAGCAAAAAACTATTTTTAATTATGTAAAGATAACCGAGTATTTATTATTATTTTTGTATTATATATGATGTTTATTTTATTATGATCAATTCTCTAAAAATTATTATTATTATTATATTTGTTTTATCAATGCGGACAAAATCACCGGTTTGAATATAAAAACAAAATAATTAAAAGAAGGGAGTAGTAATGTAAGTATTAGTTTGAGAAGAGAGCTTGTGTTGCGTTTTGTTGAAGTCTCTTACTTGGATCTGATTTCTCTGAGCCCTCAGGTATGTTTTTAGGTTTTCCTTTTCAATTCAAATTTTGTGTTACTGCGTCTGCTTCGTTTGCTTATAATTGGTGTTTAACTGTTTGATCACTACCTTGCCCTCCAACTGTTTGATCAAAGTTCCCAATGTAATCAAGAAATGCTTTTTTTTTTTTTTTCATTTTTAAAGTTAAATGTTTTCGGCTTCGCTTGTTCGTTCCTTATCTTTAGCACGCCTCAAGTTCGTCTCCTACCTTTGTCTCGTCAGTCTTGCTTTTCCTTTTTCTCTTACCTCTCATACCGCAAATTTTGGGCCCTCATACACTTTTAAGCTGTTGTTGAAATTAGGTTGAGTGGAGGGATTTTTTGAAAAGGAAAAAAATTATATTTAGTAGATACATTGAAATGATTGGCTTCTTGTTTCGTATACAATATTCCATTCTAGCTGAAAGATGATAGTTTTTTTTTGGATGGGTGTTGGTTTCTTGAGTTATATTTGTTTTTGTCAGAAAAATGACACGAAAAAGTGATTTTCTTTTTAAAAATGTTATGCTTATATCAGTAAGGATTATGTTTTAAGACAGAAATGGTTATTCCACCCCCAGCGAGGCCTCCCAGGATTATAAATTTTCTGAAACCTTATGTTCTGAAGATGCATTTTACCAACAAGTATGTGAGTGCCCAGGTGATTCACAGCCCAACTGCTACTGTAGCCTCTTCTGCAAGCTCACAGGAGAAAGCCTTGAGATCAAGCTTGGAAACTACTCGCGATGTGGCTGCAGCTGCAAAGATTGGGAAAATACTGGCCGAACGCCTTTTGCTCAAGGACATTCCTGCTGTTTCTATTCACTTGAAGAGAGAGCAGAAATATCATGGTAAGGTTAAAGCGGTTATTGATTCTCTAAGGGATGCTGGTGTTAAGTTGCTTTGAGTCATTGTTGCATGTTCAATTATACTACCTCAGAGACTATCCTTGTTGGATGTTATTTTCTTTTCTATTTTAAATTGTCATCAGAACAGGAAGTTACTCATTGAACATATTTCACCAAGACTTTAGTTAATTACATTTCGACAAATAAGACGAGTGTTGATGTGTATATCTGTTTGTTTTATTGTTTGAATATATTCTAAGTCAGTTGAACAGAAATATGAGAGGAAGGACAGAGGGACATCCATTTAACCATTTCTAGCTGAAATTCTAACACGTTGAAGTAGTTTACTTGATTCATTTTTCAGTTTCCCTTGTCAATTCACGCCTCAATGGTCATTGTGGCTGAAATACAAACACGTTGAGTGTGTATGATTTATTCGTTGCCCTGCTTCTAATGCCAATCAAAGCACACATAGTGACTTTTTGCATAAGACCATAAAATTACTTTTAAGGAATGTATCAACTGTGATCCACTCACCAAAATAGCAGACAGACATTGACTAACAGGGGCAGTGCTCTCTGCTTTGGATCTTAACACCGAGATGTTCTGCATCAAGATGTTGCATTGCTCTTCTGCTACCTGAACCTACTTAAACCCAAAGGTAAGTTTATTAAAACACATTACAGGGACATTTGGATTGTATAATGAAAAAAAAAATAGATAGCTTCGTGTAAAATGGAATCAATATCATGTTTCATAGTCAGCTCCTCCCTCGTGCATTATTTTTTCATTTGCCTACAGACCATTCATTTGAAATACCCTCATTGCACTTACACCAGCATATATGCTATTCATTCAAAAGTACACAAAATATCAACAATGGTAAATTAGGCACATACTTAAAACTAACAAAACAGCAATCCTGCAGTCACAAACCCCCGGTAGCACTATGCTTGATTTCTACCAGTCAAATATGTTAGGATACAAACAAAGTTTCACATAGGATAAAATAAGAGATGAACATAGGTTTATTTACACATAAGACACTTTCATTGATAAGAGGTTTTTTTGAATTGTATCAAAAGCAAATTCATGAAGACTTGGTCCAAAACGGACAATATCATACCATTGTGGAGATTCATGTATTTGTTGTCCATCCCTATAGAATGTCCTATGATTTGAGTCTTGAAGATAATATTTTTTTTGGTTTTCCATTAAAGATATCCCCAGCTGATGATAGGAGATTAGTTTTTTTCGATAGATAGAGATCACCAATTTAAATTTTGTCTTTTGATATAGTTTTCTTCATACACATAGTTAGGAATTGATTCCCTGGCAACATTCTTCATACACCTTAAAGTTATTGTGGAGAATGTTATCAATCCCATGATAATAGAGTAGCTGTATCACCCTTAAATATGTGCTTGAAAAAAAATTATACATGTTAAACACGAACATGCTTCTTAAGGTTCCTTTTGGCATCAAAATTTGCAATGTTAGCTACCAGTGCAATGTGAAACTTGTTTATGGCAGCAGCAGCATCGTATCATGTAAGAATGTGGTGATAGGTGATATTAAAAGCAAATAGTACAATTAGTATCAATAAATTTATAGTTAAAATTAAATAAATGTTTCTTTCTTTATCTTTTATTGAACTAGTCGATTAAATAATCTGGAAACTGCTTAAAAATTTAAAGGATCACACCAAATAATTTAACTTTAAACAGCAATTAACGTTCCGTCTTAGTAACTATGTATCGTGCAGAAAGTCTCGGGAGCATTGCGAGATTTTTCTTAAATTTAATTCATTCTTCAAAAAGAATTAAACACAGGAAAAGCATAATTTGTAATAAATAATGGTAAAATTACACATTTAAGAATTATATAATAAGAGATGTCTCTGTTATTAATACAAAATGTTTTATTTTACTATACAATAAATAAGACATGGGTTTCGTTTCAAGTATTGGATTAATTGGATTAAGAAGATAAACTATTAGAATAAAAATAAGTTATTTTAAATTTATTGTTTTGAAAATTAAGACTTTTAAAAAACTATATGATATTTTATGTAGTTACATAATACTAAATATTAATTATCCACTTAAAATTAATCTTCTCATTCATGAAAATTGGTCATCTCAGTACATATATATATTTCTCATGGATGCATGCATCCATCCACCCATGTTGTATTAAAGTTTTAAAATCACATTTAAATTAAGACGAATAAACTATATACCTTAATTTGATATAGTGTCTTAAAATTTATGATTTAATTTAAATTGGTAATGGTTCTTTTAGAGGATTATGAATAAGAAAGAAATCAGATAATTATTAGAGGATGCGATATCAGATATAATACGTATTTAATATGGTGATATAATAAGCAGATATACACATATCAGATATTATACACATTAATTAGATACGATACGGACATATATCATACGCATACAGATATAGTATATATATTTGATGCGACAAAAATAATAATAGCAATTGATACACCACTATGATTATTTTCAATATATACATAATATGGAAATTTATTAATCATAATAAACTTATAATTACAACAAATCTGAATGAGTATGCCTTTTAAACATTACTAAAACAAAAATGAGATTACTGTACATCATAAAAAAAGTACAACAATGAATGTTTCACAGATTATTCACAATTTTACACTATGCATATAATAAAATTTGAACTCAAAAGATGAGGCCACGCAGGAAAAGTAGTACCAATTATTATAAATTTGACCAATATACTAAAGAAAATAAAAAATAACCAACATGTCTACTTATTATACATTAGAATTAAAAAAAAAAAACTTATATTTAGATATTTCTCAAATCAATAATAAACTTTATTATTAACAAAAAAAGGTTTGATTAAGCGGTAACTGTCAAATGACAATACTACACCTTTTTCACAGAAATACCTTTCTTATTTATATAATAGAACCATCTATTCATTTAACTTTAAAAAATATTATTTTATAACTACCGTATTAAATTAGCATGTAGTCAGTCTTGAATATTTCGAAAATGCTCATATATAAGTTGTTATTAACCAAAATATTGATAAATAATGTGTTAGAAATGGGTGACCAAAAAGAATAAACTATCCTATGAGTGGTACTTGAAAATGTCTCAGCAGAACTAAAAAGAATAAACTATCCTATAAATAAGCCCAGGAATTTTTCTAATTTAGAGGCACAAGGGGCAGAATCAAAAAGACCAATTCAGAAAATTATGTCAAGAAAACATTTCTACTGAGTAAAAATTGTTCATGCAACCTCATTGCAGAGAATGTATCCCTTTGATATTTGTGGAATGTGTTGAAATCGCTGCAATCCGTTTGAGTTGTTCGTACCCCTTTCATTGTAATCTATCTGTATAAGATTTTTTATTGTCTTGGTTGACGTTATTTTAAAAACATAACATTAATTACTTTTTCTTAACAATGCTCAAGTTAATATTTCAACCTGTAATACATTTAATCCAACATTTTGTCTCAAGAATTTGCATAAACAATCATCTTTATATGTACATTATCAAAACGAAAAGTATAACAAAGCATGTCTAAGCTTTTCAACAAAAAATAAAGATCCCCAAACTAAAAATTGGAATTACATAATAAAATTAAGTCGTACCCATTCGTATCGGTGAGTGCATATATGTTACTAGGACACAAAAAACAAAACTAGAAAATACAATAAAACACTTTTTGCATTGAATACCAAAATTGATTTGTGCAACACAGCTTGAGCAGTGCAGGAAGACAAACACAACATCATCTCAAGACCCAGATGGCGATCTATTCTTGTAGCTGCCATATCTTCGTGCGACGCCAGAATCAGATAAGGTGTCCCATAGCTACAAATCATAAGTTACAAAAGTTATTTCACACAGAATCAGAGAAGAAATAAAGAGCAAGAAAGTATTGTTCATCGCCCCTTTTCACTTACTTGCAATTTACCCTTTGAGCCTCCGATAGCCAACAAGAAGGGATCGTCCTCTGAGAAAGAAATTTTAAAGATAGCCCCCTAACAAACACCATAAAAAGGAGATGTCATCAGTTCCAAATTAATAAATATAATATGATTCATAGAAACTTTCGCATTAGAAATGAGTAAAAAAGAGTAGAAAAAAAAAAGAAAAAGAAACGTACAGCTTTCGGAGAATTAGATGCTACGAAGGAAGGTTGGTTGTTCGACAAATCCCAAAGTTTTACCTGTGACAAATAATAGGTGCTTGATAATATGAATTCCAATCTGCAAAGTATACAGAAAACTAACAAAAATGACTTCACCATTACCGTTTTGTCCATGGATCCAGTAGCGATAAGCTGCATGAAAAAGTCGTTCAACATGACACAGTTAAACTAAAATAAATAATCATTGGTCACCAAAATCAAATCTTAACGACACATACATTAGGTGCTGACGGATTATAGGATACTGAGGAAACAGGTTTGTCATGTGCATGAAGTGTAAAAGTTGGACTCATGTCATCGGGCGAGGAATCAGATTTGGCTTTCCGAATATCAAAACCCTTGACAATACCATCTTCAAGACTCACCTAACAGAACAATTAAATCACTATTAGTTAACTAATACTTGTTCATCCGCAAAATCAAACTCAAAATTTGATCCAACTGAATAAAGAATTGGCCCCTCTTCGACCCCCCAAAACCCCCCTTTTTTAGTTGATATAAATTAAATAATCATACACACACACACACTTGAATGTCAGTAGCTAAAGAATGTTGGCAAATATTTTATCAAAAATGTGAAAAAGAGCTAGTATATTTTATAAAAAATGTTTTATAAAAAAGATAAAATGGAGTACTCGGGCCTTGGAAATAACTATAACACACCACAAAAGAGTGCTCGGTGTGCGGATCCCATGCCAAGCTCTCTACATCAGCTTTGACTGACCACAAATAGCCAGAATGTTTTGGCATCCTTGCATCCCTCTGAAATTGTAATAGATATAAACCTTAGAACAAAAGAATCAAAATTTTCAAGGTAGTACATTGAAAGGCTCTTTCAGCATTTCACTGTACAACCAAAGGGCACAGTATAATAGGCAATCAACGGCCGAGTAAAATAGAGAAATGCTAAGTAACCAAGGAATATTGGATAATTACCAAGGCTACAGTATGATCAAACGAACCACTAAGAAGAACCTGTGGTGCATGATGATTCCAAGCAACTGCTTGAACCTGTAATGATAAATGAACAAGAGCTAAATAATAGACATCGGGTCATTTTAAAGTAGTAACCGACTATTCAATAAAAAAGCATTAAATGATTCAAAAAAGAGACAAATCTCTTCCCTCATTAACAAAATGTGGGCATTGCTCAAGAAAGCCGCAAGAAAGACTTGTAAATTTGTTTCTCACCCACACATCTTTGAATAATTCATTTAACTCAAAGTTCTATATTATCATAATTGTTTCATCTTTAGTACATAATAGTACAGCGAAAACCACCTCAATCCATTGATGCTTTAAATCACAAAGTTCAACAATTCTACAAAAGTGTGTCAACATGAATAACAAAAAGTCCATTTCATCCATAAAATGAATTGATCTTATGATAAAAAAATAAATTATACTCTGTCTAATTTCTTGCCTTGTCCTTGTGATGATCCAGTGTGTCTTCACACTTCCCAGTAACCACATCCCAAATCTTTACGTTCTTGTCAGCACTGGCACTTGCTAGTATATTCCTTTTTTTTAAGAATAAATGTCAAGAGAGGTATCAAGGATGGGAGTACAAAAAATACATTGATATGTGTGTTTGTATATCTATGTATAAGAAGGAACCAAGTTATTCCAAGCGCAAATCCAAAAGAGTTATCCTTCATCCTCACCCTTTATTTTGCTTAAATAGTGGTTTTAACTAGTGAATCACCTTTAACAGTTATATTGAACAAATAGGGAGGATGAAGAGTAACTCTTTTGAGTCATTCTTGAAGCAACTTAATCTCTGTGTGTGTATAAAGGAAAACATCAAGCACAGGAAACAAAAGCATAATTCAGTTTTAATTCTACAAACCTGTACTCCTTGTTCCAAGCAAGACCCAGTACCGAGTCAGTGTGACTGTCCTTTTTGTATTTGATTGATTTCTGCAACAAAGCAGTTCGAAGAATAAGAAAATGAAATGCTTACGAAAGCTGGAAATCAGATCTCAATAAGAAATGGCCAAACATATTGAGTTCAAAAATCTGAAACGTACATTTAAAGAAAATTAATGATGGAAAGGATATTCCTATCAGTTCCAAAATCATTTTATTGCGTGTCTATCCACAGTTGGGACATGAGCAATTTCTAAATTAAGTCTTACAAAAGAGTACAAGAAAAAACATGGATTTCGAAAATTGTTGTTTCAATCCTAATATGAGCAAAGACCTCTGTAATTTCAGTCCTACTAACCGCTGTTCACAATCCCAAATAGAAGTTAAATTCATGAATCACAGAAAGACAAACTCAATTAAGTTTTATCAGAAACAATTACCCACACAATGACTTGGAAGCATAAACTATGTTAATCACGTGATTCTATGGGGAGTGACATTAACAAGAACGCACGACAAACCTTTTTTCCCTTTTTCTTTTTCTCTTCGAGTCCACCCAAAACCACACATGGCTGCACCGCATCAATCTGAGAACAAATGAAAATTAAAAGGTATTCGGCAAAAAATATTTCTCTTTTTGTGTATGAAATTTTCATACAGCAGCCTTAAATTTATGTAATCAATGCACTTACAACGTCAAGGTCCCAAATTTCTATGGAGGGTTCCATTGAACCCACAGCTATGAAGTTCCCTGTGATAACAATGAAATCATATAAAGCTCATAAAATAAAGCAAAGACATCAAGCATGTCTCCAGTAATTTTAAGCAGAAATTGCAAATGACCAATGAGGGTTATATCGTGCAAAGGACCAATGGTTTAAACCTCTTTCTCCTCCTTTAAGAGGGCAATCGAGCCAAGCTGTGCAGAGTGGAAACGCAGGAATAAGGATGGTATGGTGAGAATACATGTTCCTTTCATTGGAATGTGCATCCTCGAGTACACAAACCTGCAGTGCAGGAAGCAACGTGAGGTAAGTACAATTATTGAATAGTAGACAAAAGTAGAGGAGTATCAGTATAATATACCATGACTCGACTTCACAAGCCAAAAAATATTTAACTCACCTCAATATGACTCACATCATCTTCATTACATGCATAAACAATGATAGAATCAGTCGGATTAATAACCATGTCCTCAAGATCATCGGAATCATCATCCTGAAGCATCGCAATAACGTAAGATTATAAGAAGTAGCGTGTTCATGATGTGACCAAGTGTTGAAACTTACGTTTTTATCTTTGATATAAGGATCCATGTCGTTACTGGGATAATAAAGATCACCAATTCCGGAACTGAATAACTCAACTCCTAAACAAAACGACAAGCATGGTAGATACATCAATAATCATATAGAAGAATATATAGTTACACGATGATAAAAAGATAGACACACCTTCTTCTTCGTCATCGTAATTGTCCATGTTAAGGTCCTTTAAGGCAACCGTTATATCGTCAGTGTTTCCGGTGTATGCTTTGCCGACTGCATTCGCCACTGTTAATGCTTGCGCCACTACTTCATCGTTGGCGTCATCATTGTCACTTTCATCACTACTATACATAAACAAAATTAAAAAGTGAATGTCAGGGTTTTAATAGTGAGTGAGATTTGAAAATTTCGTTGGAACCTAAAGGACCTTGCGTTTTTGTGGTTGGCGATGAGTTCTTGAATTTCCTCTTCCGGAGGAGGATCGGCGACGATAGGCTCCGACTTCGAAACCCCTTTCGGCACCCACGAAATCGCAGAAATCATTTTAGTTTAAGAGACGACTCAACGGAATGAATGGCCGCAACAGCAGCAGCAGCCACAGGTCTACTCCAGAGGGTTTATAGGAATCGGAAACAGAAGAACAACCCTTTAGCGGTGAGAAATTCATGGGCCTGAGCCCAATACGGCCCAACCTCATTATATTAAGCTACTATTCCTGTATTTCGATTATTTTAATCTGCACCTCCGTATATAATTTTTGAATTTCAAAATATATAATTTGCAATACAACTTGTTATATTTTGAATTATATGTTTTAAAAACAGAAAATATATTATATTTCATATTTCATAGTTATACATTTTTATAATATAAAATGGAAAGTTACTTCGTATTAGATAATCATAAAATTTATCTTCGGGAATCAATTACTTTTTTTTTTCCAAAATCTATGAAAGTAAGGAAAGTCCAAATTATTAGTATAATTATATTTGGAAAGTAGATTTTCAGAATTCCTAATTACATTTTACAGCGTGACATCTCAAAAAATAGTAACGTTACATTTGGTATTAGAATTAGTTTTTCGAAAATCTTTTAGAGTTTTGGAGACTGAGTTCGTGTAGTTTTTGTCATGTATCTCTGTATATTGTTATTATTTAGAATACATTGAGTTTGTTGTGGTGATTTTTTGATCCATTAAATTTTTTATTATTATTATTATTGTATTTTGAAAATTAATGTAATTTTTGGGAAAGTACTTGAAGTTTTGCATGGTGTATGCCTCCTTGTGAGTATAATTTTCGGGGACGAAAATTCTTTTGTGAAGGGGTGAATGTAAGATCCGGGAAAATAAGGGTTCTAAAAATAAAGTAGTTTTGATACTTTGGGTTTTTGTTTTGAGATTAGTGTTCTTGAGTTTATATTTTTTTTTAGAACATAATTGTTATGTTATTTCTTTATTTATGTATTTTTGCTTAAGGGTAAAAGGGTCTTTTACCTTTATTTAATTGGTGTAGAAATTAATTAAGAGATGGTGTAGAAAGGAAAATCATGCAAATTAAATAATCTGGATATTTAATAAAATAATATTATGTAAATCTTTTAGAAGATTTAGTTGTTGTTATTTTAAAAATTAGTTAAATGAAAATAGGAGATATAATCTTGGTGGGTTTAAAGATTAAAATAAATATTATTATTAGAGAAAATCATTATTAGATATTGTAGATTTTAAAAAGATTTGGTGGTTGATGATATTTTAAAAAGTAGTTAAAAGAGAATAAGAGAGAAAATCTTAGTGGTTTTAGATATAAACTAAGGATTTTATTAATATTAAAAGGATATAGATAGAATAAAAGAGGATAAAAAGGAGAAGAGTAGAAAGGGGTTGGCAGTTTGTTACCCTAAAAGGAAAAAAAAATTGAAAATATAAGGGAGAGAAAATACGTTTTCTAAGAGAAAATAAAGTCGATAACGCATCAAAAGTGGGAGGACCATCGGTGACGTTGTGAAGCTTTCTTAGGGGAGTGACTAGAATTACCTTGTGTGTTTAGCATTTGGCATTGTGACTATTATTGGTGTGCATGGTAAATTTGGAGTGGTGATGATGATGGGTGATGTGAAAGTGGGAGAGAGAAGAAGAGTTAAGTGTGATGCGGGAAAGAGATTCTCTTTGGCTGTGTAATGCAGAAAGAGGATGGGTTGGTAGTGATGACTCTTTTGGTCGTGTGATGCGGAAAAGATGTTCTCTTGGGTTGTGTGATACAAGAAGAGGGTGTCATGTGAATTGTAGTGAATTGATTATGATGGTTAGGTGGTGTGGTAGGGTAGAGGAAATAGACCATTGAGTGGTGATGTTATTGTTGTGATGATATATGTTTATGATTTGGTTATTATTGTGGTTAATATAATTGTATATTGTGTAATATGATAATTCTGGTTGCTCACCCTGAAAGTTGTGGTTGTGGTTTCCACCTATGATGATCGTACTTGTACGGGAGTAGATGGTTTGCAGATAGGATCAGATCTGAGTAGCTGACGAAAGTTGGGATGTTATGTTCGGGGACTTGTTATTTATTTTTAAAAGTTTTTCGATTTGGCGTTTTTATGTAAAAGTGATATTTTGATATTTCTAAACAACATTTATGGTTATGTTTAGCTTTGCATTTTTAATCGAATAAAAATTGTTATCTTTCCTAAATGTTTTATAGAAAAGTTCTGAGAAAAAAATTTACACTGTGACATCTCAAAAAATCGGGATATTACAAGATTGATGTTTCTTAATTTATGTTATGAAATTCAAAAGTTAAGTACGGTGCTATCATTTAGAATGTTATAATTAGTTGATCGATGGCATGACATATAACATGTATGAAATTATTGTTCTAAATTACTCATCCAAAAGAATTTCATATTAAATAATTCAAAAATCAATATCACTTATGCAATTATTGAAAGAAAGAAAAAATTATTTGTTTTATATGTAAAGTCAAGATAAACTATTCAAGATTGTATTGTGTTGTCTAATGAAGGTCTTTTATATGTTTAAACTGGTTGAATTGTATTTGTATAAGGTATTTTGGTGTCAAAATCAATTAAACATTTGATAGATAGTAATGAGTGCAATAGTCAATGTGTGTAATGTACTTTCTTACCTTAAAAATTATTTTATAGGCTTTATGATGAGTTTTTTATTAACATCGGTTTAATTATGACTCAATTTTAAACTGTTGAATTGTATTTGTATAAGGTATTTTGATGTCAAAATCAATTAAACGTTTGACAGATAGTAATGAATGCAATAATCAATGTGTGTAATGTAGTTTCTTACCTTAAATATTTATTTATAGGCTTTATGATGAGTTTTTTATTAACATCAGTTTAATTATGACCCAATTATGAGTTATTGTATTTTAATATTGAGTTAATCAGTTTTAAGGTTAATATTTTATGATATCTTTCATTTTGATCGATTTAATTCAAGGTCAAATGGTATATGTTTGGTGATCATCAAAGCTTAATTACTTGCTTTTCAAGCTTGTGTTTGACTATCCGGAGTGGTGCATAACTAGCCTGTCTGTTTGGTTATGCAGGCTTTTGTGGGTTGACCATTCAGACTGATGCATGGTTGGCCGGTCTGCTTGGTGACCGATCAAGTTCACTGGTTTGCTTTTCGAGATGGGGTTGACCATTAATATTAGTGCATGGTTGACTAGTTTTTTTAATGGACCAATCTCACTGGTTTGATTTTCGAACTGCTAATTGACCGTTCAGGTTGGTCCATGATAGGTCGAGCTCGATGGTTTGCTCTTTGAGTTAGTACGTAGTTGCCTGGTTTTAATCACAAACATGCTTGAACATTTTGGTCATTTGTCCAAACTTATGATTTGTTAATTTAATAATTAACCATCTAAATCACAATTAACCATTCAAATTGTAACTCATTAAACACTTTTATGATATTTAAAAGAGTTAACATCTATTAAAAAAACAATATTTTCTTTTACCAAATTTAATTTCCGAGACAACTACCACATCGTACATCGTATAAGACAAAAACACATATTTTTGAGTTAAAAAAGAATACATGTATTATTGGTGTTAGATTTAATAAAATTTCAAGTATTTAGAAATTTTGGATATATGGATTATGTTTTGAATATTTTTTGTGTGTACTGAATATTAAAAATATTTATATTTTTTTAATTCAAATTTTGTTATTTAACTTTTTCGTTGATAGATGATATCTCTTATATGTATATTTACACGTGTCTAAGAAAACAGGTATATAGTAACAATTCACTTAAATAATATAAAGGCTTAATTACCTTTTTAATCTCCAAGTTGGAGGCTAAATTTTTGTTTGATACCCACTTTTAAAAATGTTGTAATTTAGTCTTAAGGTTACTAATTTTGTTGTTATCAGGTCCCTTCCGTTAAGTTGGAAGAAACGACGTTAAATGTTAACTGATGTGGCAAAATAAATATCCAACGTGGCAAAACTTAAATTCTTTTTCAATCTTCTTCCCAGCAAACACAACTTCAGGCACATTTTCGTCATCATCAACGCCATCATCAACACCATTATCATTACTCTTACTTTTAGCAATGCCTTTCTTACGTTTCTTCTTTCCTGCCGCATCGAGTTTCTCTTCTAGTGTTGGCTCCTCAGAGAGCTTTGTTCCAATGGAATACTCATCATCATCGAAGACCACAACCTTCTTCTTAGATTTCCCGCCTCCGCCTTGCTGCGACACGTTCTCCTCGTCCCTCGTTGTCAACTTCTTCCTCCCCATGTTCGATTGGGGTTTTCTCTTCTCCCGTGAGTTGGAATCACAAAATTGCGAAATGGAAAGGAAAATCGCCTCGATGGAATAAGAATAGGATCTATTCACAGAAACTCTACACCAGAGAATAAATTAAAGGAAAGGAACGCACCCTAAGTTAATCAGACGACAACGCAGAGAATATGCCACGCAAGTGAAAGGAAAACGTCGATTGCGATTGGGTTTTTCATTCCTTCTTAACCCAACGCAGAGTTTTTTTTTTTTTTTTTTTTTTTTGCTTTTTGGTTGTATTTTGGAGATTCGGGGAAATTGAGAAAAGGCGTGGGTTTTTGGGTGTGTTTTTTTCTTGTTGATTGATTTCGTCATTTAGGGATGGTGTTTGTTTCAGATTTAGAAAAACTGAGGTATTAATCATCTCTTCCAAGGAGTTTATGTGAGTTACGCTATCGCGATAGAACTCCGCCAGTCCTTCATGGGAATGAAATCTACGAACGAGCTCGACAAACCAGATCGGAGACAACAACAACCTGCAGAAAATAAGAACTACATCACAAGGCCAAGAAGAATGAAGCAGCGCCAGGATTTCCATGAAAGACAAAGGAGCAACCTGCATCTCCACCGCAGCTTAACCATTGTAGAAGAGAAAAGGTAATTGGGATTGGGGTTTGCAAACCCGCGACAGAAAGAGAACCAAAATTGGGGATTTATTTCACCCAATTAAAAACCTAAACTTTGAATATACACGTAACCCAAACTCTTCCTGCCACGTCAATTTAATTTAGGCCAACTAAATGCCACGTTGGATATTTATTTTACCATATCAGTTAACATTTAACGCTGTTTCTTCCAACTTAATGGAAGTGACCTAATAATAGCAAAATTAGTAACCTAGGGACCAAATTACATCATTTTTAAAAACGGGTATCAAACAAAAATTCAGTCCCCAACTTGGGACTAAAAAGGTAATTAAGCCTAATATAAATAATTAAAATACTAAGAAAAAGTTTAATAAAAAATTCAATTAAAAGTAATTGAGTTTATAAATGATTACAATTTAATTTAATATACATTTTAAGTAGGAAAATTAAGAAGGAAGTGTGACTAATTATAAAGTACTTAAAATTTAATCTATTCTATCCTTTAACTAGGAAAGTTAAGAAGGAAGATTGACTAATTCGGGAGTGTAAAAAGCCATTCCCGGTTTTTCTTTACGGTATTAAAACTAGGCCCAACTTCAATTTTCCATCCGAATCCCGCTAAACCATTCCCTCTCTCCCCTCTCAGGCGTGGTTGCTCGCTACTGCTCCTACTGCGACGTGAGTTCATCTCAGAGTTACTCAACTTCATTTCCTTCTCTCTTCTTCTTTACGCACTATGCTCTCTGTGACGCGTTGCTTAGCTCTATTAGGGTTTTCATTCGTTCTGTTTCTGCGCTTCTGTATGCTGTGCCGCACTTTCACTAAGGTTGATCTCGATAGCTGCTGAATCAAATAATCTGTGTTTTCGTGTTTTAAACTCAAATTTATGAAATAAATGCGAATACCTCCGTTGTGTAGTGTAGCTATATTGCACACTTTTTTCTTTTATCTTCTGACACGTTTTGGAAGTTAACCTAAGAGGTAAATTCATCCTGTATAATTCATAATGTTTTGCTATTATTTGCGTGCTTTGGGATGGTTTCATATGGTAAGATGCCACATCCAGTTTACCTTGCAGGCATATTTACTTAATCTCTCTTTTTTTTTTTTCTTTCTGTTTAGAGAATACGTCAGGGAATTGTGTTCGAATTTCGATGGGTAGATTTTGCTTTGACCTTACTTTGTGATGGAATGTGACGTTGGAGGCGTCTCTGATTCATTCGTGCTGCATACTTGTAAGAGAAGAAGGGTTTGTAAAGCCTGCATTGCTCCGTCCGTTGATATCATGACAGAAACTGAAGCTTTTTTGCCTGTATTGAAATCAAGCGGCTATTATACCAAACCATCTCTGAAGGAATTACTGGCCAGGGAGCTTGTTGAACCTGGTTATTGCGGCCGTGTTTCTGATTTCACTGTTGGGAGATTTGGTTATGGATATGTCAGGTATCTTAACGAAACTGATGTGAGGGGGTTACATATAGATGGAATTGTCAATTTTCGCAGGCATGAGATAGTTGTATACAGTGACGAAAATGATAAGCCTGCAGTTGGTCAGGGCCTTAACAAGGCAGCTGAAGTAGTTTTGGTATTAGAAAGTGAAATATTGAAGTCTATGGAGGGCAAGGAAGATGTGCTAGTGAACAAATTAAAACAAATTACAGAGAGACAGGAAGCACAATTTATTTCCTTTGATCTAGTGACTGGTAAGTGGAAATTCTTAGTTGAACACTTCAGCAGATTTGGGTTTGGAGATGATGATGAGGAAGACATCGTCATGGATGATGCTGAGGTATATGATGTTGAGAAAGAATCACCATCAAATACCAATGAAGTTGAGCTTTCTCATTCTCTTCCTTCTCATCTTAGGCTTGATCCTGTTAAGATGAGAGAAATGAGATTATTGATGTTTCCAGGTGACGAAGAGGTAGAAGACTTAAGTCACAAATCATCTTCTGACAAGCAGTATGTACGGCCTTTACAAAGTTCTGCTCACGTAATTAACCATCGTTTCACCCCACCAGTTACAAGAAAAACTCCATTTCCATTACTTGAGTATAAACATGGTAATTTTGATTCAAATTCTCCTGGAGGCATTTTGATGGTTCAGCAGCATAAGGGCGTGCCTCTGAGGACAGTTAAATCACAAGGTTTTAATCTTGATCTCAAACATGAAACTCCAGTATCTGGAAACTATGCTCACAATATAGTTGATGCTGGTCTATTTATGGGTAAATCATTTCGAGTTGGTTGGGGACCAAATGGCATTCTTGTACACTCTGGTGCACCTGTAGGAAGCAGTGGTGATCACAGGCTGTTGTCATCTGTCATCAATTTGGAGAAAGTTGCTTTTGATAATGTGGTCAGGGATGAAAATAAAAAAGTGAGTGAGGAACTTATTGAACATGCTTTGGTATCTCCATTAAAGTTTCACAAAGGAATAAACCATGTGATGAAAGAAGTTGAAATTGGTCCCTGCAGGTTGAAACTTCAAAAGCTTGAAGCTAATCGTACCATCCTGTCTGAGATTTCTCATCAGTACTGTGATCTTATTGAGAGGCAACTGAGTGTTCCTGGGTTATCTTCCTCTACTCGTTTGGGTCTGACACACCAAGTAATGACTTGGGAATTAATTAGAGTTCTTTTTTCTGACAGAGAAGAAAAGGGTCAAGTAGAATCTTTGGGTGCTGACAATGAGGAAGATATGATGCAGGATATGAAGGAAATTTCTCAAGATGTTGACCGTGAAGCACTCCCTCTAATAAGGAGGGCAGAGTTTAGTTACTGGTTGCGAGAGGGTGTGTCCTATCATGTTCAAAATCAAATAAGCTCTCTTAATGATTCTGATTATCTGCAACATATTTTTGTACTCTTGACTGGGAGGCAACTGGATGAGGCAGTACAACTGGCTGTGTCCAAAGGAGATGTGAGATTGGCTTGTTTATTAAGTCAGGCCGGTGGTTCTACTGTGAATCGCTCTGATATAGCAAGACAACTTGATATTTGGAGAAATAAAGGGCTAGATTTTAGTTTTATTGAAGAAGACAGATTGAGACTCTATGAATTGCTTGCAGGAAATATTCATGATGCATCGCATGATATCAAAATTGACTGGAGAAGGTTCTTAGGTTTATTAATGTGGTACAAATTACCACCAAACACTTCATTACCCATTGCTTTTCAGACTTACAAGCATTTTCTTGATGAGGGAACAGCTCCGTATCCTGTTCCCCTTTTTATTGATGAAGGAACACTAGAAGAGGTTATCAGTTGGAACTCAGATAAGCACTTTGACATTTCATTTTATCTAATGCTTCTTCATGCTAGTGAAGAGACAAAATTCAGCTTTTTGAAGGCTATGTTTAGTGCATTCTCTTCCTCCCCAGATCCACTTGATTATCATATGATTTGGCATCAACGTGCAGTATTGGAAGCTGTGGGTGTTATCAATTCTAACGATCTTCATATTCTAGACATGTCATTTGTGTCTCAGTTATTGTGCTTAGGGAAATGTCATTGGGCCATATACGTGATCCTTCACTTGCCCCTTCGTGAAGATTATCCGTATCTTCATGTAAATTTGATTCGGGAAATATTGTTCCAATACTGTGAAACTTGGAGTTCAGACGAATCTCAGCAACAGTTCATTGAGGATTTGGGCATTCCCACGGACTGGATGCATGATGCTTTGGTATGTATCATATTTTCTTGTCTCTTTATTATTTTACAAGTGAAGAATTATAAGTCACCTGCACAATGTGTTGCAGTGCCCTTTTAATTTCACATGTCTCTTGTACTATGTTTGGATGATAGACAATGATGGAAATGGAAAGGAATTAGCTGAAAGGGAATAAGTTCTTGTTTGTGCAAGTTTAAAACCAGAATGGAGTGAAATAGTACATCAGGGTACCATTCCCATCATTTTCCCAAAATAACACAATTTGCATTCCCGAAAATTAAGGTGAAATGGGAGGAACTCAATGGGTATTGGAGATTTGGAGTTTCATCCCGTTCCTATATTAATCATCCAATCCTTGCTCTATTCTGCAAGCATACTGTATATTCTGACTATATTGTTAATCCAGTTTGTATATATATGACATTTTCACTTGGCCAGTGTTTTAAAATCCACAGGATTTATATTTGTTAGATGACAAAAACTGCTTATTAGATTCACATGGTCACTCATTATGATCAATATATGACTAAAACTGAATTAAATTGTTGTCCTGATATTCAGAGTTTTGTAATTAAGCGACTCTTGTTGTCTGAACGATTTTGTTATGGTGGTGCAGGCAACTTATTATAATTACAATCAGGATCACTCGAAAGCCCTTGAGCAATTTCTTCAGTGTGCATATTGGCAGAAAGCTCATACTATTTTTATAACATCGGTCGCCCATAGATTGTTCTTGCAATGTAAGTCTTGTGTGTATCTTGCTTGGTAAAAAATACTATTAAATTCTTGTAAAGGACACGTGTTCTTTTTTTCCCGATTATTTCTAGCATATTGTTTAGAGCTTTTAGTACTAATCTTTTGCTATTTTTGTGAATCATACATCGGCTAGAATTACTGATTATCTGAACTTCACATAATTGCCATTTGGTCATTGCTGCTTCTTTTCAATAGCAGAAAATGACTGGATTTATTCCTCTTATTTCCAGATAAGTGTGTCCTAAATAACTTATTTAATATCTCGTGCAGCAAAACATGCTGAGATATGGAGTATTGCAACTTCCATGGAGGACCATAAATCAGAAATTGAAAACTGGGAGTTGGGAGCTGGAATTTACATTTCATTTTATTTGATGAGAAACACGCTTCAGGGTGATCCCAATTCCATGACCGAATTGGTATGTGAATATCATCCCTCCCATCATTTATGTGAATGGTTGTTATGCGATCCTGTCATAGTTTGATTACGAGGTGTAACTAAAAGATAATTTGTTTGATCCTAAGCTTGAACTGTGGATTGCGATGGTATGGATTTCTACAGTGATGCAGAAGACAATAATTCCTGTTACCTTGTCATTTAAAATGCTTTTAGTTGTTGCAATGATTACACGGGGCAATCTTCTAATAGGCTTTAAAACGTGATTTATGAAGTTAGGTAACTGTTGTGAATTTTTCCAATCTGTGTTGAGTGTGGTTCATGAAGCAAAGTTGTTATGGAAGAGGTTGACATCCATGTCATGCATTCTATTTATATTTGGTTATGTTGTTTGCTAGATCAGGACTCTGAATATTCACATTGTGGTCTTAATTTCTAGAGATTAGGACCAATTAAAATCATATCATTCTTGTTTCAGGATTCTCTTGAAAATAAAAATGCTGCTTGTCAGGATTTTGTCAGTCAGCTAAATGAATCCCTGGCGGTTTGGGGTGGCAGACTACCTGTTGACGCAAGGTATATATATGTTGTCCTTTGTGGTGCATGGAAAAATGTTTGCAATAACTGCTTGTTTACCTGTTTTTGGTTGGTACAGCTGTTTCTGATTTTATAGGTTGACTAATATACTTATCCAAAACTGTTTTTTTGTTGGCCACGGACTTAAAAAGCGAAAAAAAAAAACAAATATGATAACACAGTACTATATTTGCAGTTTTACTTGCTAGTTGCTAGTATTATTGAAGCTGGTTTTACATCATCCAAGCCACACATCTTTAACCCAATAAATTCAGCACCTGTATGTTTTGACACATTATTTCATTAGCGGACCGTATTTACCGTGTATTGACCATCCATTTAGAGACATTTTATTTTCCATATTCACGTATACTACTGATTTTGTAGGGTGGTGTATTCAAGAATGGCAAGCGAGATATGTGATTTCCTGCTCTCATCTGTTGGTGAGGGTGCAACCCGTGATGAGCAATTTAACTGTTTTGACACTGCTTTCAGCGCTCCCATTCCAGAAGACCAGCGTTCTGGTCACTTGCAGGATGCAGTATATCTTTTTACCAGCTACCTCTTAGAGATATCTAATTAATTCCACAATTTTACCATTTACTGTCAGATATAAAGTCCAATAGAAAATAGAACATCGATGTGTTTGTAAGGCAGGATTTTTATCTGCATATTATTCATGAGATTTGTGCGTTTTTTTAATTTATCTCGGTCTTGTATGATTGATAAGCATGAGATGCCGCTAAATAACCTTCATTGATTTTGTTTGTATGGATGGGATACGGTTTTGCTGTCGTTGTCTAATGAATTTCTACAATGACCTGATTACAAAAAGCTGAGCATTCTTTTTCTTATATAACAGTTTTATTTTTACTTTACGTAAATAACATACTGTAATAAATATTTATATGGATAATACGGTTTTGTGAAAGTTCAAAATTCGGTAGCTAATATTTATATGGATAACACGGTTTTGTAAAAGTTTAAAATTCGGTTTCTGGAAAATTGAATTCTTCTTATTTTAAAGATTTTTACAAAAAAAGTAAGTTAAAATTCAGTTGTTTGGAAATTGAATTCTAATTTTGTTCTTTTGAAAATATATATTGGAAAATTTTCAAACGGTTTGTGAAACCATTTAAAGTTTTAACACTTTTCAGAAACGCTGGAAGCTTAAACGGTTTTCTTTAAAGATTTAAATAACTTTTAACATATTTTAAAATTTTGTTTTTAATTTAAAATTAACAAATAATTAATTTATTTTAATATTATTTAATATGTTACACTATATTAAATAAAATTTTACATTATTATTATTAATATTATTATATTTATTTTTATTTTTACCATTATAATTTTCATAATAATTATTAAAATAATAAAATATAATAAATTTTATTAAAATAAATTAAATATTTTCTAAATTTTGTAATAAAATTAATTTAATAAATTTGTTAAATTAAAAAATATTAAACCAAGTTAATTATTAATTAAAATTTAAATCAAAAAAAAAAAATTTAAAAATATGTTAAACTTCAAAAACCGTTTAACATTTTTTAAATTTTTTTAAAATTAAATTAATAAAAGTAATTTCAAAAGTAATAAAATTTAATATGTTAAAATATATTAAAAATAATTTTATATTTTATTATTATTTTAATATATTTTTTTTGTTATTAATATATTATTTTATTATGTTAAAATAAATAATTCATTTATTTTGTTATTCTAATATATTTTAAAAAATTAACTGTTTAACATATTTTTTATTTTTTTAACTTAAAATTTAATAAATAATTAATTAATTTAATATTTTAATATATTTCTTTTAATTTAACATATTTCTTAAATTAATTTTATTACAAAATTTAAAAAATATTTAATTTATTTTAATATAATTTAATATATGTTATTATTTTAATAATTATTATGAAAATTATAATATTAATAATAAAACTACAAATAAAAATAAATATAATAATATTAATAATAATGTAAAATTTTATTTAATATAATGTAACATATTAAATAATATTAAAATGAATTAATTATTTGTTAATTTTAAATTAAAAGCAAAATTTTAAAAATATATTAAAAGTTAATATATTCAACTGTTTTCAAAAAAGAAAATCGCTTAAGCTTTTTAACAATTTTTTAAAACTGTTAAAGCCTTAAATAATTTTTACAAACGGTTGAAGATTTTCAGTATATATTTTTAAAAGAATAAAATCAAAATTCGGTTTCCGAACAACGAAATTTTAATATATTTTTTTTGTAAAATTTTTTAAAATAAGAAATGATAATTCGATTTTTCAGAAATCAAATTTTGAAGTTTTACAAAACCATGTAAATATTAACTACGTAAATTAAAAATAAAACTGTTATATAAGAAAAAAAATAAAAGCAAATGGAATGAATTGGGAATTGTGCATTCAAAATTTTAATGTGAAACTATGCGATTATAAATAACATGACATTTCATCAGGGGTGTGTGCTGATCTGTCTTTATTTGGTTTGAAATTCTGATATAATGGTTCATTTGAATATAAATTTAATCTGATAATTCAATAATATGAGAGAGAATATTGAGTCTCTTTTGATGTTATATATTAAATTTTACATATAATTAAACTAAAATATACGGCTATAACTGATTCAATATAAATACAATATACCTCTTTTATTTAGTATCAATATAAACTGAAAATCAAAGCAAGCCATAATTAAAAAGATGTGATATTTGTATTGGTCAATTTTCAATTTAATTTATCTTGTAAACTCAATTTGATTTGATGATTTTAAAGAATTCCACTTACCAGTTTTGTTGAGCCAGGATATATAGCTAGTGCACAGAGAAAAATTAAGAGGAAGTTGATCCATATTTATCATTCGGATTATTAACTCCGCAAGAAGCTTGCAAAAATATAAATTATCTTTACAAATAAAAGAGCTCTTAATATTATATTAAAAGTTTAATAGATTTAGAGGTTTTTATTTGTGTTTTTTTTTTGTTAATTAGGTTTTTCTATTTTCAAGTAGTTCAATTTGGTCATGAAAAATTGAAACAATACAGTTTGTGCTGTTAAATTCTTTGGATGGGGTCAAAAATCTTGATTGTTGGCTATGAATTGTCATTTGCAAAGACATGACACATAACTAGTTTAATACATGGACTTAAATGATTTGTTTAGGTTTTAAAATAAAAAAGCACGTGCATTAAGTTAAGTTAAACTTCAAAGAATTTGGGAAATTGAGAAAACTGATTAAAAGGTATTAGGTTTCGATATTGTCAGTGTGCGAAATTGGAGAAATAGAATTCGTGGGTTAATCGTTTTAGTCGGCAATTGGGAAACAACGAAGTTTTTGTGAGAAATTAGACTTACAAAAAGTTTTCTTTTGAGAAATAATTTTTATCTATTGATGGTTTTGACGTGAAAAGATTTGACAAAGTTCGTTGCATTTGAAGTACGTGTTAAAGTTATTACATTGTTTTTTTTTATAATGTGGCATGTACAATTGTATCGTGATGTTTCTCACATTCTTAGTTAAACAGACTTTTTAGTCTTTATATTATCCCACTTTTTTTACATGTAGTTTTTGCATTTTAAAAGTTTTCAATTCTGTATTAATACATTTCTTCAAATGTAGTGTTAGATTTTGAAAGTTCTCCATTTAATCTTAATTCTATTTAGCTTTAACTTCAAATCTATTTAAACTTTATATCAATTATATTTAAAGTGCTTTTATTCAAAGTTTAATCTTAATTATATTTAATTTTAATGTCAATTATATTTAAAATGACTCAACTGTCTTTCTATTAAATTATTTTAATGCCATTTAAGAAAATGAGGTTTTTTTCTTTTACCAAAATGACAAAATTGAAGAACATATTACGTAAGTAAATAGGCAAGTCATGCAAGTTTACTACAACATTGTCTTTCACTCTATTTTTTTTCTCCTTTCCTTATCTTTCCATTCCTATCTCAATCTAAATCAACCCTAGAAGTAGATCATTGGTTATTAAGTCAAAAAAATATTTTATTTATAAATGATATACTTAATTAATACATGTTAGATTGATAAGAAAAAGAAGCAAGAGAGAAGAGATTGTGCAACACAAACAAGAAGTAGAATCATTTATTTAAACCTCAACACAAGTAAACTGAGCTTGTTCCAATGCTCTTCATACTAACATACATGAATTTCAAAATGAAGTATGAGATATTACATTAAATATTTCAAACACCAAACACCAAACACCAAGCAGTAATTTATATTTAATCCCAAAGATCATTGAGTTGTGGCTTGGTGGGTCCAGCTATTAAACGACTCTGATGAATTTGACTTATTTTAGTATGATCTTCTTCTGTCAATGCCCAATCAAATATCTTTAAATTTTGGTTCATCCTCTCCTTATCATAGCTTTTTGGAACAAAAGTGACTCCTTGTTCATACAACCATCTAAGGCAAATTTGAGCTATGGATTTGCCATGAGCATCTGCAATTTCTTTCAGTACATCATTATCCATCACTTCATTTGGGCCCCTGCTTGCACCTTTCCTTAAAGGTGAAAATGCAGTTATGATTATACCATTTGTACTACAAAACTCTCTTAGTTCCTTTTGTTGCCATGCAAGGTTCATTTCCACCTACAATATTTATTTAACAACAAATAAACATCAATATGAATTCATCATGAATCTTTCATGTCAACACAAATTAAGAGAAAGAAATAAAAAAGTATTACTTGATTCACCACAGGAAGGATGGTAGCAACAGACAACAGATTCTCAAGTTTCTTTACAGAGAAGTTGCTGACCCCAATAGCTTTAGTGAGGCCAAGCTTTTGACATTCTTCCATGGCTTCCCACACACCCTTCACATCAAAAGGCAAGAGATCTTCTACTTCAATTGGAAAAGAAAACTTTCCAGGTTGAGAGCTAAGAGGCCAGTGAATAAGATAAAGATCCAAGTACTCTAGTTGAAGAGTTCTGCATAAGAAAAGCTTAATTCAGTTTATGTCATTTATATAGCTACTTGTTATGCAGTTCTTTGAAAAATGGTCTTAAATTGAATTTATGTACATTTATATACCTGAGTGATTTGCGCAAAGCTGAAACAACAAGATGAGGATGATTGTCAGTGACCCAAAGCTTTGACGTGACAAAGAGGTCTTGGCGAGAGACAAGGCCAAGTTCAACTGCTTCTTTCAAGGCTTCACCAAGAGCTTGCTCAGAGCCATAGGCAGCAGCAGTGTCAAAGTGTCTGTAACCTTGTTTTATGGCCTCAATGATTGCTTCCTTTGTGTCTTTCTTGCAGGTGAAATCTGGGGCAGAACCCATTCCAACTACTGGCACCCTCTGTTGGGTACTAGAGTTTGGAAGCACCAATGTAGGAATTTCGACAGCAACCATTGTAACAATTGCTGATTAACTGTTATAGTTTAGTACTATAATGTAACCAGTAACCAGGAACCAACACTACTTGGTTGTTGCAGTTGATGGAAACTACTGGGCTGGTCACCCTTTTATACTGCAAATGTGGTCGGTTTCATCTGTTTCTATTATTTCTGAATTCCACCTTTGAAATGTCTGCAAACAGAGGTTAGGTGGGTTAAGATGAAATCTACCTCCATCTATTACATTCTTATTTTATTCAACAATAGTTGACTTGAGTGAGTACTATGAATTCTGCATCAAAGTCTGTCGATTGTTACATTCAATTTGTGTATGATAAAATATTGATAATATTTAATTGCGTATAAGGATTGATTAAAGCTAAAGTTATCTTCAATTATTCAATGTTTTTCCTTGTTATCTTAATCATGAACCCTACTAATTATAGACAACTGCAGAGGGTCGAGTTGTTGTGTATTCTTTTTTATCTTTAACATTATAAATAATACTAATCAACTACTCAGAATTTGTCCAATTTTGAAGAGATAGGAGGAAGCCTTGTGTCACCATCTTGGTTGTTGAAACTATAAACATAATTTATAAACTGGAATCTGCCATTATGTGTATACTGATCTGTGACATTTATTTATTTGATCTAATATAAGAAACTGACAAATATATACATCGCAGAGCAGGTGTACATGATTCTTTGACTCTGTCTTAGCAAGTTCAGTTCAGGATTCATCTTTTTGGAGTTCATTACGTTGTTATCAGGTGTCTCACATGAAGATGAAAACTATGGTGAGCATGAATATCAGACCAAATTAAAAGTCAAGTTTGGTGGCTCTCATCTCTAATGCGTGCAAGACCAAACATAGGATCAAATAAATATCACACCACGTCCAAATAATATTTATATATGTTTAAACAGAGAAATATAATAAATATTGTGTTATTTCTTATAATTTCTCTCTCTCTCTCTCTCTCTCTCTGTAAGAATGGCACATGCATTTCAAACCAGAATGGTTTACTGCAGAATTTTCCACACATATTTGTAACAACAGTTAGCTAAAAAAATTGGCCTATAGTGTTTATCCAAATAAAGTGATCTATGGTTAGGGATATGAAAAAAGGGCCTGGTGGATCAACCCATCAACTTGGCCAAAAAAGTGGATCAAGACAACATTTTTAATCTAAAAGTTAAAATCAATTTGATTTGTCAAGTTCGGCAGCGAGTCCACAAGTCAAGTACGACGAGTGAACTTAGCAATCTAACTTCATTAAAAAAAATTTGAACTTAAATTGCGAACTTCGTATTAATACAACTTGGTAGCTCTAACCAAGATATAATATAGTTGGATCAAGATTTGAGACAACTCAAATGACAATTTCTGTTAAAACGGGCAATCCGACCCAGTCTGATCCGGTTCACCATGGGCTGATCATTTAGTGAATCAATCCAACCTAACTAATTTATTAACAAGTCAGAAAAATTTGAACCTGGTCCGACCCACCACGGGTTGATAGGTAAACAGGTTGGCTCACTGACTCATTTAATTATAATTATTTTTAAATAAAAAAATTACAAACTTTCTATAATTCAAATCTAAACAAATTTCACTCACAAATCTCACTGTGAGTGTTTAATTAATTTTGAAAATAGGTAACTTAAATAATTTTTTCAAGAAAAAATAAATAAATATTTTTTATAAAATT
Source organism: Vigna reflexopilosa (assembly GCA_027742785.1). Lineage (NCBI taxonomy): Eukaryota > Viridiplantae > Streptophyta > Magnoliopsida > Fabales > Fabaceae > Vigna > Vigna reflexopilosa. Next base: position 543,734 of record CM050921.1, on the reverse strand, counting down.
AAAATTAAATTTTAATAAAATAAAATCAGGTAGGTGGGTAAGTGGGCCAACCCGGCCTACCACGGGTTCAATCCGGATGAGCCAGGTTTAAATAAGCCGGATTAAAATTTGACCCGGATAAAAAAGTATAATTTTTTCAAACCCAACCCAGTCTGAACCCATGGTAGACTGGATTAACCCATAGATTATGACCCATTTTAACAGCTCTAACGATCATTTTGAATCTCTCACACATCTTTTTAGTTCAGAATCAACTTGATATGACAATTATTTTTAACCTGGTGTAGATCTTTTCAACTCGAAATGAGCTTAATAGTCTAAATCAGCATGTTTTTATGTAAATTTTCAAAAAATGTAATTTATTTTCATATGATATTAGATTTTCAATGAATGAAAAAAACAAACAAATTAATTTAACAATCTAATAGTTCAGTTTATTTTATTATAAAGTTTAATTTATTTTCAATTGACGGATAATATTGAATGAGACTTAAAGGGATCGAGTTAACCTATTTTGCTACTTATATATACTACTCTTATACTAAGTGAGTATGTTGAAAGAAAAAAATTGTGAAAAGATTTGGCAAAATAAAAATCAAATGCACATGGTTTGAAAAGAAAGCTCAGTGTAGAAAATAAATTTGGGTCAAATAAGAATCAAAACCACATGGCTTGAATTTTGAAAAGCATAAAACTATCCAACATACATGGAATTAAGTGTCTTTTATTTTCTTTTAAAGGACAACCCTTCATTATTATATATACTTTCAGACCCCTTTCTTTTAAAGAGAGTATCTTTATGTTAAAAAATAATTTTAAATTCAGTACATTTCAACTGAGTAATTCATGGTTGAAGACAAAATAAGTATTTTTTTTTTCAAAAAAAAAAAACAATTAATGTTAACAGGAATAACAACTTTTACTGCGTGTTGAAATATTACTCAATAACAGGAATATTATTCAATATTACTCTTACTTAATCTTTAATATTTAAGAAACATTCATTTTATCTTTTAAAAGGCCATCAATAGATAGTAATAATAGTGGAATATAACTTTTAATAATTAAAATAGGATTTTTTTTAATGATTCGAAATGTTGTTCTATTGGTAGTTATTAATTATAATAGTTCTCCAAGAATTGTCATCTTAAATTTATAAAACAATGATGGTCTACGATGAAATCGTTGTTATATATTTTTGCTTTAAGAATTTTTCTTTTATCACTTATGGGAACTATCTGTTATATATTTTTATTTTGTATTGTTTTAATTTTTTTATTATTTTCACTTACAGGTGTGGTTGACATTATTTGTTGAAACCTGCATTAAATTTAACGTGTATTTTCTTATCTACCTTAGGGTCTATTACACTTATGTGTACGGTACAGTTTGCTTCGGTATCAAGCACCATCCAAGTTGTCCTCTTAGATCGTCCATGTCTTCTCAGATCGTTTTCTTAGGCTGGCCAACTAGGTCACCCTTCTAGGTTATCCACCCAGGTTGTCCTTCTAGGATTGTCTACCCAGGTTGTCCATCGCCCTTTCAAGTTGTCCATCCAGACTATCCTCTCAGACCGTCCAACTAGGTCGTCCCCCCAGGTCACCCACCTAGGTTGTAACCAGAGGTAAGGACTCATTAAACCCCTAATGCAGATTAATTAAGGTGTGATTGGACCGCTATTAGGTCAGCAAAAGGTAAAGGTTCATCACAACTAGTATAAATAAAAGTCTCAGGTATGACTTTAGGATTACTATGCGCATTATATGCATCACCTGTTACAATAACCAATCAGTCATATTTACTAACTTGAGCTTCGGAGTGTCTTTGACAGGTACTCACCCACGCGACTTTGAGAGACAGGAAAAATACTATTAAGGAACCCTTTCAGTCTTCAGAATAAATTTAGAATGCTTTGAGTAAGGGATCCCAACCCTATATTTGAAACACTCCATTTTTTTTTTATTTTTAGTCTTTCTCGATGAATATCTTTCACCAGCATTCAATTTATCTACGAATTATTATATATTTTATGTCAAATTATAAACACGATTATTATAAAATTAATATAATAAAAAAACAAAATGTAGATGAACATTCCGTTCAATATTTAAATAACTCCTTTCAAACTCAATCTTCTCAAGCACACAGCTCCATACAAAAATTTCAGCTTTCCAATAGTTTTTTTTTCTTTTCAAAAACACGTTATTTTATGATAAAATACATATATGAATTTTATAATATATAATTAGTGAAACACAATATCAAATTTCACAAACAACTTATTATAACGTACTTGAATTTTATCAATATTGTTTTTTTTTTAATAATAACTTATTATCAGATACATTGTATATATATTATTTACTTTCCTAAATCAATGAGTTATCAGTGAACCATTATTTTTCTCGTCGTCACTGTTTAAAAGTTGATATTAGTCGGCACTTTTCAATGGTTGAAAATTAATAATATAATATTAATTTATAATAGGTTTTGCCACTTAGCCATAGTATTTTTTACATTAGCTGAAGGGTGAAGTTGTGAATAATTAGATTTTTATATTTGTCGGCAAAGAAAGAAAATGCTAGAATTTTAAATTAATGTAAAATTTTGAAGTTGAAGTGTACTTAACACACTAAGTATCTTTATTGACTAAATTAACCCTTTGCTTTGACCAACCACTTCATCACCCATATTTTGATTTTTACCTATTTAAAATTACATTATATTGATTTATCTTTTTGAAATATTTGCTTTGAACTAAGTATTTCACCCTTGTAATAGCAAAATTACATGTTATTTTAGGTCTCCCCATGAACATTATAACATTAGAAGATTGGACATATGATAAATGTTAATATTCTCATATTATTTCCATAGTAAGAATACAATTGAGAAAAAAAAGAAAAACATATTATCCAGAAATGAATCCATATAGTTTCATTTCTTAACAAAACAAAATGACAAAAGTTGATTCAAAATTGAAAAGCAACATGAAGTTTAAATTGCAATCTAAAAGGCAAATTTATATTTCATCATCCCAAAGATCATTGAGTTGGGGTTTGGTGGGTCCATTGATCAAACGATTTTGATATATTTCACTAATTTTGTGAAGATCTTCTTTGGTTAACTTCCAATCAAATATATGAAGATTTTGGTTCATCCTTCCCTTATCGTAGCTCTTTGGCACGAAAGTGACTCCTTGTTCATACAACCATCTCAGAGAAACTTGAGCTATAGTCTTACCATGAGCCTCTGCAATCTCTTTCAGCATTTCATTCTCCATCACTTCATTTGCTCCCTTACTTGCACCTTTCCTCAGAGGAGAAAATGCAGTTATCACTATCCCATTTTCACTGCAGAACTCTCTCAGCTTCTTCTGCTGCCATGCAAGATTCATCTCCACCTGTTCAATATCAAATAAATATATTAATTCATCTTATCAACAATCATTCAAACAAAAATTACTCAAAAACAAGATTCATTATTATTACTTGATTCACCACAGGACGGATGGTAGCAACAGACAACAAATTCTCAAGTTTCTTCACAGAAAAGTTGCTCACACCAATGGCTCGTGTCAGACCAAGCTTTTGACACTCTTCCATGGCTTCCCACACACCCTTTACGTCAAAAGGCAAAAGATCTGAAACCTCGATAGGAAATGAGAATTTTCCAGGTTGAGAACTGATGGGCCAGTGAATGAGATAGAGATCAAGATACTCCAGTTGAAGAGTTCTGAGATGAACAGCAGCAAAACATAAAATAAAATCAATATATTTTCATAATTCATAGCTATATACTTGTTAGATTGAGTTGGATAATAATGACCTGAGAGATTTGCGCAAGGCTGAAACAACCAGATGAGGATGATTGTCAGTGACCCAAAGCTTGGAAGTGACAAAGAGATCTTGGCGAGAGACAAGGCCAAGTTCAACTGCTTCTTTCAAGGCTTCACCAAGAGCTTGCTCAGAGCCATAGGCAGCAGCAGTGTCAAAGTGTCTGTAACCTTGTTTTATGGCCTCAATGATTGCTTCCTTTGTGTCTTTCTTGCAGGTGAAATCTGGGGCAGAACCCATTCCGACCACTGGCACCCTCTGTTGGGTACTAGAGTTTGGAAGCACCAACGTAGGAATTTCGACAGCAGCCATTGCAAAAAGTGCTGTTTTTTTCTTGTATAATACTATGGTGTCTGATCAAGAAGCACAGCTTTATGAACTTAGCTATAAGGTTGTCACCTTTTTATACTGCAAAAGTGTTACGTCTATCCAATTTTTTTGGCAGACTTTGAATTTTAAGGTAGGTGGGTTATACTCAGCTCTCCCACCATCCTTTGTATTCTTTATTTTAATCTATAAAGATCAAATTTTGTTAGTTAAACTGGGATGGATGATGGAAAATTTTCCTTTATCTATTTTTTATAAACATTTTCCTTAGGAAACATCAATTTCATTTCAAGTTCTTGTTGTCATTAAACATGTAAATGTCTTTCAGACACTTGATTCAAATTTGTTCAGAGAAAGTAACATCTTCCACTCTATCTAAAGTAAGAAAAATGATATGATTTTTTTATATTTATTTAATATTATCTTTTTTTATTTTTCATTCATTTTTCTTAAAAAATATGTTTTTTATGCATTGTATTAAATAAATGTAAAAATATTTTGGTAGATCGTTATTTTTAAAATAATGTAATGGTTGGTAGATGTTGAATTGTGATTCTAACTAAACAAGTTTTTCTACACCATTCTTTGACTCATTCTCTTAACCTTTTTGTTTTCTTATGATTTTCTTTGGCGGCTCGCAAAAGATGGTTAAGTTTTATGCTTTTGTAATTCGGAAAAATATCTTTCACATGGTTGTATATAATAATATAGTATTACTTGCTTTTACTTTCAATAAAATGCATTTGGAAAAATATTATTTGACACCAACGATTCCACTTTAACAAGTAAAATCATCATAATAAAAACAAATTTTTATATTTATAAAAAAATAATGAAAAAATAATAAAAAATAGTACATGAGTGTAAAAGCTTTTTGAATATCATTGTGTTTGGGTTTTTATTATTAAGAGTAAGAAAAATTCCACCTACTGTCACCACAAATTTTAAAATAATTGATGACAGAAGATATTGGACTGCTAATAAACAAAGGCAAAAAGCATGTATTAAAATTTACAACTTTTTTTTGGTCAAATCTGATTTTCACGAATAATAATATGATTTCACATATAATATAAGAATAAAATGATTTTAAAATAATATTTTTTTGTACTTTTTAAAATAAATGAGAGTAAAAAATAACTAAAAACAATATTAAATAAATGTAAAAAATTTCTGTTTTTGACTAGTGATAGATCAGATTGATAATCTCTAATTTTATAGTCTTATTTATCACAATTTTATTTTTAAAGAACATTAGATAATAGAAATAAATAAAAAATATTTAAACTATTTTAAATTTCAATTTCTAAATATTAAATATGATAGAAAGAAATCTATTACTATATATATTATTAAATATTTGATGAAATCAAATTATATTAACTAAACTATATTGCAATAAAATAAGTTACCAAACAACAATAGAAAAAGAATTGAGGAAGAAAATTCCGTATTTGAAATATAAAAAACTTAATTACACTTTATAAACGTCGTCGTTTTTATTCTATATTATTGTGTTGAAATAGTGGGTAGCTAGGTTTCGCTTTCCAAATGTTCTGCACGATCACCAGTTGCTATTGTTGACTACGATTACACACTTATTGGATATAAAATTCTTGACACTGAAAGTTGCTATATTTAGGGTTGAAAAATTCATGTATAAAATATTTTTTATTAATATTTTTGGCATCAAAATAAATATATAGATATTTTATGTTGAATGAGTCAACCTCTGTCTATGTTTTCTATAAAATTGACAATGAGAGATTTTGTACTGTTACATCTAATTTTCCGATTTGTAGGAAACCCCATTTAAGACTTTTCTTCTTGTATTCATATATTCTTTATTTTATCAATTATAATTTCATATGTAAAATAAAATTTTCATTTTCATAATTAATATCTCAAAATTTATATAATTTTATACAATATTTACCAGAAGTGTATATATGTATATATTTTTATATTATTATTCAGTTACAAATTGACATATAAATTTGTTGGTTTGCCTTAAAAATTAACATATTTTAATATTTAAAAAGTATGTACTTGATTAGCTACTAATTAAAATGATGAATTTTTAAATATTAAATATAGAGAAGGACAACGTCTTTTTATTTTATTTTTTTAGAGGTGGCCCCACATGGGGGTGTATTTAGAAGAATGATTGATTGTTTAAATTACTATATATTTATATTTGATTATTAAATTAATTATCAACAATAAACAAAATATGTACGTATTTTCACTGCATAAAAATACCTAAAACTAAATTGATAAAAAAACAATTCAATTAAGATGTATTTAACTTATTTTATCATCTTTTCAATTCGAGCTCACCATAAAATTAAAGTGAAAGGAAAATCATTTCATTTAAAGGCTGAATTAAAAATTCATAGTTTTTATTTTCTTTACAAGTTGTGTAATGTTTTTTTATTCCATATGGAGATTGATTGTTTTAAATGGAATTTGAATTTTAAAAATTAGATGTTAAAAATATAATTAACCACTTTATCGAATATTTTTTCTGTAATTAATATAAACATTAATTAAGTTATAAGAAGTTAATAAGACAAAACAAGGAGATGTTGACTAAATAATATATTATGGGCGGCTTCTGACCATTAAACTGACTTTAAGTAACTCAGGAAGTCTATACTCTCTATTAAACAGCACATGGAAAAATCAATTCTTTCACTATGACTTTCTCACTTTTCAAAATCCAAATTTTGCAGGAAAATTATTGGATAATATATGTATATTATATATATAATAGTCATATTTAAGAACAATTTTCATTTTTTTCAAAGTTTTAAAAAAATAATTTAATTTATTACTAGGCCCTTTTCATAATCTATAGTTTTGAAATCCAAAATTCATCAGTTGTCGTAAGTTGTGGATTGGGATGATTTTATATCCAATTCAAAGATAATAAGATTGTAAGTTTTTTCTTTTATTTTTACCATGTTTTAACTTTTGAAAATAACATTTGACTATGATATCTAATGGTCTTTATAAGAGATTCATAAAAAATATATATAAATGAAAGATAAATCTAATCAACAAAAAAGATTAACTTTTTAAAAAAAAAAAAAATTGTTTATTAGACTTTCATTTTTCTAAATTTTATTCAATATAAAACTTAAATTTCACTTAGAAGCTCATAAAAAGATATTTATTCTTCACTTATATATTATATCTTCATCACAGCTTTAAATAATACTGAGATTTTAATATATCCCAATGGGAAAGATTGAATATACCAAGCATAAAGTTGAAGAGACATTTGCAGATAATTTGATTGCAACTTGATTATGATCTTCGACTAAGTATAATAATAATAATCGTTTGTATAAGTTCTAATATTATTTTAAAATTTAAGTGTAGGTATAGTTCATTTTACAAAACGAAGTTTAAGATAAATATCCACATTCACTGGTACAGTATATTGAAGTATACAACAACCACAACGTTGTAGTTTTCATAATCTATCACCATTGTTAGGATTACTTAGCTGGGACTTCTAGTTATCTACAGATGAATATATAAAATAATTCAAGTATGACTCAAAGTCCTACATTAATTAGAAAAGACAAAAGTTAAACACTATGTTTAACTTTGTCTAGCAAGACAGTGAATTCCCTCTAACCACCAATGTTTCTCAGACGTTCCAGCACATCTTTTTCGCCAGTGAGTTGCCTAACCAAACCTTTGAATTCACCAAAAAGATTCAATACCTTATGGTAAAACTAAACAAAACCAATATAATAAACAAGACTAAAGTCAAATACTGCATGATAGAATTGTTAAGAAGAGAATTCGAACTCTAACTCAATCACACAAAACCAACTTTTAGAACGAGATTTGTACCTAGTTATATATTTTAAATTGTCTTTATCTTTAGTCGATGTGGACTACCAACAAAAATTTCTAAATCGATCATCTTATTTCAACACAATTTCAAAGTGCAATGGCACATTAGAGCAGATTGAATTATGATGCTAGATATCAACAGTTCATGATTTCCTAGATAGATAAAACTGAAGTAGTAAATATATAAGCATGCAGGGAAGCTAAAAGTTCTTTCCACAAAAGGGCATATGCAACATAAGGTATACTGAATAAATTCTTACTGTTAGTATAATCGCGACAATCGTGTAGGCCAATTCTCAAATTTGTTTCCCATTTTTTGTTGAATTCTGATGCTATTTCCATTGCATCCTCAGTTGAATATCCAACAAGCCAGCATTTGTTTCTTGGTAACTTTTGTAACTTCCTCACAAGAACAGCTCCTAAGAATATGAACAGAGTTCATGATTTTAAGGAAAAATAACTAACATTTATGGAGATGAAGTCCAATCAGAAAGTTCAAAAAGCTGTCACAAATAAATCAGTCCAAAATGGTCAAGTTTTCTATGACAAAAGTTTGACATCATAATGCCATCTTAGAAGAAGTAAATGGATCAGGAATCAAACTTTTGATGCTGAAGCACCACCTACAGTAAGAACAGCACATGGAAAATCTTCCTCTGGCATGCCAGGGGAGAAGATTTCATCATATGCTTTCACTAATGATAACAGAGGCCTACAAGGAAACTGCATAAATAACATAAAAGTTCATATGCCGAAGCAAAATATATGCAACATCCACAGAGAACGACATCTTTCATCGTTTTAAGATATTCTGATTGTGGTTTTTCTCTATATGATTGTCCAACTGCAATCACAATCTAGTACAGCAGTAAAAGCACAAAAGACCAATGTAAGAATAAAAATAGAAGACATGCATCTAAACATCTCCAGAAGTACTCATTGAAAAAGAAATCTGCATAAACTAAAATCAATGTAAGCATCAATTTCTGTATAAACTAATACAAGATAATTTCTGCCAATTAGTTTATATACAAGCGAAGTTTAATTTATGAAAATTTTTCCTTCATTTTATTCTACTTATCTTCTTCTCTTACCTGGCACTGCTCTACCATACAAAGCTGCCAGTGCCACATATATATCTTCAGGATCTTTGGGCTGAAAATCAAAAACCAGAACCTGAAAAAGCATTATCATTGTGATAAGATTAGAACTCAAGCCTGAACAAAGCAAAAAAGAACTAAATTACTGAAACAAAAATAAGCCAACATTTCTATTCCCAATAATCATAAATTAAATTACACAAATTACAAAAGACTGGTTTAATTTCATTTTGAAGAAAAAAATGAAGGGTAATTAGTTGGTACCAGGAAGGAAATATAAGTATGAGAAAGAAGGGAAATTGACCTGAGAAGGTGAATAGGGTTTGATGATGACCATGAAATGCTGCAAATCCCAGAAATTGAGGGAGTAAGCAGCAGACACAAGCAACTGGGGTGGTCCCTTTGTAGCTCTCAGAGGCATTGCAGCAACATACACTTCATCTCTGCCTCTTACCATTGGAGAATTCGAAAACAACGACGCCATTTTTCTGCCACAATAACTACCAAAGCCAAAATCTACATAGATTACAGACACCGCTAAACTGAAGTGCTCAATTCAACTCTATCCTCTCTGCCTCAAATTTCATGTCCAAATATCCCTTTAATTTATTCTTTTTCTAAAAATAAATAACTTACTCTTTTATTTATTTAAACTAACTAAACGCAATTATTTTATAATTTTGGGTTTACACTTTTATATTTTTAATGATAAGAATATCTGTCACTTCACTATTTTTTAACGCTAAAATTCGTATAAAGGAATATTTGTATAGATATATCATAGCAGGGAACTGTAGCATTATTATCTCTGTGATGTTGTTTGAATTGTTATTTTATAAATTAATTTCTTTGCTTTCATCCATTTTAATCTATGTTACTTGTGTTTTTCAGTAGGAATAAAAATGGACTTAACCAGATTAGACTCTGATCCCATTCGTAAATTAAAGATTTCGAAAAAGAAACAGCATATAATATAACATAGCAATAATCTACGTATTTATTTGATGAAAGAAAGTTATCCTGCATGCAGAATGACACAAGAAACATGACAGACATCATTGATTGATACTAGTACTACCTTGGATGGATGGAGTTGTTGCCATGTCTGAACTCAACTATCCCTCGATTCTTCCTATTTCGCTACATCTTTTATTAGAACACTAAGCAAACAAAACAAAACACATGCAACAACAACACATAATGATGAAAACTGCATATTTTCTTTACTCAGTCTTCTCTGTCGGAGCCTCTGTCACTGCCACCTCCTCGCTCTTCTCACCTTCTGTTATCTCTTCCTCCTCTTTCTTTTCATCTGACCCTTCTGTCTCAACCTTCTCCTCCTCGCTTTTCCCTTCTGGGCTTTCTGTCTTTACCTCTTCCTTCGCTGCACCCTCATCTTCTTTCTCAGTCTCTGTCACTGTCACTGCTTCTGCTGTTTTCACCTCATCAGGATCAGCATTTTCTTTTGCTTCTTCTGTCTCAGCTTCTTCCTTTGAAGTTTCCTCTTCCGTCTTCTCAACTGTTGGCTCTTCTGTAACCTCTTCTGCCACTTCTTTAGCCTCAACTTCGACCGAGGGCTTGTCTTCTGAGGCTGCTGCTTCTGGGGCCTCGTTGGTTTTCTCAGTGACAGACTCTGGTGCTTGTGTTGGTGTTGGCCTTGCAACAATTTCTTCTTCCTTTGCCTCGTCACCCTTCAATGATGCCTCTATCTTGTCCTCTGGGAGGGCAACCTTTGCTGATACAACCTAACAAAATCAATTTATTCAGATGAAAATTCATATTTTGTTTATCAAAATCCTAACTTTAACTCTGCTGAGAAAAAAAACAACAACAACATAATAAGGTGGTAGGAGTGCAGTTTCAACACTTCATGCTCTTCTTTACTTCATAATCATTGGTTAATGTATTGCTGCAAAATATACTATGGGGAAGGATTGAATGGAGCTACCTCAACAGTGGCCATTGGAATAGCAAAGAATATATGCAAGTGATTGAAAAGGAGGAAAGTTGAGCTTGAGAGTGATATAGAAGGCTAAGGTTTTGATGAAAAGAAATGAGCATTAAGAGTGGGTTATATAGAGTTAAAAGGGTCTTGTTGATGAAAGAAACGGAGAGGTGGGGACACATGAAGAATCTTGGGATTTGACCCCTCCATTACTGAATGTTAATAAGCATGTTTGGCAATAATGGTGACAAAGGCTTAGAGATGAGGTTATATTATTATTTTATAATCCTTGTTTCGGATCTCTCTGCTACCAGCTTGAATAATGGAGGACGATTCATTGAGATCATCATTCTTTTGCTTCTAAGTTTCTGTGCTTTGTGCAGTCGGATTTACAGGGGGAACTATCAAATTCATACATGCTTATTCAATCATCATTTATGGTTAAATAATTGTAACTTAGCAAATGGTTCTGTTAACTGGTTTAGCAGTAAACTACATTTCTCATTCATAACTAAAACATGTTTGAAGTTTCAAACTTTAATATATTTTGTCTCAAATTTTCAAAATAAATAAATATATTTCATTAACATGTCAAACAATATTTATATTTAACTAATAAAAAAATTTAATGCAGTTAAATCAAGAAGATATTTATTTTTAAAAATTTCAAAATCAAATTGTATAATGCCATCAAAATTTCAAATTGAAACTATTAATATATTTAGCCCATACTTTAATTTTATTTAGGAAAAATATTACATTATTAAATGAAAAAGATAGATAACAGAACAAAATTGATATAATTTTGTGAGTATACTGGAAATAATTTTGGGAGCAGTGAAATGAAATGTTCCGGTGATGGATCCCAAACAAACAAATAAATAAATGGAGGATGGCTCCAGATCAGACCCTGACGTAAGTAAAGAAACAAACCGTCGTTCACCTAAACAATGTGGGCCTTGGTCGGCTGGTGGGCCATTGGGTCCATCTTAGAGGGCCCATCTCAGTAGGCCCTGCCAGGAGATTCACATCTGGTACCGAATTTCCCCCCAATGGTTATGTGACACGTGGAAATCACACACCGACCACTACTTCTCCTTTTGATTTTGATGTGATGAGATGAGACTACATTTGTAAAACCAAAGTTCATGAATGATGCCACCATTGACATGTTCTGTTGTGTTTCGTATTGCACTATTGGACTATGGGTAAAAAATGTCTCCGTTAATTTGTATCAAATGTAAAATAAACTTATCGAGTAGTGTATATATTTGAAATCTTACATCGACTAAAAATAAAATTGATTTATAATGTATAAATAATATGTAAATCTCATTTACAAGTTTTTTTATATTTAAAATTTTAAAATTATTTTCTGTAATTTAAAAAATCTTACACTTCACGTGTAAGAAAATACAACCATATTTTTTTGAAAAGATTTTTAGAAATTGTGAGAAAGAAGTGGTGATAAATAGTTATAAAAATTGTGGTTGCTAGCTCCAAAATAGAATGATTAGGCCTAGGAATTAAAATTTGTGCATCACATCATCTTTCATATTGGAATTATTTACCTAACAACAACATACATAACAGTAACTCTTATAGCTGTAAATCTGGAAACAGACACATGAAAAAGGTTATTGCCTAATGTGTTTGTCCAGGGCATGAATAGCTGCAATAATGCCCTCAAACATTACCAAACAATCCGTGACTCCACAAAAAAAATAATAATAATAATTAGGTGTCATTTAATATTTTACCCTTTGATTTTTAATTTTTATTTTTTTTCGGGTAAATTTTCCAAAAACACGTGAAATTTTCAAAACAAACATTTTAAAACATACTAAATACTTTTTAGAACAATTTTTTTCACAAAATCCAATGTTTTATTTTTTTTCTCTCTCCTTTTAAAGAGTGCAGTAATGGTAACGATAGTTTTAGTTGCAATGGAAAGGTAGGGTAAAAAAGAAGAATATTTTAATCTGTGATTAATGAGGTGAAGGAGGTAATAATCATGGGTGTGTAGAAAGTAAAAGCTTGAAGTGATCACGTGCTTTCGCTTGTTATCTCATTGCCTAGAAAAGTCTGTGATATTCACACCTCATATTTGCTCTTTTCACTTTCATTTTTTTTTTCTTTGTACACTCCAATTTTACTGTTCACACTCCTCGTTTTATATTATGTTTTATATTCTCCAAACATCACTTTCCTCCCACTTTTGCACAAATTTTACAAAAACTATGTGTAGTTTTATTCTAATATATGTTATAAAAAATAGTTATATAATGTATCTCTACGCTACACTTTTTCCATGGTGTAAAGATTATCACATTATAAAAACTTGTTTCCAAAGTATTAATCAGAACATTATATTTGACAATACAAATTTTTATGAAGGATATTTTCGTATAAAAGATGGATCAGTGTAAAAAAAATGTGTGAATAGAATAAAAAAAAATCTTAATTTTGAATAACCCCAATATCCCTTTATCAATATCCCAATACAAAATCACCATATTAAGAATAACATTAGAAGTATCGATAGAAAATTGGAACAAATTATACTTGCACTTTGAAAATTTAGGCAAATACTATACTTGAATTTCTTTTTCTTTTAACTCTACAAATTAATATATTATTAAATCATTGTGTTATAGAATCAATTTTGAAAATTACCCTGAATAAGTATATTAAACTTACTATTTTTCTACATTATTAATTGATCAATCATGTTCAAGACACTATTACTGAAAAAAAATTCATAGAAAGGAAGGAACTCATTCAATGAATACAGTATGTAAAAAAAAAAAAAAAACATTTTATAATTTGAAGTAGATCCTAAGATCAGTCTTTGAGGGATGGAGTTTCTAAACCAACCCATGATTCTATCTCAAGAAAAATAGCAATGCAAATTATTTAGAAGATTTTTTATTTTTTATTTTTAAATTGATGCTTGTTTATCAAAAAATAGTAAGATAATTTTCTTAATCCAAAAAACTAATACAAAATTGAAATTAATTTTGAAGAAAACATTTCGTGACCCCTCGTCAAACGGATAACAACTGAACATTAACGTTAGCAAAGATTTCGGATCACCAGGCGACCATGTCCTAAAATCACCCATAAACTTCTCTTTCCTCCTCAAATATTGACCATCTGACCACAAAAAAACACGCTACCAGACAAATATGTCATTTTTCCTTTGTCGTCTCTTTCCTTTTTTGCTTATAGTTAATGATCATTTTTGGGTTTTGAGAGACACAAGCTATAATTGTTTTTTTCAGCTCCACTAATCCCTTCAAAACACTTTCGCATTGTTGAATTGCGTAGTGTTCATTTTCTCTATCCCATTTCTTTGGTGGGATTTCATTCACTATTATTGTCCCTTGTGACGGTTGATGAGTTAACCACCTTCCCTGTTGGAGCTGTATCGAGTTCCAAGAACATGGGGTTCGATGAAAACAAAGAAACCGGCGAGAACAGTGAGGCAACAGATCATGAAAACGAAACTCACAAAAACGAAGGTGAGCCCGTGAGCAGGCAAGTGAGTGAGGCTTCTATCTATGCCACTGAAGAAGAAGAGGATGAACCCGGATCCAAAATTCAATTGGGTCCTCAATGCACTCTTAAAGAACACCTCGAGAAAGATAAGGTTTGTGAGCGTTCCCAGATAAGAACACAGATTGATTATCTGAAATTGAGTTAGGCTTAAGTCTACTTCGTATAAGAGTCAGGTTATAGCCTGTCGTAACGAGATTTGTGTGGACATATTGTTCCACCCGCTATCGCGGATCATCTGTTAAAGTCTAGTCTTACGTTCGAGATGTATATATTTCGATGTAAGGGAATGTGTTAGAAATCTCACTTTAATTAAAAATAAGACCAATTTATAATATACTGGTACAAACCTCATTTTACAATCCGATTTTGTAGGGTTGAGTTAAGCTTAATGTTTTTCTTAATCATTTAATTCACTTTCTTTGGTTGGTTACATAGGATGATGAAAGTCTAAGGAGATGGAAGGAGCAACTCCTTGGAAGTGTAGATGTGAACAATGTTGCAGGTTTTTTTATCTCTTAACAGCCTTTTTTTCTTGTGTTTAAGATCAGATGCATTCATATATAACACCCAAAGGAATATTGACATCAGAGTACCTATGTTTGATGTCTGAGATAACTGTTACAAAGTCTGCAACATAGGTATATATATCAGTTTTTTGAAGTGTTAAAATCGATTATGACTTGATCTTTGTTTCCAGAAATTTTGGACCCTGAAGTGAAAATCAGTAGCTTGTCTATTGTCTCTGCTGATAGAGATGACATTGTTCTTCCCATTCCTGAAGATGGGAATCCAAAGGGTTTATGGTTCACTCTAAAGGAAGGTAGTCAATATCGGTTGAAATTCACCTTCCAAGTGAACAATAATATTGTGTCTGGCTTAAAATACACCAACACTGTTTGGAAGACTGGTGTGAAGGGTAATGATTATTTCTTTTGCTGCTTCATTCCTGTTGAAACTTGTGGCATGCAAAGCTGACAATGATTCTGGTTTCAGTGGATAGCACAAAAGAGATGCTTGGAACTTTCAGTCCTCAACAAGAGCCTTACACACATGAGATGCCTGAAGAAACCACACCCTCTGGACTATTTGCAAGAGGATCATATTCTGCAAGATCAAAGGTAATATCATCATTCGTACATTGAACTTTACACTTAATATATATCATCACTTGTATTTTATGATATTGTGGTATTTTCCTTTTGCAGTTTCTTGATGATGACAACAAATGCTACTTGGAGATCAACTATACTTTTGATATTAGGAAGGAATGGGCGGCTTGAACATGGTGCCAATCTGCTAAATTTGCTTCTGCAGTAGTAGCTCTTCTCCATTTAGTCAAACATATTCTTATTTTTATTCTATTGACTTAACAGTTCATATATATCTATATATATATATATAAATGTGGTAGTTTACTGAATTCTTGTTTGTACTAAAATATTCAGCTGTATTTGTTTTGTATTGACTAAAGAGACAAAGCCAAAGAGCATTCTTTGTAACTTTCCCAATAAACATGCCTTAATTTTATTTCATCTGTTCAATCGTGTTATGATCTTTTATCGGAAATGTTCTTTTGTAACTTTCCCAATAAACTTGCTGAAATTTTATTGGGACAATTAATATATGTTTGTGAGTATGACTTTAGAGGATCGTAATTAGAAGTAATTAGAGGTTGCACATTATATTGATATCTTCATTTTATTTGCGTTAAAAATAAGCTTACTAAAAAATCTGTAAGATGAATTTTCCGTACATCAATAATGTCGATTATTATAGAAAGATAGCCGACTAAAGTTTAAGTAAAAAATTCAATAAAGAAATTTTATTTACTTTAGCTTATCATATACAAATTTTATAATAAAATATATGCACTTTATAGCCACAAAATGGAAACATGTTATATTTTACAATTTGAAGGTCACGGGAAACAAAAGAGTTTGGAGACTTAATAAATTGAAAGAATAATTAAAGGAAAGTATTTATTTAATATATATATATATATATATATATATATATATATATATATATATCAAACTCACCTTCATATTTCGTAAGATAAACTGTAAAATTTTATTTAAAGCCTTGTGTACTAAATAAATTCTATAATTGGTAACGTATTTACTAAGATAAACTTATACGAGTAGTTTTTTTGGAAGTTGCAATCAAAACATAAGATAACATAGTTTATTAATACTAATTCGTACTCATTTATGGTATAATTTAGATCATAAGGTTGTTGCATTCATTTATTTTTATTTTACATTGTAAAAAACTCAGTAGAAACAAATTGTTTTTGTAACAACAAACGTAAAAAATGAACATAAAATATGCCATTAAAAAAATAAATTCAAGTGTCTATATTCCTCACGAAGTATGAACAATTTTTTAATCCAAAAGGTTATATACCTCGTCTTGCTACAATTAATACTAAAATTGATGGCCTCTTACGTCAACTTAATTGACAGTGATATTTCATGAAATATAATTTGCTTAAATTGTTGTATTTGACATTATTTTATTTTAAAAAATACGATGGAGTCCCTTGAAAGCAATATTATTCATTCAATCTCTATGTAATCATTTTTTAACAAAATGATATGTAACAAATCATGAGATCCACTTAGTTCAACAAATAACAAAATCCTTGTAAATTTTACAATTACTCGTGTATAAATTACAAAATAAGAATAATGGCGTTAATATTACTAAATTTGGTAAATAAGATTTCATTTAAAAATTTAATTATGTTAACAAAAGTAACATGTAATAAAAAAATTCATTACAAATCAAGACAATATACCATGAGTATAATTTTTTTCAATTTAAGAACATGCTAATTTTGTGTTTTGTATTGCTTACATATCTATATTTTGTGGCGATCTTAGGTAATTTAATCCAAACAATTCAGTAATTGTATTAATTTTTTTATGTTGGAATGTTGGTATGTTTTAATTGTTACCATGTTTAATTTCACCAAAAACTATCGTTGTGAACGTGATAAAAGAATTGACTATCACTTTATAGAGAGTTTAAATTCATTTGCTTTGCACAATAACATACGAATAATTAATTTATTAAAATAGTCAAAAGGGGCGAAGAACAAGAGAGAAATGTTGATTTCCTATGCAAAAAGATCCAAACTTTTTTACTTGACTTAATGTGTGTCTTGAACTACGGTTACCCATTAATGAAATATGAACAACAAATTTCCACACATTCAAAAAATGTATACTTTTCACATCACAGCATGAAAGTTTTGATATTAGATTTTGTAGAAAAAGGGATATTGATAGAGTTAGAACATCTAACCATGAATTGGTTCATGTGTAGGATGTATGTAGTTTTGTAGGCATCTAGGAAATGTGGTTTGTAGTGGCATGGTGAGATTTGAGTATGGCAATGGTATGGCTAAATGTCAGCTTCATTTTTGGTGATGTAAATAAATAAGTAGGAAGCATTATGTGTGTCGGTTAGGAAGATGAAAAAATGGGAGATGGAAAATTGTGGGGTAGAGTGCAAGGTTGGTCTATGATGGGCTAAGGAAGTAATTAGTTAAAGCAGATATAGAAAGGCCACCATACAAGCCTAGAAAAAAGTGTGTTCCAGATATGCATTTTCCATTAAAGTATATTATATCTTCACACAAGTAGAAGTTCAAGTAGAAGAAGAAGTAGAGAATAGAACCATCTCTCTCTTTGCTGTATCCAATACCCTTATCTTTCTCTCTCTATCTTCCCTTCCAGCTGGTACGTACCCTCCATTTCATCTTTATATACCCTTTCTCCATTTCTCATTCTTCGTCCTTCCTTCACATTCTCTCTCTCTCTCTCTCTCTCTCTCTCTCTGAATTCGTCTTTTTTTCAGGTCTGTGTTCTTCTTCAATCTCATGCTCATGCTCATGCTCATGCATGTCTTTGCTTTAACTTTGTTGTTCTGGGTGTCCCTCAATTAATGGTTTGGTGCAAAAGTTTTAGCTTTTCTTGCATTTCACATCTGAATGTCATTTTTGTCTTGTGGGTGCTTCTGATTTTGGATCAGCTACTCTAGATCTGTCTCATTCCGTTATGGGGTTCGTGGAATGATTTCAACTCTGCCATTCTGTACTTCACTTCCCTAACTCACCTACATTCACCAAGTTCAGAACTTTGTGGGGAAATTGCGCTTCCAAAGGATTCTTTCGTTTTGCCATGGGACCATCATGGTTTTCTTTTAAAAACTTATAAAAATCTTTCGATTATTGTTTCACTTTGTGTCTTAATCTTCAATTTAGCATTTGGAAATTTACTCTTCCGGACTCGCATGCTGTTCTGAATTTAACTTTTTTTCACTGGTGTGAAGCAAAATTAACGCATTTGAAGTGCCCCTCGGTTCTATTGATTTGATGTAGTGTATATATCGTGCTCCGATCTGAAATTCCTCTACTCGTTGTGGTTCAATTTGCATTGCTAGATCTTCCTTTGTGCGTTTCATATTCTGTTGAATGTTTTATCTTTTGTCTTTTGTTCTTGTATGTTAACTTTTGTAAGATCTGGTTGCAGCTATTACGTTGGCTAGTCTCTAGATATTATTAGTAAGCTATAGACAACTTTTCAGTGAGATGTGATGTGAAGAGAAGGATTGGTAGGAAAAATTAAAGGGTTTATGTTGTTTATTCATTCGAGATTGAGTTTGAACTCGGAGTTCATTTTCTATTCTGCATTATTTAACTTTTTACAAAAGGTGGGGTAGGTTTTGTTGAGATGGGATCTAAGTTCTAACTACTGTGGAGCTTTTTTTCTCACAGGAATTTGGAGAGACTTTTGATATTGCAAGGGTAGGATAAATCAGCATCCAAGGAAATTATGGAGTTTTCTACGCTTTTCATTATCAGCAACATTATGCTGCTTCTCAGTTCAGCATTTGCCAAAACTGCTAGTCCTCCCTCTCTGAGCCCAACTCCAGCACCAGCCCCAGCACCAGACTTTGTGAACCTTACTGAGTTGCTCAGTGTTGCTGGTCCATTTCACACCTTCCTTGGATACCTTGAATCCACCAAAGTGATTGACACTTTCCAAAACCAAGCCAACAACACCGAAGAAGGAATTACCATCTTTGTTCCTAAGGACACTGCCTTCTCATCTGTGAAGAAATCTGCTCTGTCCAATCTCACATCTGACCAGATAAAGCAAGTGATCCTCTTCCATGCCTTGCCTCATTTCTATTCTCTGGCTGACTTCACAAAACTCAGCGAAACCAGCTCCACTCCCACATTTGCTGGAGGGGATTACACTTTGAATTTCACTGATAATTCTGGGACAGTGCTCATCAGTTCAGGATGGTCAAAGACCAAGGTGAGCAGTGCTGTTCATTCCACAGATCCTGTTGCTATATACCAAGTTGACAAGGTGCTACTTCCTGAGTCAATTTTTGGCACTGATATACCTCCAGCACCTGCTCCAGCACCAACTCCTGATATTGCCCCAGCTGCAGATTCTCCCACCGAACGCAGTGCAGACAGCAAAGCATCTTCTCCATCATCTTCTCTTGATGCCTCCTCTTCTCACAAGCTCATCATCAGCTTTGGAATCTGGGCCAACCTTGTCCTAGCATCTTTTGGTGTGCTGGTGCTCTTCTGATGGGACTCTTCCCGTTGAATATTTAATTTAGATTATGTTTATGTATCTACATTTGGTGCACTTGCTTTGATTTGAATCCATTTTTTTTGAACATAAGTGTTATTCAATATCTGTATGAATGTGATTTCTGCTGTTATAATATTTTTTTAAAATCTCATAGCATGTGGTTGGCATGTTATGTGGTTGTTATGTTATGACTGTATCTACCCTTTTTTGGAGAGTTTTAATGCCATCACTTAAAGTTAAAGTTTATTCCTCAAGTTCAGATTCTATTCCCTAAAGGGATGTTTCCTGAAAATGATAATGGATTGACTGATTCACAAGAACCCTGTTTATCGTTCTACAATTAAATTAAAAATGAACATTTTTTTTCCTATCCTTGTGGCATGTGTAAGTAGAAGTTTTCGTTGCAAACTTGCTGTGCTGGGTTTTGTAAGCATAATTGATTAAAGTTGATAGTTCCTTGACGAAAAAGAAAGCTTGATGATTATCATATTCTAATGTAACCTTGGCCAAGAGATCTTTGCAATGTCATCATCATCTTCAAAGTAATTGCAAAGATAATTAGGAAGTGGTTAATTTGTACTGTTTTATTCAGGTCTACATAAATTCAATAACAGTCATATCAGAGGTGACTCATTCTGAATAAAAATAATTAAGCTTGATCATGAAAGGCTATAACAGCATGCGTTGAGCTTTCTTGAAGGATACAGTTGTTGAAGGTTAATAATTTCACTTTTAAGAGTAATTCAATCTCATAAAATCAATCTTTAAAGATTTACATTCATTTATATAATTTAAATTAATTTTATCTTTAATTAATACAGTACTTTCAACAGAAGTGAAATTGCAGAAGGTTTGTTTTAACTTTGAGTTGTGTCGTATACAATGATGTTTGTTGGCTGTAATTTGAACAAACATCTTTAATAATGGTTAATGTCCGGTTTAATCATGACTTTAACTGTTTACCATTGATTGAAGGCGTGAAGTACTATTATCGAATCTATAAGATCCCATATTTAGCTTTGAAATCATTACAATTTAAAGGAAATAAAAGGAGATAAATAAATAAATAAATAAATAAAAACTCAGTATTTTTTTTAATTTGATAATAAAGAAAAACTATTGTTACTTTATTGATAACTTAGAAAAATACGAACGTCTGTTTTAAAATTAGAATATGATACTGTTTTTCTCCTAAAATGAAATTATCCTATTTCTTTCCATGAGAAACTAATAACGCTTGGGTTTGTCTGAATATGTTTGTTCTGTTATGAAAATTAAGGTCCAACATAACGTGTTTTTTGGTGTTTGTTTAGACTTTTTTCTCACCTGTTAATTTATTTGAAGATATTATTCATATTGCAACACATAAAATAAATAGGCTGACAAATAGGCCAACTAAATAAAAGGGACAGACTTAATTATAAAAAAAAAATAAACTAACATGCTATAATAGAAATTCTTTCAATAATAATATTTTTTTGTTAAAATTTATTTTATTTATCATTGAGTTTTTTTAAGTTATAAAATATTTAGTATAGATTATATGTATATTAATATTTGAATCTTTAGTATATTTAAATAAATAAATAGACCACTCTATCACACTTTCTTATTAGTCTAAGCCTAGTTTATTTGATTAAATAAACATTATTTAAAGTCAAAGCTCGAACTTTTATTATTAAATAAGTTAGATCAGATCAGATCAAACATTAATTAAATTCATTACGAAAGATTTCAAATGTTAAAATACAATATGGCTCGTTGTCCATATATTTTAAATATTTGAAGAATATATATATATATTTTTTTTATTGAGACTTGTTTGATTTGTAATGGTTAGAATAAGGCTAAGTACGATTTTTCTTTTTCTTTTTTTCAAAATTTCCTCAAGGTGAAATCAACCCATAGTATTTTTTTGAAAACAAATCAACCATACTTAACATATTCAATAAAAGAAACATAAAAGGAAAATAATTTTAATCAATTTTATCATTCAAGGAAGATTTTGACCTTAGTATTATGATACTCCTTAATAGGGTAGTAACTGTGATGAAGATGATAAATTGACAAAACGATAACGATGTATTTTTTTTTTTGGGTGATTATTATTGAGAGAACGATGATTTACATATTTTTTGTGTATTTTTAACATACGTGAAAGTTATGAAAAGAGATGATTTACAATATGTATAAGATTTTTTTTTATCTCACTGTCACTATATATTTTTCAGTGAATCTATCGTTTTTTGGGTAAATATCTTTATTTTATTTTTACATGTCCACTATTATTTTTATATTGTTTTATTTTCATTGTTATTTTTCACATACATCACCATTGTTACTCTCACATGGATATGGGAGATTCTGTTGGGAATCCAAGTGTGAGTTTAAGTCCCACATTAGATAAAAATGAGAAAATAGAGTGGTTTATAAGTGGGAAGACCCATTAACCCATTGCCTTAAGGTTTTGGGTAAAGAGTGATGTCAATCTCCTATAAGGTTGGTCTCACATCTCATTGCTGATTGACTTCCTGATCAAAACACCTCGATACTCCTAACAGATTTAGAATAAATGGTATCAAATATATTATGTTATTTATTTTAAGTAATAGTTTCTTTAAAAAAAATTCTAAAATAATTATAAACCGTTTAAATATCATTTTATATCACTTTTAATATCAAAAACAATTTGATAATTAACTTAATTTATTAAAAAAAAATATCACATCAATCCAATCTATTGTAAACTTTACTTTTAAATTAACTGGACAATTACTTTTAAATTTCTTGAAAAAAATAATACAAATTTTACCTCAAATCTATCGTATACATCTCTCTCAAATCGTTCTTCAAAAATTACACAACCTAATATCATTTTATTAATTAGTGTGCTTGCATACGTAAAAGAAAAGTAAAGGCATCGAAATTAACTATTAGATTTTTATGGACAACCAATGATGTTATACTTAAAATAGATTTCACAAAGTACATGATTATGCATAAAGACAAAATGGATGAATATAACTATTATGGAGTAGAAGCAATAAAATAATAACATCAATTAAAGGAATATATATGTATATATAAAGAATCACATTGATTTTATTTAATAAAAATTAAAAACTAATTAAGTACAAAAATAATATAAGAACCAAAAACCATCTAAAAATATGATTTTCTCAATATTAACCGAAACATCTTGATTAATATTTGATAAAAAAATCATAAAACTTTAAATAAATAAGTAAAATTTATTAGTATCACTATTTTCTTTATTCAACCTCTATCAAAAAGTAGTTATTTAAACAATGTTTTATTTTCAATCAAAACACTTATTCTTCATGAAAATTGAGCTAAAAAAATATTTAAAATTTAATGTAATTTTTTTTTAAATTTCATTTTAAATTCAATATAAAATTATCCGATTTTAAATAATCCAATTTAAATTGATAAAAATTTTACGTTTAAATTTATAACTTCTTCACCAAGTTATATAAAGTATTTTAAATTTTCTGTAAAATGAATTGCTCTATTCCAATTATCTATCAATTTGGGATGAAAGAATTTAAAAAGATAAGACATATTTGTTTTGTATGTCTTGAAAAAGAGGTAAAAACTCACGTGCAGCCATATTTTATTTCCTTCCATTTTCTCTTGATCTGGCTGTAAAGTGCTAATGATGATTTGTTTAAAAATAATTCTTTTTTTTTACAATATAAAAAATAAGAATTAAGAAAAAGGTGTTTTGTTTGAAAGTTTAATAAGAGTAATTTCGTCTGAAAATTAAAAATGTCAATAATGGTATGTTAGAACGTGAAAGCAATGAGATAGTTAGGAGGTTTAATGCAACTACGTAATCAAGTTTATTATCCCATGCATACCCTTCTATTTCTTTGCAATTTTATTTTTTTCAACTATCTTCCTAGTTTAACATCACATTAGAAAAATACAATTTTTTTGAATTCATGTTCGTGTTTATAAGTAGTTTTCGGGAAAATATATGTTCAAACAAGTTTTGTTTTGTATATTTACTAGATACCTTAGTCGCAAAGATAAACGTGCAAATTGTTAAGTGTTGAAGTGTATATTAAGGAAAGCGAAATAAATGTCGGTACGAGGTTATATTTTTTATTTATTTTTTATAATGACATGTGTGGAGTAAACCATTAGGTATTATTAATTTTCTTTTAAATAATAAATTTGCATGAACAATCTCGAAAATAATAATTTTTGTAATTCATTTCTATATTAACATATTTTAAATTTTGAAGTGTTGAAAATGGGAGATTAATTATTATTTAATATTTGAAAAAAGGTATCTAATTTATTTACTTTAATTATTAGTATAAAAAGAGGAAAAAGAAAAGGTAAGAATAGAATGATACACATTGATTTGATATATTTAATAAGAGTAAAATAGTTTAAAAGAATAAATTCTTTTAGTTTTTTAAAAAAGAAGAAAAAAAAATAAAAAAATAGTGTCTAATATATGTTAAAAAATTATGTATGTTAAAAATGTCATATTTAAAAAAATAATAATGATATTATAATATATATATATTTTTTTTGACATATATTATAAAAGTAAAATTATCGTAAAACTGTAAAATTTTATATTTTTTTAAAAGAAGAAGTAAAAATAAAAAAATATTTAATGAATATAAAAAATTTATTATTGTCAAAAAATATATTTTAAATAAAAGTTTGAAGGCGATGAGATATATTTGGTTGGTGAAAAAGAAACAAAAAGAAAAGAAAGGGAAGGAAAGAGGAGTGTGAAGTGATGCCAGGTGTCGTTGGCGTTTAATATTGAGGGAAATAGGAAAGCAGAGAGTGAAAGCGTGGGTTCCGTTTGATTTGATTATTTGCGTTCCATTCCCTTTGTCTTCGCGGGTCCTTTCGCCAACACGTTTTTTTCTCCCAACCCCATTTCCTCTTTCGGACATTCAAACAAACACCTTTCTCTCTCTCTCTGAAGAAGAAGAAGAAGAAGAAGAAGAAGAAAAAAGAAACTCCGTGCAGAAACGATGACGAGATATTTGAATCTCTCTCTTTTTTTGTGACTCTCTTAGGTACTTTTTCTCAATTCTCATTTCTCAAGCGCTTCGTGTCTTGTCGCAATCTCGCCTTGGATCCGTGTGATTGGATATTCACGCATGTTTGATTTGATTTTGAATGAGTTATGTATATTGGCTCATGAACGTTTCATTTTGTGTGTTATCGTGTCAGTGTTATTCCGGTGTTTATAGTTTTTCTTCAACATAGTCAAATATGTCTAGTTTCGTCGGCGTCCTTGTTTCTGATCAAGAGCTTCAGAGCCAGTTCACTCAAGTCGAACTTCGAACACTCAAATCTAAGGTCTGTATTTTCTTCCTTTCTTGTATTGTTTTTCGTCGAAACCGCAACCTCGGACTCAAACGCGCCTTCTGTTTATTATGTTTCTTTTAGTATGTGTCGGAAAGGAATCAGTTGGGACGTGTTACTGTCAGAGATTTGCCTGCTATTTTTAAGAAATTGAAGATTTTTTCTGAACTGTTCACCGAGGATGAGATTAAGGGTGTTTTGGCACGGTCATATGAGAACATGGATGAAGACATTGATTTCGAGTCCTTCTTAAGGGTGAGTTTTTATTCACCTCCGGAAAAGTTAAAAGCTAGGTTTATGCTCCTATACGTTCATGTGTTTCTTAATTTAGTTTTTACATGTTTGTAAGAATGACCATTTGATTGATTTCCCAAAGAATTTTTTGGATAATATTTGTTACAATGTCATTTGATGTTCAAATTGACTTTTGGCTTTTCATGTATGTGCACTTAACACGAAACGAAGCTGTTATTTTGTTTTTGTTTTACTTTTAAATATCTGCGTGAGCTGGTATATACTAATTTGTATATGAGTAATTTTGTAGGTATTTATTATATTTATATTTACATTGAACATAGCAACTTAATCAGTGACATTGAATGACAGGCACATTTAAATCTGCAAGCCCAAGCAACAGCTAAAGATGGTGGTTCAAAAAGTTCTTCTTCATTTTTGAAGACAGCTACAACAACTTTTCATCATGCCATTAATGAATCTGAGAAAGCTTCTTATGTCGCACATATTAACAACTGCTTGGCTGAAGACAAATTCCTGGGTCAGTTTCTTCCAATTGATCCATCAACAGATGCATTGTTTGATCTTGCAAAAGATGGAGTCCTTCTCTGGTAGTGTCATGAATCAATATGGACTCGTTTAAAAAAATTGTCTCCCTTTTCTTCCACCCTGACTTTGTTTATTTTATTTCTCCAGCAAGCTTATTAATGTTGCTGTTCCTGGGACCATAGACGAGCGAGCTATTAACACAAAAAAAGTTCTTAATCCATGGGAAAGGAATGAGAACCATACCCTAGGCCTGAATTCGGCCAAGGCTATTGGTTGCACAGTGGTTAATATTGGTACACAGGATCTGATTGAAGGAAGAGTAGGTTTAATCCTTCTTTTGTCCCTCTCTTCATGTTTCCAGATTCCTTTTGTTTCATTCGACCGACTTTAACTTGTTTTATTTTTCAAAACTTTCCTCTTTGGTTTTTGTAGCCCCATCTGATACTTGGTCTGATTTCCCAAGTAATTAAGGTAAACTACTGAAACTCTTCCCCCTCCTTCCTTAATATGGAACTCAGATTAGAAGGTGGACACCAGAATGAGTTCATTATTCATTGCTAAGACATGTAAACTTATGCTATCTTTTTTGTTTGTTTGACTTTTCATTACGATGGCAACATTAGATTCAATTGTTAGCTGATCTCAATCTGAAGAAAACTCCTCAACTTGTGGAATTAGTGGAAGATGACAAGGTGATATTGGATAATATTGTTCCTTTTGTTTGTAGTTTACGAAATACAATGTTTTCTTCCTTTCCTTTACATGTAAGAAATGTGATTGAAATAAACCACTATATTATATTGTAACATGTGTGCAGGAGGTGGAAGAGCTTATCAGTTTAGCACCTGAAAAGGTTTTACTGAAATGGATGAATTTCCACTTGAAGAAAGCTGGATATGAGAAACAAGTTACAAACTTCTCGTCTGACCTAAAGGTGAGGGAAATTCTTACTAAGTTTGCATGTTGACTTGCTCTTGTAGAAATCAAGGTTATCACATTCGAGAATTTACGTAAACTCGTGAGAGTCGAGTAAACTCAAATCGTAAACTCGTTAGAGTTTACTTTAGATGAAAAAAATTATATAAATAATATCTTAATTCAAATAAGTTTACAAAATTATACAACTTTAAGAAAAATGATTTTTTGACACACCTAATTTTTTTACATTCATTTGACACTATCCTTTCCTACTTTTTACTCTCTTCTTTCTTGAAAAAATACAAAACTTTACACTTTTATGACCATTTTACCTTTATACTTTGTTTCAAATGAATGTAAAAGTGTGTCATAATACCATTGTTCTAACTTTAAATAAATAAAATTTATAGATATATTGTTCATAAAAATAAATATTGTAAAACATAAATACTTGGATTATTGTCATTAATTTTGATGCATTTCATTAAATATATAATAAAAAAAGAATTGTAGCAGTGCCATGGAGAGACAATCAGGTCATGAAACCCTAAACTTCGAACGACCTCATTTTTTTTTAATTTTTCCCCCTTTCAAGCTTGCAGAATCGTTCCAAACTCACGATTCTACACAATCCTACCGATTTCACAATCAATTCTACCGAATTTATGCAGAAAACGAGTTTACTTCCGAGTTAACTCGGAAATCATGTCTGGGAACATAAACTCGAGTTTACGAGTTAACTCGAGAGTTTGATAACCATGGTAGAAA
The DNA here is from genome assembly GCA_027742785.1 of Vigna reflexopilosa. NCBI lineage: Eukaryota > Viridiplantae > Streptophyta > Magnoliopsida > Fabales > Fabaceae > Vigna > Vigna reflexopilosa. The sequence goes on along the minus strand of CM050921.1, from coordinate 515,638 downwards.
TAATTCTGGACATGGATGAAATATTATTCAGTATTCCTTCTTGGTAACCTTTTCCTATACCCAACACTGCCTTTATTTTGTGTCTTTTAAACCAGTAAAGAAACTGTGGACCTTCTTGTTGTTGGCCTTGACAACCATAGACCAGTTTTCAAGGAAAAGATTCACTATAAAGCTGTACATCATGCCAATTGCTGAATCATTCTATGGCTAGTTTTTGATGTGGTTGGCAGATGTTTTCATAGTGAGATATAATATGATTACAAATTGCATGTGTCTATTGTATCTACAATATCTTCTTTTTGCAGGATGGAGAGGCTTATGCTTACTTGCTTAATGCTCTTGCCCCAGAAGTGGCTGGCCCATCTGCCTTAGCAGCAAGTGATCCAACGGAAAGGGCTAGCTTGGTTCTTGAGCAGGCAGAGAAATTAGATTGCAAGAGATACCTCACTCCAAAGGACATAGTGGAGGGATCGCCTAATCTTAATCTTGCATTTGTTGCTCAAATTTTCCAGCATAGGTATGGTTAGTTAAGGAGTTGCAATGTGCTAATTTTTTCATTGAAAATTCATACAATAAGAACATTTTGGGATGTGCTTCTAATAACTCTTGCTTTGCTCTGTCTTTCTGTGAATGGGGTGGGGGTGGCTCATGTATCATGTAACATTGTCACTTAAGCTTATGTATTTAATTTGTTATGATTATCGTGAAATAGGCCTTTGAGTACAAGTAATGGATATGGATCTCTCTAATTGATTCATTTGTTAGGGAAGGTTCAGTGAAAGTTTATGTTAGACGTATACAGTACAGAATGGATCTTAAGGTGATTCAGATTGTAAATTTCATTTAAATAAATCCAATATCTGTTACTTGTACTTTTGCAGGAATGGTCTTACAACAGTTGACAGTCAGAAAATGTCCTTTGCTGAGATGATGACTGATGATGTAGAGACATCTCGGGAAGAACGATGCTTCAGACTGTGGATTAACAGTCTTGGAGTTGCTACTTATGTCAATAATGTTTTTGAGGATGTCAGAAATGGGCAAGTTCTTCCATTGTTCTGTTGGCTCACCATCTGCGTCTTCTATTTTCTTATCGTTTCTGTTTTCAACTTATGTCATCTTTTAATATTTTCTTTAACCTTTATTGATTGTGGTTGTCCTTATTTCCTTTTATGCAGATGGGTTCTATTAGAAGTTCTTGACAAGGTTTCACCAGGATCTGTCAATTGGAAACTGGCCACAAAGCCTCCTATTAAGATGCCGTTCCGAAAAGTTGAGAATTGCAACCAAGTTATACAGATTGGGAAGGACCTAAACTTTTCGTTAGTGAATGTTGCTGGCAATGATTTTGTACAAGGGAATAAGAAGCTCTTAGTGGGTGAGTGTCATGTTATCCCCTTTTTGTGATGATTTCTTATTGGTAGAGAACCTTTTATAATTGTGTGGTGGGTTTCCTGTCTTTTAACATCTGCTTGAATTTTGTTTTGTCATCATCCATTGGTTATTTTGTTGGGTCAATGCATTATTTTATGCTTCAATTCTCTCTAGGTAATTCTGCCAACTAAAGATTGTCAATAGCCAGGATATATTTTTGTGATTCATTACTGAGGAATATCAGAATGTTCTCTATAGCGCTTATGTATGCTGTATACAAAATAGGATATATGTTATACGTAATACAAAACATAAAGCTTTAATCCAGCCCATATTAGGAAATATTCATCTTCTTTATTCTTTGTCCCCAGCATTTTTGTGGCAGCTGATGAGGTTTAATATGCTTCAACTTCTGAAAAACTTGAGATCTCATTCCCAAGGTAAAGAGATTACCGATGCTGATATTCTAAACTGGGCAAACAATAAAGTGAAAAAAACAGGAAGGACTTCTGAAATGGAAAGTTTCAAGGTACATAACCATCTATTGAGAGTTATGTGTGTGTGATTATACAATTATTGGTACTCTTAATTTACATTTCTCTATAACAATTTTCAGTACATTTGTTTGTACTGCTTGTTTTTGGAGCTGAATCACAGGAATCTGTTATCAATAGCAATAAGTAATTTTATTAAGGCTTTTGAATGAAGAAAAAGATCGTTCAGTGTTTATGAAGGACAATGTACTCGATGGTTGCTTTGATTTGGACTACAAATCATTGTTAATGTTTATGTATTCTGCTTCATCAGGATAAGAATCTTTCCAGTGGTGTTTTCTTCCTTGAGCTTTTGAGTGCTGTGGAGCCAAGGGTTGTCAACTGGAGTCTTGTTACTAAAGGGGAGACTGGTATGCCAACTGAGAATTTATGCTTCTAGAATTCTGTCTGGAACTCTTTAATTTCTCAACAATCATATTTGATATTAATATGATGAGAATATGCTTACCTTATAGGCAACAACTGGAAATTTCAAATTATTCTGTCTTGAATTACAGATGAAGATAAGAAGTTGAATGCAACATATATAATCAGTGTTGCCCGAAAACTTGGGTGTTCCATTTTCCTGTTACCTGAAGACATAATAGAGGTAAGTTCTTAGGTGTTTTAAACATAATTTTGCTAGTAATTACGCTAGAGTTGTCCATGGAAAAGGACAGTTTTTTATTTAATAGGTTGCAGTCTCCAGTAAATGTTCTTTTATAGGATTATAGATTTCTGACTTCTTAAAATTGGAATAGTACGTTTCAACAATTGATTGATTGTTGTATATGACGGAGAGCTCGTGTCATTTATCCAAAGTAAATAATGTTTATGGAGAAAAAGGTTTTTCTAGTATCTAAATATATCTTTTCATTGAGCTTCCTGCCCACATAAATGTTTCAAAACAGGCCATTAGTAAATCTTGCACATTTATTATATTAGTACTTACCTAGATTTCACCAGACTTTTTATCTGTCCTTTATTTGGCTGAGAAATTTTATGTCCGACTCTCCCTTATCTTGCATTTAACCTTGACAGGTCAACCAGAAGATGATACTCACTTTAACTGCTAGCATAATGCATTGGAGCCTGAAGAAACCTGAAGACCATAGCCAACGTGAAGCAACGCCTGCAACTCCGATGGAAAGTGAAAACGAAGCAGATGTAGTTGACCAGGTATCCAATTTGTCCGTTAATGATGATGATGCTTCGGAGAATCCCAGCACTGCTTGAGTAGAAAGGTTGAAGAAAACCATATCCAATCGAGAATGAACGGACACAAAACACAATTTTGTTTATAGAACTAAAAGAAGATGCCAACCTTTCGGTTCCCTGTTCGAAAGAAAGCTTATTGTTTATTATGAAAAACCACAGATAATAAGGATATTGTAAATTCTTATTTTAGATTTTTTGTACTTAGGCATATTCTTTGATGAAAATTGCATGCGAAATTTCCCAATAATAATATGGGTGGAAGACATTCTTTTGTTTTCCGTCCAATTAAGATTATTTTTAATGCGGTGTATGCAGATACGAATTGAAGTGGATGAAAAGAACCAGTGATTATTTATGCTAGTATGTATGCCAACTTTTTTTTCTTTTTTATTTCCCATAAACTTTCTTAACTCTGTTGTCAACAAAGCCAGCAGAACAGTATAAACATCGCATAATGTAATACATTTTTACTTTCCGAATAATACTGTTTTATTATAGAAAACATCTCAAAGGAATTAATCATTTCATCATTTCACTTAAACCATGTATTTTATCAAAACCTTCAGCTCTCAAAGTTCGTTTAACCTTCCTTATATTTTCTCTATTAATTTTCTAACTACAATTATATTATCTTAATAAAGTAGCATGCTGATTCCAGACTAACGTAAACAGATAAGTTTCAAAGTCAACCCTTGATGTAGTCCTAGATAAACTTTATGTGATTTCGTGTTCTATTCTTACCCTAGTTATGATCTATTCACACATTTTTAATTGCTATCAAATACAAATCTATTTCTTCTGCAGTACCTTCCATAGATGATCATGGACTCTACTATAACATGAGAGTGACCACGTCTCACTATTAGGCTCAGTGAAATAACTAACCGAGAACTTTGTAGTGAAATGATTTTTCATTTAGGTTGCATTTAGAGAAAAAATTTAAATATGTTTTCCTGAAAATTTAACGTTTTTTAAATCATTATTTTATTTCTCTTTTAGTATTTAAAATTACAAAAATTATGTGCTTTTAGCTCATGTAAAAACATTGGTGAATAAAACCTTTTAAAGCTAAAAAGCACTGTATATATATATAATTAGAAGAACACAAATAGGGTACCATTTTGTTGATCTTTGCAACTTTCATCGACTGTCATTATGAAAAGAAGTACTGAACCGATGTTGATTGTTGCACCAAACACATCAACATATACAACTCTAACCTCCAAAAAAGAAAATGAAAAAAAATTAAAATATATATTCAAAACGAATGTCCTCATTTAAATTCATCCCATGGTAGTCCATCTTTTTGCTTATCAACCTTGTCATTAGATGAAAAGTTGCAATCAAATCCACCATATAAAATTTTATTTTTATCATTTACTACGATTACCCATCTATACTATACCATAAAGAATAATGGTAAATTTAATCTCTTTAAATAAGATTTTAAATTTATAATATTTGAACATGAAATCTTACTTAAGGGTAGAAAAAATATATAGTTTTTTTGCTGTATGCTTGATTCTCCAGAATTAAAGAAAAAAAAAACGTAGAAATTGAAGCAGAAGATGGCAAACAGCTCAGGAACCACGGGATCGCATTTATTCATACACACCGTCATAATAAATCCTTTTTCATACTTCATTCATCAATTCATTCCTATTCAGCGTTGCTAAAGCTTCTTTTTTAACTCTGTGCAAGAAAAACTAATCCCTTTAATCAAGAATTCTGACTAAATAAAGCGCTTAATTCGCGACGTGTAACCAACCAACCAATATTCATTGTTCATAAGATTTTTCCAATTCATTCATGAAACACAACCATCTTTGTTTTGTTATAAATAGAATATTACAATTATATTTATTAAAAGTAAATTTTAAATTTAATTCAATCTCACAAAATTAAATTATAAAATAAAATTTACATTAAGTTATATATTCGATGTCTGTATTTTTAATCGATCTGATACTTTCAACATTATTATATTTTAATTATAAGAAAATATGAGTGAAGAGGGGTGAAATTTGATGTTGATAGAAATTATAAGATTAATTAATAGATTATTATGTCCGTATCCAAATTTACACTTAATGACCTACAAACATCCTGAAAATGAACAGGGCTTGTGTCATGCCCCGAGGGCGATACCATTTCAGATTAAATTAGAGAAACGTAACGTAACGAAAGGTACCAAAAAAAACCCAAAAGACATGAAAGCTAATGCTATTTGTCATCTGTTCTAAGGGAATTTAACCGTCTGATCCTCTGATCAAGCTCCTTCATCACTTCAGGTTCTTGTTTCTTCCTTTGCTTTGATATCGTGTTTGTTGTCATTGATCCTATCTTATCAAATGCCACCTGCAAACACAATCAAATTTTCATTCAATAATTGCATATTATTAAATGCGTGAATCTTATTCCTTGTAGCTTCTCTTATTCTCATAGTATTCAATAAGATAGTTAGAGTTTGTCTTACTGTCAATAGATCGTCTGGATCAAATAGATGATGCGTGGTCGTCTGCAAAATGTTGATCACTTCGCCAACATGATGGGTTAGTATCAACTCATCTTCCTTCATCTGCAATTTGCAGTCACCTTTGTTCAAACATCCTTTCCAATGTTCAATAAAAAAAATAGTTACCTTTTTAGTCCTAAACTATAACTATATTTTTATTTTTTGTTTCTATTTCAAATTTTGATCTTGTTAGGTTTTTATTATTAAAGTATTGAGACCTAACAAAATCTGTTAAAAGTGAACTTTAAACCTAACTCAATCTCACAAGATTTGTAAGCAGAAGTTTGCACCCACTTGTATAATATGAAATGATCTTATTTCTAGTCGATGAGAAACTTTCAGCAAAATCAAAATTTAAGTTTGATAGGGATGAAAACGAGAAAATCGCATTATAGTTTAGGAACTAAACATATCTAACCCAAAAAAATAAAGGGCTACGGTAGTGGTACCTTAAAGATTGCCAAGGCCACGTTAAATATAACCTTAGCACCCTCGTTGAAGATAACATCCCACACGCGAAGAGTTGTCTGATCCATGGAGGAAGTGTTAATATGAGGAACAATTTAACATTTTTTGATGTAGAATTTATTGCCGCATTATTCTAACCTCGGAAGGCAGACTTTTGGAGAAGAGGCAGAGGAACCACTCGGTGGCAACAAGGGAAACATCAAATTCCAAAGATTCTAAATGACTCGCAATCCTGCATTTCCATCACTACAGTTTTCAGAAGGTATACTGGGAATCAAACATATATGATACACAGTTAACACATCATGTAAAATTACCTTGGACACTTCTTAGCCAGTAAATCTTTAAACACTCTTTGTTCCACATGGCATCCTGACAAGTTGTTTGTGTAACAGTCATTCACCAGGACATTCTCCAACAAGACAGCAAGCATCCAAAATGCATCTTCCTCTGTCTTCATCACAAGCAACAACAATGCTGCCACGTAATTTAATCCCTGGAGCAGTAATATAGTAGAGTTAGCAATTGAGAAGATATGTACCCAAGTATGCATTCAATATACTTAATTTTCAAGTAAACAACCAAGTGTTATTGAGTATAACTTCAATTTAACTGGTGAAACTTTCTGGTGCTATAAAATACAGCAGTTGAGAAAAACAGACGTGGGAACAACATAGAAACTGATCCATGCTTCAGTCACACCATGTCGTTAATTTACAAGAGAATATTCAACCAGCATGTTGCTATTTTTTGTGAACATATAACATGTAATCACGGAAGAAAAAAAGAATAGAAGAAGCGTTTTTTGTTCATGCTGAGAATAAGCATTAATTGATTGAAAAAGGAAGCCACATAACAAGTCAGAATTTTGTCTTTCATGTACTTTGAAGAGAGACACTACTTCAAAAGAAAGAACAGAGCAAACCTACCTGACAATACCCAACATCAGAATCACGGAAGGAATAAGCAACGAGAACACGCCTTAGAGCAGCATGCCCCTCAGGAGTGTCCAGCCACGGGTGGCCAGGGAAGGTTCGGGGTAGGTCCTGCAAACATGTTTGTGGAATTATTAGAAACAGAATAAACGTAATTAACATTATAACAAGTGGGCAGGTTCAAATTATTCTCGAACAAAAATCAATAATCAAACATCATTTTAAGGATAGCATCAAACACCCTGATGACAGCTGCGTTTCCAAAACCATAAAGTGCACATTGTTAACTAAGTAGATAAACAGCATCCACATCCCAACAAATATACAAAAAACCTACATTTTGTATACCAAGGATCACACAAATTTCCATCGCTTTCTGATCAGCTTTTACTCAAAGCCACGTTTTGCCTCAACCAAATTTTGTGTAAATTATTCAAATGGGATATACCAACAGGGCTCGAGTATCCCATAAATTGTAAAGGTTACAAACATAGGGCTGACAAATGCTTCAATTCCTGCAGATCTTCCTTAATTCTCAATATCATAGCATCCATAGATACAAAATTTTACTCATAGGGGGAAAAAACACAAAAGCAATGCAGAGAATCATTCATCAAAATCTGCAGCAAGATTCTGTCTGAAATTTTTGTCAGAAGGCACAACGCAAAGTCCATACAAAGTGATTCCTCCATCAAATTCATTTGAAAATGATCCACAAACCTGCAAACACTTGTTAAATAAAAGGCAACCAAACAAACCAGAAGGACCCTGATGCCCAGAACCATAATAAAGAAACTTGTGATCAAATTCAAAACCAAACCCAACTGTGTGCGATTATCATAAAAAGAAAAGTGTGAGCTCCTCACATGATCTATCTGCCGGGTAGCAGGGGTGACCTTCCCATCCACAGCTTTGGTCAAATCATCATAATAACTGTCAGGCACGGTGGACTTTTTCTTGGCTGCCCCTGACAAGGAAAACCAAATCTTAGGCCTGAGAACTGGGGGTATCCCCTTCCTGATCAACTTCTTCAACGTGATAGCATTGGTCAGAGCTGAGAACTTTAAGGAGGATGTAAGAGCACTGCTTTGCCCGATGGTAGTGTGCAAATACCAATTTGCCCCCTTGCTGGCCTCCAATGCCCACCAAACTCTTCCCTGTTGCCTCACCTTCTCCCTTACCTCATTCAACACATTCACATCATCCACATTCCCTTCCACCGTGAATCCATAAAGGTCTTGGAATTTCACAGTCAGATTTGCCCTCCTGGAATGGATGCTGGGCCTCAAAACTGCTACCTGAGATTGGTATTCAAAGGCAAGGTCAATTTTGCTTTTGGTCCCATACATTTTTTCTTGTGTCGGATCAAGAAAGACTGCCACAACAAAGGGCTGTGCTTGGCTTCCCTTCGGTGTTCAGACTAGGTTGTCTTATGTATTGGGAAAAGGAAGGACCTCGTCAAATAACAAAATTACCCACTAGTCTGAAACCGTGAAAAGGTCCATTCCAAGGACCTGGGTGCTTAAGATTAGGTGAGGAGACGCCGCAAAGTTGTCAGAAACAAAATGGGTGCACCAAGATTTGGGGAACAAAGGTTGGAGTGAGAAATTATAAAAAAAAGGGACAAGCTTTGAAAGACCCTTTCTGCATCCTGGAGGAAGCTTGAGCCTTTTATGTATTGAGCTCAAATATCTTGGGTGAGTCTATTGAAAACACTTCACAAATGTGAATTGTGGACAGAAAAAAAAAGGAGGGTTGAATATTCAAGAAAAGAGAGATAAGATGAGACCCAGGAAGACAGAGGTGGGAAAGAACATAGAAAAAAAAAAGAAAAAAAAAGGAAAATGAGGAAAATTAGAGATCCTTTAAGATGAATGCAAGATAAGAGAGAGAGGAATGATTAGAAAATATTAGGTCTTGAAATGGGTAATAAGATGAAGAAAAGAAGGGAATAGAAAGAAAGAGAGAAGAATAAAAGGCTGGAATTTAGGAGAATTTTTGCATAGAAAGAATGTAAAAACAGAACGGAGAAATAGGGATGCCGATCTGAGCTGGTCGCTGCCTCTGGCCTCTGCTACAAACGCTCGCTCTCGTCTTTCTCTTCTTTCATTTTTCTCACTCGTTTAAATTTCACCTTTTTCATATATTATATTTATTATAAAAATTATTATTAATAATAATTATTATTATTATAACGTTCATTAGGTGAATGGATTAAAATGCATCATTGATGAAAAAAAATGTTTTGGACATGTTCAGTGATTCTGCTGCACTTTTCAAATTTAGGAGATAATGTCTTATGTCTTTTTCTTAGACTTCTGTCTCTCATAATATTATCTTCCAGAATTTTTTATTTTTTATATTAAATCAACAGTTCTAAATTCTTTATGATATTTTATGGTAAATATTGAATGCATATTGTTGTTGAAGCAATCGAATACATTTTTATTAATTTTTTTCATTAGAAAATATAAGGATGTGTAGAAAGATATATCATATATATGAAATTAACTATATTAAATCAGTTTTTTTTAATGAAATTAAAATTTCACTGTATAATTGTTTACATATCTATAGAGTAATAATGGTGTGATGTAGAAAATCTATTTAAGTCGTGTAAATAATTAAAGTGTAATTATATTTAATGATGTTTCTTTTTTCCTATTTTGTTTCACTCGTGGGTTAATCGTACAGAGAAAAAATAAGTTTGGTAATCTTTTACAATTTAATACTTTTAATTACTTCAAATCTAATAAGATGATCAGGTAATTAAATAATTACTGTTTCATTTATTAGTATATCGTGACATGTTTTTTTTTAGTATTTGAATATTTATAATTTTTTATATAGAAGTTTAGAAATATTGAGTTTTTTTTTTTATTTGATGCTTGCGTGATATGTCTAGCATCTTTTATTATATTATACTTGGATTAGATACAATTTTAGTTTTTTATTTTATTTTAAATTTTGATAATATTAAGTTTTCTATTACATTTATTTATATAAAAAAAAAGAAAACTAAAATTATGTTATAATTTAAAGATAAAAAATAAATAATTTTTATTGTTTTACAAATATTTTCAGTTTATATAGATAATTTTTAGAATCAATATTTTTAAACATATAATTTTATTGAAAATAAAACCACTTATTTATAAATAATTAAGAAGGGTTTAAGAAGTTGCAAGCCCCCTGATTAATAGGTAGACACCACATATGGGATACCTCATTTTTCACCTGTATTATCACGTTAATTAATACATAGAAAAAATAAAATCAACTACTTCATTTATATCCATTAAGGTATCCATTTTTATACACAGCAGATTTTATCTCCCATAAAAATATTATTTTGCCATCATGAATATGGATTTTATATAATCCTTAAATTTAGGCATTTAAGGGGTCATTAAATCCATAATTATAGATTAAAAAAATTAAGGATTTCATATCTTAAATTTAAGGCTCATTTTAATTTGCTAGAATAGAGTTTGTCTTGTTCAATATTAATGTAATGCTTATAAATTGCTAGCTAGATTTGAAAAAAAAAAAAATAGAAAACTGAGATCCCACAGACTTTAATAGATTGTTTTGATAATTTTAATAGATTGCAAACTTTTTCACTACCTCACTTCAAAGGAAGATGAAAAAAAAAATAACAATAATAATTATGACTAATATTTGTGAATAATTAATATGGATATTTAATTTAATTGAATGGATATGGTATTATGTATCCAATTCAGAATCATCGACACCTACTAAAAAATAATGATAAATTTTATTTTATATTTTTATTTAAGTGATGAAAATAAAAATTTTATGGAATGAATATTAATCATAAAAAATTAAATTTTATTTTTATATATTTCACTTTTTATTTATATTTATGAAATTAAAATTATTTTGTAAGTTGTGGATGATTACGTTCAAATGAGATATTACACAGCAATATATTAATAGTAAAAGCATTCCTTGGTTCAAAGTAGTGTTAGGTTTGTGGTTTAAATTTAAAAAACACATATTTGAAACTATAAGAGTAGAATATTCAATAATGGTAATATGATTATGTTATTAAATTGCAAGTTACTTACTTTATTCTTTATTTATTTAGACATATTGGACTAAATTCAAGAGAAAATAGGAGCATGGAAAAACATTGCTATCATATAATTCATAGAAAAGTTTTTATCTTTATATTTTGAGAGTTTATATATATATATTTGGTGACATTGAATTACTTCATGAATTGTGAAAGATATATGAGGGATAGTTATCTAGTGAGATATTGTTGTATTATTTTGTAAGACGAATTAAAGTCATACATCAAAATGAAAATGAGATCTGAATTATCACGTTTATAAATTTATGTTGAGAATTGAAATTTATTATTAAAAAATGAAAGTAAAATTGAGTGTATAAGTAATTAATTGAAATTAACTTGTGGTGAAAGTAACGTTTACTTTTGGTCACTCATTAAAATAACCATGCACTTAATTATCAGGAATTATATTTTATTATAAAGTCAAAAAGATGATTAGTAAGAAGGAATAGTTCAAAATTCGAATGCATCACGTTACAAGGATTGTTGAATACGATTTCGCAGAACATGCATGGTGTTCATAAATTATTTTCATTTTTTAAGTGCCATAGTCGTGCCAATGACTATGTGATGCTCAACCTAAAATTGGAAGACAGAAAAGTCACACGACCCAACCATAAAAGCACTTACATATTACTTCTAATTAAAATTATTAATTACTTAATCAAAAATATCATGATTGGATCGTAATTAAAATTTTCATTAATCACAAATTCGTATCGAAACTTATAAATAAAAGTTAAATATAAAAATTTGATGATTATATTTACTGCAATTATAAAATTTTATTATAACCCTTAATCGAATTAATTGTTAATTTGAATTTTGCACTGGCTTTATAGGTACATTATACTATTTGAAACTTGAAAAAAAAAATAGTAATTAAAAGTATTTAAGTTAACTAAAACAAAACGTAAAAAGTATTTATGGAGATTTTGAACCCTACACCCCCAAACAACCGTCATAGTTTCTGAAACACTTTTAGATTTTATTTTTTCTTATTCTCAATATCTTTTTCTTTTATCTTAACAACTTATATAAATTCAAATAAAATATAATGGTATAGTCGCATAAATTTCAAACAAAATTCAAATAAATTAAAATTAATAATAATCCAAATAAAATACAAAAATAAATATTAAATCACATTCACAATATAATTATATAAATTAAAACATAATATAAAAATATTTTCATAAATTAAATATTAATAATTATAAGTATTTATAAATATAAATACTATCATACTTGTATTACTCCATTAACACACAGATATGTTATTATCTTAAAATATATATTTACAGTATCTATTTCCTATCCATCCGTATTTCTTTTGACATCGTAATCGTGATTTGTTTTTTCAAAAAAAAAAAGTTTTTTACCGATGGTTTATAATAATTCCCATGCTTTTCGCGCATTTGATTTATTTCTTCAATCATATTAATTGGTAAAAGTGAAGGCCCAATTTATAAAAGGAAAAGGTGAGCACACATTTTTTGTTTACATGTGATTTGTAGTTACGTTACTGTTTTATGGCCCACAAAATGATTGTTTAGATTTGATCAAAACCAATACAAGTGGGGCCCACTGGGCCCGTTAGGTAGGCCCATCCTTTCACTAGCGCCAAATGGAAGAAATCACCTGTGGCTAAGACTATTCTTATTCTCAAAGCTATGGATAAGCCTTACAGAAGTTTCAAGCAACCTCATTCAATTTGTTTTACCTAATATTTAAATTATAATATAAAAATATAGAGCTTGTATATGGTTATTTTGTCATAAATTATTATTTATAATATATTTTAATTATTAATTTTATTAACAATGTTTTGTATAGGTTAACTGTGTGAATTATCATAAAATTATGCTAAATATTATTTAATAGAAAAGAGTTGCTTTAGATTAATTCCCGACAAGGTTGTGTTTGTTCTTGTTACATGGGCCGGCTCCGTTTTTCACATTGGGCCGAACCGGCCGGTTGATGTTGACGTGGGACCCACTTTCTTCCTGAATCAAAATATTTAAGCCGTTCTTCATCGGCTCGTGGCCATTTCATTTCATCCACAAATTTTTACATTCAGGAATAGCAATGATTAATCAGTATTTCTTTTAGTTTGATAGGAAATCTCAATTCAAAATTATAAATTTCAGAAAAAAAAACAAGAAAAAAAATTATACAAAAATTAAAATTAATCTATTCAAAGGTTAGAAAGTAAAATTTTTAAAAAAGAGATCAAATAATATTTACAAATTAACATATACATAAGTTAATTTTAATTTACATAATTTTTTTTTCTATCCAAAAATACTTATGAAAAATTTAGTATTAATTAGTACTTGCTGGTTTTGTAGTATTTCTCTCACTCTTGGGTTAAAATTAAAATAAACATTATTTGAATATATTAATAGAGGAAACAAGAAAATATCTTACGGAATAAGGAAGAAAAAAAAACAAATAAAAGGAAACAACTACAGAGTGATGATACCAACCTACATCCTTTGCCACAAAGATAACGACCATTCACCTTCACGTGCTATGTCATTATTATTATTATTATTTATTATTTTTATTATTATTTTATTTATTTAATAAAAAGCTAGGAAATGTTTATTTCCAAATTCACCAAATTTATGAAAAGTAACTATCCATTTTTAAAAAATGAATGCTTGTTAAAGTTAGGGTTGCAAAATAGTCATTTCTATCCGTTTTAGATCAGAAAGAATGGGATGAGACTTTATATTAACTTTACATATTAAATTATTAACTTTTAAGTAAACTTTTTTAAAAATTAATAATTATTAACTTTGCATATTAAATTATTTCATCATAATTAATAATTAAATTTTAAATTAATACCTTTACATATTTACATCTTTTAAGTAGTATAATATAGAAAACTAATTAATAAATTCAACCCGACGTATCAAATATGAAGGAATCGAGATTAATGACACGTAAAACTTTCTTTATCAGCTTGACTAAATTTTTTTCTTTTAAAATTAATTAATGTTAGTTAACCGATGATTATTAGTAGAATACGTGATTTAATACATTATTTAAACTTTTTTAAAAGGTAAAGATATTTATTGTTATGAAAAGGAAACAAAAGAATTATATGAAATCAAATATGTAACTCGTAAAATTTTTAACATATCTTTAACATTTTTAATATTTAAATTGGCGTGACACTATAAATTAAGATAAGTAAAAAAAAAAGTGAAAATGGATCCTTAAAAAAAAAAGACATCAGTGATGCTTTTAATTATTCTCTATAACTAAATAATAGTAACTTTGCTTACTAGGGTGTGAATTTGAGTAAATTTATTGTTCAATTCAATAAAAAAATTACAGTGTTATAAATTTATTACTTTTTGTCAGATATAATATAATCTCCATCCTACCTTAATTGAATTAGATTAAGTTGAATCGTATTTTTTTAAGCATTTCTGGAAATACGTGTAAGGCCATATATAATAAATTTGATATTACTCCAAAATCAATGAGTTTATGAGTTTTATTTGTTATATGTATTGATCAATTATTTATTTTTGTATAATATAAAATTTAGATTATTTTTAACAAATAACTCTAATCACAAGGGTCGTCATCTTTTGCAAAAATTCTTATAAAAAGAGTGATATTTACAAAGAAATTACATGTGTGTAATCATATTTATGTAGACTAGACAAGTGTAACATTCACTTCAACATTATATAAATGTTGATGACTTTTTGATTAAAAGAATCTGATAAAAATATTTTAGAATATTAGCTAAATATTCAATGTCAATATCAACTTTCATAGTTGAGAGAAATTATTAGAAGGTATGACACATATTTACCAACTTAACGGGAATATTTAAACAAATATATTTTATTAGTTAACTTATTGTTTCTAGTTTTATGTTAAAAATATATTATATATAATAGAAAACTTCCTTATTTTAGTTTTTATAAACTTTTTTGTTTAACTATTGGTCTGTGGAATATATATTGTATACAACAATATATCAATGAAAAAATATAGATAAAAAATATATAATAAGTTATTTTTTAATTAAATTAAGAAAAAATATTTTTGTGACATGTATTAATTTTTTACATTTATTTGATATCATTTTATATATCTTTTACTTTTTTCCTTTTTGAAAAATTATACTTTATAATTATTTTGTGTTAAATAAATATAAAAGTGTATGATAGTATCATTATTTAAAAAAAAATAAAAAGATAACAGTTTAGTAAAGCAAACATCTTATCATTGGATTAACATAGTGGTGTGTCATCTTATTCAATGTGAATGAACTTATACCGAACATTAGGAACAAAAACATTGATTAGGCTTGAGGCTTATCTTACAGCTTTCATACACCTACTAATGATAATCCATTATAATATGTAAAACTTGTTTAACCATATATCTATCTTTATAATTTTAGCCATGGCAGAGCAAAGCACGAAAGAGGAAAGTGCAGAGGAAGTAGTATCTGATGAAGAAGCTTATCTGTTTGCCATGGAACTAGCTGGTGCCTCTGCTGTTCCCATGGTTCTGAAGTCAGCTATTGAACTTGGCATCTTGGAAACCATAGCCAAGGCTGGTCCAGGAGCTCATCTTTCTCCTTCTGAAATAGCTGCTCAGATACCAAATATAAAGAACCCTAATGCACCTACTATGTTGGACCGCATGTTCCGCCTTTTGGCTAGCTACAACATCCTCAAACTTCGATTCCCCGATGGTAATATGTCTGAAAGGCACTATGGTCTTCACCCAAAAGCCAAATACCTTGTCAACAATCAAGATGATGTGTCTGTGGCTGCTTACTTTCTCATGGAACACGACAAAGTCCTCAAAGAAATGTGGTATTGTGTTAACATGTCTTACTTTTTGCTGTAAAATTACAACAGTATTGTGTAGTTTGAACAATTCTTCTAACAAATTTTTTTAAAGATTTACTAAGATGGGTAACTTTATAAGAAGATACAAGATTTCAGATAGAGAGAGTTTAAAGGATTGTGTTGTTTTGCAGGTACAAGTTGACAGAATCAGTTGAGGAGGGTGGATTTCCATTTAACAATGCTTATGGAATGAATGCCTTTGAGTTCCATGACGCAAATCCAAGATTTAATAGGCTTTTCAATAAGGGGTTGTCTGATTGTTCTAGCATCACGATGAAGAAGATTCTTGAGATTTACGAAGGGTTTGAGGGTGTTGGATCTTTGGTTGATGTTGGTGGTGGAACTGGGGCTGTCATCAGCATGATTGCCTCCAAGTATTCCTCCATAAAGTGTCTTAATTTTGACTTACCCCACGTTATCAAAGAAGCTCCATCTTATGCAGGTTCTTTTCACTTTTTACCACCATGGGAACTGGTTTAATCAAATATATTGTAACCACTTGTTATGCATTCCTTTATGTTGATCTTGACTTTGTGTTAATTAATATTGGATAATTTAATTTTGTTGGACTTTTAAAACATTAATTACATTACATGTACATTAGTGCAGGCGTGGAACATGTGGGTGGAGACATGTTTGTGAGTGTTCCAAACGCTGACGCCATTTTTATGAAGGTGCGTTATTAAAATTTGAATCTTTTATAAACATCTTTTGAGATCAAATTTGATGAAAATGTTGCAAGTATGAAAAGTGATAAAACTAGTTTAAAATATATAAGTTGGTATAAATCTCATTCTATAAATTGATTTTATAGAATTAAATAAGTTTAAAGTCTACTTTAACATGGTATTAAAATAATGAATTAGAATCTATCATAACGATATTTATTGTTTGTTCGACCTATTGAATCACTTCGTTATCAAGATATTTGTTGTTTGTTGGGTATAATGTTTCACTTGTTATCGGACCACTAATTAGTGTTTAGTCTCACAAAATGTATATTCTTCAGTTTGAGAAGTGTGTTATAAGTTTCACATTGATTATAAATAAAGTCAGTTTAGAGTATATAAATGGATGCAAATCTCATTTGGTTTTGTAAAATTGAATTAGGCTTAAAATTCAATTCTTAATACAAAATTATTATTTTTTATGTAGTGGGTATGCCATGATTGGAATGACGAGCAATGCTTGAAACTGTTGAAGAATTGTTATGATTCTCTTCCTGACACTGGAAAGGTGATTTTAGTTGAAGGGCTTATTCCAGAAACCCCAAATTCTAAGTTAGTTTCAAAGTGTGAGTTTCAAATGGATATTGTGATGTTGTGTCATAGCCCGAATGGGAAAGAGAGAACAGAAAAAGAGTACGAGGCTTTAGCTAAAGGAGCTGGATTCCATGGTTTCAGAATAGCATGTTGTGTTTTCAATACTTACGTTATGGAGTTCCTTAAAAAAGCTTAATTCTTATCTTCTTCCACTTGCGTTACATTTATGTTTTGAGAATAATTTGTTGACTACAAAGTTTTCTTCCCTCCTATATATGTTTCCTTTGTTTTTTATTATGACAAATCAATAAAGATGTTATAATCATACATTATCAACTATAAAATGTTAATTACATCCTCAATCACCATAAATTTAAAATATTGTCTATAATTTTATTGGTTATAATTATGTCTTTAAAAGATGTTTTGTAGCCCACAACATCTTTTTCCCTTTGTAGGCAACAAATTATTCTCAAAATATAACTTCAACGCAAATGGGAGAAGATATATAATTAAGCTTTTTTAAGGAACTTCATAGCGTAAATATTGAAAACACAACATGCTATTCTAAAACTGGAGAGTATTCTAGCTCACCATAAAAGATGTTGTGTCGTAGCTGAATTGGGAAAGAGAGAACAAATAATAAAGAGTACGAAGCTTTGGCTACAAGAGCTGCATTCGATGGTTTCACAATAACATGTTGTGTTTTCAATATTTACTTTATGGAGTTCCTTATCAAGACTTAATTCTTATCTTCTCCTACTTGCATTGGAGTTATGTTTTGAGAATAATTTGTTGGTTACAAAGGTTTTCTTCCTCTTATATATATTTTCTTTGTTTTTATTATGACAAATCAATAAAGATGTTATAATCATACATTATCAACTATAAAATGTTAATTACATCTTAATCACCATAAATTTAAAATATTGTCTATAATCTTATCCGTTATGATTTTGTCATTAAAGGATGTCTTATAATTAACAACATCATTTTTCATTTGTAGCCAACAAATTATTCTTAAAATATAACTTCAAGGCAAGTGGAAGAAGATAAAAATTGTCTTTTTAAGGAACTTCATAAAAAAAAGAGTACGAGGCTTTGATTAAAGGAGATGGATTCCATGATTTCATAATAACATGTTGTGTTTTCAATATTTACTCTATAGAGTTTCTTACCAACACTTAATTCTTATCTTTTCTCATTTAGGTTGGAGTTATGTTTTAAGAATAATTTGTTGGCTACAAAATGTTTTTTTCCTCTTTTATATATATGTTTCTTTTGTTTTTATTATGAGAAATCAATAAATGTTATAGTCATACATTATCAAATATAACATATTAATTACATCATTAATCATCATAAATTTAAAATATCATATATAATCTTATTCGATATGATTTTGACTTTAAAAAATCTTCATAGATAAACATAGGAAAAAATATTTAAATTGTGTTTAATCTCAATTCTAAAACGAGACTCTTAATTATGATAGAAACAACTTCTAATTTTGATTTTTATAAAAAATATTCTAAATATTACAGATAATTAAATAATTTTATTAAAAAATATATTAAAAATTAAAACGAATAAAATAATATAATTTGGATTAGTAACATTCCCGTTACACTTTATCTATATTAGATTAGAATATAATGAATGAAGGATAAATACTAATATTATAAAAAATGCCGCTCTTTGTATCACGGGAAGATGTTTTTAAAATTCTATATTTTAGAGATAATTTCTAAAGCAATAAGAATTATCCTTTTATTGACGATATGATGTGATATTATATTGTTGTTGCTAAATTATTTAAAGATAAAATAAGTTTATTAGGTCTCATATTTATTTGTTAGTTTATGTTAATAATAACTGAATTAACTATAAGATAAAATCTAAATATACCAAAATAGGATAAATATATTTATACTTTATGATCAAATAGTTAAATGTATAATATATGTATTTGAGATCATTGTGAAAATTGAATTATTTCAATATAACTTGTTAAAAGTGATTTAAAAATAGTTAATTTTATTCGGGGTGTGGAGAATTAAGTTTTAGTAGCAAAACAGTATATCTAAAATTGAAAAGAAAAAAACTGTTGAAAAAAAACATAACCTACAAATTTTCAGATTTATAAAATTAAAACGTATTCTTTTATAAAAGGTTTTTACAGATTTCAATTTCTATCCTAACACATAAAATTGGAAATACAAACATTTTTTTAATCCAAATCGATTAAATCTTTGAAAAATCCATCATTCATAACGTGCAACTAGACTAAAAATTTCTATCAAAAATAAAATTATTCGAATACCCATTGATTGAATGAAAAATATAGTTATAAATAAATCTATATAAATATCAAATTGGAATATTTCTAATCCATTAGTGTACTCTTTTTAGGTATCGTTCAACACCTTATTTACTTAATTTCACTATATTTGTAATTATATAAAATAAAAAACTCGTTATATGATAAAAATATATAATTTTAAAATATATAATTAAATGCAAATATTATTTATTATATCAAATTATTTGTTAAAATAATTACAAAATTTAATTATACACATAATATTTTATTCTGACTAGTGCCTTAACCAGGTCCAAAATGTTAACAAGTGTTATGATTCCTTTACTTTATATACGCGAAAATAAAAATGAATTGTAGATATCAATATATGATAAAGATATTATAAAAAAAATATTTTTCTTCTTTATTTACACCGATAAAAATAATTGTTATTATTGATATTATTATTATTATTATTATTATTATTATTATTTTATTTATATCTGATCTGAACCAAATTGGTGATCTACCACAAAAGCATACAGAGAGCTTCCGAACTCATCTTAGGATGGTTTTGTTTGCACACGAGGCCGAGAGGAGTTAGTAGTTTGAAAACCATCTTACGTGTCGAGATTTTATTGGATGAGTGACCAGAACTCTCCAATCACAGACTGAAACGTGGAAAAAGAGAATGGTTGTACAACGACGCCGTTTCCAGTTTCAGCAAGCACGTTGAGATTAAAAATCAGCCGCTGCGTGTCGTGTTTCATATTTTTCGTCAAATTTCCGAGAAGAGCCAGTCACAAAGGTATTTTTGTCTGTGTTATGATGTTTTGATTTTGTGGATCCGTGATTTTGAGATGAGTATCTGAATTAACCTGTTGTTTGGCAGATGAGATTATCATCGTTGAGGCATGCTTTGGTGTTCGTGTTAATTGGGGCATTGTTGAACTTGCAGAGGTCAGAGGGTATTCGATTTGTGATAGACAGGGACGAGTGTTTCTCCCATGATGTCAAGTACGAGGGTGACACTGTTCATGTCTCTTTCGTTGTTATCAAGGCTGATTCTCCCTGGCATTATGGCGACGAAGGTGTCGATCTTGTGGTATGTTTTTTTTTTTCCTCTCCTCGATCTCCTTATGTGAAACCGATATTATTTTGTTTTACCTTAATTTTGTGTTTCGTAACTCTTAATGAGAATTACTGGGTATTTTTTCATACGCTATTTGCTGTTTATAATTTATGGGAATTTGTTTCAAAATTCCGATGAGGCAAGGGAATAGAATAGGCGCCTGAATACAAAGTCAAAACCAACAATCATTGCTTTCTCTTGCGCGGACCTGCTGTTGGCTGTTGGTTTAGGGTTTTATTTTGGAACAACTATCAATTTCATCCTTGAAATATTACCCTTTCTCCTAAATAATCCCAAATGCAAAAAAATAAATTCCATCTACGTAATTTCCCAAGTATTAGTTTTCCCAAATAATAAGAAGTCCTTCAAATTGGTCTCTGAACCTCACAAAATACATCCAATTAGAGATTAAATATGTTTAAGAGAGGGTTTACTTATGCATTATAGTTTTTATTTTTTCCGAGAATACTCTCTTTAAAGAGGGAGTAATACTTGAGAGACGAAATTGATGGTTTATTCATTTGTGTTGCAAGTTAAATATATTTTGTACCTCTCTCTCTCTCTCTGCTCATACCTAAGGTGGCAGAAGAATTTTTCTGTGCTTGTCTTCAGCACAACCATGATGCTTTTTTTGTTTGAAGATCTTAGGCTCTGTTGGTAAACATAAACCCCATTCTGGGAACTTTTATTCACTGCCCATGCTGAAGTATTTGGAGGGTGTTATAGCAGAAGTTTGTACATGGTAAACACCTAATGGAGCAAAAAGTTATCCACTGTTATATTATAATTTAGGTGCAAAAGGGTTAAATTTTTTTCTTAGCAACAAAGAGTACTTGTAGTCATAGAGATGTTGTGAATTGTATGTAGCTTTTTATATTACAGTTACAATTATGTATAAATGATCCACATTAAACGTCTACTTTTGTATTTTTGTGCTACAATCTTTGAATATTTATATCTCTAGCAGCTGTACTAGTCCACATTCTGCATACACAATTGATAGGAATAGCCTTTCTTTGAAACTATGTTCACTGTCCTTTTCCTTGGTACCCTACACGATCATGTGTTGGAATCTCATTGCACCACAATGTAAGAATTTCAGGTAAAGGGTCCCTCTGGTGAGCAAATTCAAGATTTTCGGGACAAGACCAGTGACAAGTTTGACTTCGTGGCTCACAAATCAGGGGTTCATAAGTTCTGCTTCACCAACAAGTCTCCTTATCACGAAACTGTCGATTTTGATGTACATGTTGGACACTTCTCGTACTTTGAGCAGCATGCAAAAGATGGTAATGCCTCTTATATGAAGTCCACATTGCTGTTTAAGTTCATAGAAGTCTGTATAACGAGAGAATTTTTGTTGAAACTTCTGTGACTGTTTTTGCAGAGCATTTTACCCCCTTGCTCGAGCAAATAGGAAAGTTGGAGGAAGCTCTATACAACATTCAGTTTGAACAGCATTGGTTAGAGGCTCAGACTGATCGCCAAGCAATAGGTAATTATTTAAGGTTTACTTTTATGTTTATCTTACGATTTTCTTTTTCTCTGGATAAAATTTTTCATGTTCATCAGTTAAACATATAATTGTGTTAAAGACAAACATACCTTGTTTCTGTATGCAGTCTTGTCTTGTTTTATATTCTTGATACTATTTTATATTAAATTCTTGTCGCCATGTGATCATCCTAATTTATTCAGCTACCAAACCAAAAGAGACCACCCTGTTGAGAACACTACTTCCTATCTTTTTGATTGTGTTCACTGGCTCTCCTTTGAGGCCTGAGTGTTCCCTATACTCAAGTGCTACATCGATGCGATGCAATGCACGCACTATTCTGATTGATGGGAAATAGCTGTTTCAATGCACCCTTTGCATATATTCCAAAGTTGTGTTTTAGTGAAATGGAACACACTCGTTATTGGTTGAATCTCCATTTTTTGGCTTATGATCTTAAAAACAAAACCAACAAACTGAGCATCTTAGTTAATGTTGTTTTCTTCTGTTATTAACTCTTTCTTGACTGCGGATGAAATATCATATTGACTTACGATTGGAATATATATGCAGTGAACGATGCAATGAGCCGAAGAGCAGTACACAAGGCAATTTTTGAATCAGCAGCACTGATTGGGGCCAG
Source organism: Vigna reflexopilosa (assembly GCA_027742785.1). NCBI lineage: Eukaryota > Viridiplantae > Streptophyta > Magnoliopsida > Fabales > Fabaceae > Vigna > Vigna reflexopilosa. Next base: position 492,764 of record CM050921.1, on the reverse strand, counting down.
TGCCATTCAAGTCTACCTTCTACAGCGATTGTTTGAACGAAAACTGGGTACCTCAAGAGTTTAGAGCTTCGAAATGTATTCAGAACCTGTAACAGTACAGACGAGAATGATATTTTAAACTTTATTTTTCTTCTGTTTTCATCACTTGGATATTTATATAACTAGTTTTTCACCTCTACTTATAATACCTGTGGAAAGATGTTATTTAATGTTAATTATAGTTCATTTCATTTGCCATACTTTTCAATTTATTTACCCTGCTTAAGCTGCCACGGCGTTAGAGAAATTGTCATGCACTTCGTGGCAGATTTGCAGTGGTAACGATATTCTTGAGTCGCACCATATTTAACTCAACTCTCTCACTCATATCAGCATTTAAGAATTTATTATCGCTTAATATAACCAAGAGAACAATTAGGATTGACCATTGGGACACCAAGTTTCGATAACATGGCAGGAGATTTTCTCTATTGTATAATGCACCTGGTGAAAGGATAATTTAAACTTTCTAAATTGATAGAGTATGTGCCAAGCAAGGGGCATTATTCATCATTTTGAATCAAATTGCTATGTAAATTTAATTTTAACTGAGGATAGGTAAATCTTTTTTAATTTATACATTTCCGGTATAAACCCCTTTGGAAATACGTACTTTTCAATCAAACATAGGAAAATTGGTTGACCATTGTATCAGGGTAAAATCGATTTTCAAATTTCAGAAAAGGTTGATTCATTTTTCCTTGGCTACTGTTTTTGTCGATGAAACTTAAAATACAAATAGAGCCCTTGGATTGCTTTCTTTCTATAATATTGTATTATTATTATTTGCTTAATGGGACGACAGAGAGATGGCAAACGATGCTATCTACGTCCACAAATAAGAATATAGTTACATAAAAATATCAAATTCCTCTTTACATGAACAACAGAGGGAAACTTGAATGGATAAAAAAATGAAAAAAATCTCGAGTGGATGAGGTGTGAAATCAACTAGTTTTGAACACACCCCAGAAATCGCAAGTTTCAATGCGATATTTGTTTCCTAGCCAAGCCATAATGTACACTAAGTATGTAAATGTATGACCAAAGATTCCAGCAGGACCCACCATAGCTTTAATGAAGCTCCAGAGTCTTATATCATATTTCTAAACTGTCATGAATTGAAAAGCCTCCTCATGGCTCTGCAGGTCTGGTCATACAGCAGAACCATTTTTTCTGCAAAATAAAACGGACGGAAGCAAAAGTCCTTAAGTCACCAGCATTTGAGCGCTTAAAAGCTTAAAACGTCACTCAGCATTTCAAGGATTAAGAGTTTAAAATATGCTTGTCCAGCATAATTTCTAGACATTTAAGTCACATTTAAATCACAATTTCATTCACATATCACAGAGACATCAAGATCAAATGCAACAACAACATATCTAATCAAGTATTTTTAGACAGTCTTTTATTGCATTGAGAAGAAAATAACAAAAAATTGAAAAGCTTTTTGTGTACCAAATTTTTTTTAAAAAAAAGTGAATAGATTTATGACATGGTGTCAGCACTACATGGATCTATCATCATTGACATGGTAGGCTCTATCAACACCAAAAATTTATAGACACATTATATTATGGTTTAATAGACCTTAATTGAGCAAACTAGTTTCTCCTAATCAAAGATAATCATAAACAGACACAATCCACATTTTCAGAAGACAGAAAGCAAGAGCGATCTTCATGATCCAATTTGAAAATAGGACAATGGCACAAACTGTTAAATTTCTACAAAAGAAATGGACATTTTCTGAAGCTTCAAATAGTTGTTTTCGTATTGATTTCACCAAACCAAACAAAAGCAGAGGTTGCAATTTGCTAAGATCTCTTTCACTTTATAAGATAATAGTCTTCATAAACACTCACAAAATAAGAAAACAAGATAAAAACAGCATGCATACCAACTTGAATCATTAACGAATAAAAGTTAAAAAAGAGAAAAACTTACATAATGGGATTTGCGAAGAGCATCATGAGCGTTGTAGTTTGGTGAATTGCTACGCTTAGGGCTGACCTTAGTACCATACTTCCTCTCATTCCTGGCTTTGTTGAAGATTACAGAGAAATCATTAGCCGATGATGGATCGGTCACATCCCATTCCCCAAACTTAGGCAATGGTTTACCCTTCTCCTGAAAATAATCATGCATTGCAATCCATGTTCATAGTCAAATTCAAAATGAAATCGAAATTAAAATTGAAAATGAAATGCATAATTACCGCCATGGATGGATGGTTGTGGCTTCACTGGAACTGAATCTATGTATATATTTTTTATGTAATGCAATGTTTTTGTTTCCACCTTCTTCTTTTCCTTGATTTTGAGTTTCCAAGGAGAAAGAAGAAAGAATGAGAGAAACATAGAAACAGAGAGAGTGGGACAATATAAATCAAATTTGTGAGGCCCACCTTTCCACTCTTTCCAGCCAATCGCGCTCAACCATCAAAATCTTTCTCTTTTATAATAATAATATAACTATTTTCTTATCTATTTTTATAATATTAAAGGAATTAAAAAATATATCTTTATTTATAACTTTTTATCATTTTAATATAAATTTAATAATTACTTTCAGTTTTAATCATTATTATTATAATTAATTTTCGAATCACATTTTTTATTATTTATTATAAAGGAAAAGTAGAAGCACGTATCCATGTACCTATTTTAAACTACTGCTACTAATATTAACAAAAATAAAAAACAGATATTTCTTCTCTACTCATTTTGTACACCTGTTCTTTATACATTACATTTAATTTTTTTAAGAAATGATTAATATATATTAATATAGTTTACATAATTAAACCGACGGACATAAGACTACAATAAACTTTTCTTTTTTCTTATTTGTTTAAAATTAATTCTAGAGATATATGTTGATATAATACCAATTCACATTTATTTTTCGTCATTCTAATTAAAGAATTAATAAATCAATTTTTTGTATTGGCAATACGATTACAAAGTTAGTTTCACACAGTTAACAATAACAAAAAATATACTTTTGTATTGTTAGCTGTTTTAACACAAAAATATTAAATTAATTGAAAACACTTAATAGAGTATACTTAATGTTTTTTAATCAATATCGTTATAACACTAATTAACCATATTTTAAAAAAAAAAATAGATGGCTTAAAAAGAAGTAATTCATTATGAGTTTCTAAAGACACTAAAAATTTATTTAACCCATTTCAAAACATGCATACCTGCAATTTATTATATTCCTGAAAATATTATAGAACATAATATAATTATTTTTTCAATCAACAAACACGTAATCTTTAGTATTCTGGATTGTCATTACGGAGTATGTTATATTTTAGAATATTTCTTTTAAAGTTGGTTTTATTACGTCATTAAATACTCTTTCAAAATTTAAAAATATAAATTTGATACGTTAGAAGTAAACATTTAATATATAAATTGTTAAACATGGAACTGAAACATTTTATGTATTGAACGGACCCTTATGACCTTGGCACAGATAATATATTTATAATTATTTTCTTCTTCCTTTTCGCTTATCAGGTGTTAAACAGAGTGCAGTGTCAACACAGAATTGATCTGCTATAAGAATTGGCAACAGGGTAAAGCCAGATTATATTACGCGAAATTGAACAAGAAAATTGAATGTAAAGAAAAAGAAGAAGAAGGAAATAGATATATGAGGTATATTTGTGCAACAGAAGAGAGGAATGGATTGAATCAAACATTATGAGTGTTTTCTGGCTTGGGAGGAGAAGCACCTGGGGGTGGAGCTGGCATTCCATAAACTTGTGGGTTGCTCTGCATCTCTCTCCTTCCTCTTGCTCTTCCAAAAAAGTAACATCCAAATCCAAGAATGAAGCAGAAGATTATGAGAGGGAGAGAGATCACAACCACCATACCCATCTTCTTCTTCTTCTTCTTCTTCTTCTTCTTCTTAATTACTTGCTTTTCTTTTCTGAATTCAGAGTGAGAGAGTGGATGAGTTGAGTAGGGAAAGAATAAGAGGAAGCATTTATTCATAGCAGGTGGGTCTGGTATCGGATTCTGCTCTGTTCTGTCATGAAGGGATTAACGTTCAATTTTTCAACGGATACTTTTCTGCCCCCACAACACTAGCTGTCTCTCTTCAACTTCACTTTTTTGTTTTTTCCGTTTACTTTAAGTTAGCTGTCACTCCAAGTCGCATCTAAAACCTTTTATTATTATTATTATTTTGTCAAGATCCTGTTGTATAGAGTGAGTCGTCTTGTTTAATTCAATTAAACATTTATTTCTTTTGACATAATTAATTTTTTAAATTTATTTCACATTATTTTTATTTTTTTTTCTTAAAAAAATATAAAAGTTTATACTTTTATAATTATTTTATCTTTGTATATCAAATAAATGTAAAAATATAAAATAATACCATTATTCCTTTTTTTATGATGTTTTTTCCGTTAATTCAAAACACGTGTAAAAATATATTATAATATCATTATTGTTATTTCTTAACATTTCTGTCGTAACATTGATGAATAAGTATTTTATAGTAGAATACTGCCTACTTAATCAATGTAGCTACAGCATAAAAATATTTGTATACTCAAAAATTTACAATACAATAATACACTTTTTAAATGATTATTTTACCCGCAAAAATAGATTGTCGAATGACTCACCTAGTGTCAAAAAAATCATTTCCCCTAACTAAATATGGACAAAAGAGGAGAGAAGGGCAGCTTTAGATTTATAAAATTTAAATTTAAGATTTTAATCCTCATCTTTATGGCAAGTAACTTGTCATTCCAATTTTACAATTTATGTTTAGAATTGTGTTTTTATTCGAAAAAAAATCGTATGCAAGTGCATTGTTTGAAGACGAAAACGAAAAACTGCAAAAACGTCGCATGGGGAGAAAGAGCAATGCTGTATGATGACGAATTCAAATAAATGTAACAGAAAAACACTGATAAATTAAAGGTAGAACCATAAAGACATAAATTAGAAACAAAGAATGAACTAAATTAACCAAAATTATTTATATTGTTCACCAATGGCTAACTCAAAAGCCAATCAATCCTTACTTATCAGAACAGATTGACCAAAAAATAGTCATGGACAAAAATAAAAACCTTGCATGTTTCCGAATTAATGTCATACATGTAGCTCACTCGCAGGTTGCTAACCCCAAAAGAAAACACAATAGACTTGGATTACATCGGAGGCCTCCCAGAACCAAGCAGCTGACCAATTAGATTATTCACCTGCCCAAAATAAATCTGCTTAGACAACAGACAATCACTATTTGCAGTTTCCCGTTACATCTTAAGCAAAAACCATTTTGAAGTCAGAAATCCCGTCACCCACATACACTTTATTTGGCTTGCCTTACATGAAATTATCAAGACTATTATCAAAATCTAAACAAGAATTTTCAAAGAGAGCAAGCATTTAACCAAGTACTGACTGAAACCCCACTTAGATTTCATCATAAAACATCCATCTGAGAAAACTATCTTATAGGATAATATTATGTTTGGCGAGAAAATAAAAAACTGACAGACAACTCAAAAAGTGAGTGATAGATCCCAAAGTAAACTTAAGCAAAATCTTACTTGCCAGTATTTAGAAACACAGCGGTCAATGCAACTATTTTCACCCATATTTAGCTCAGACTCCTTGTACCTGATAAGAAAAGGTGTTAAACAGATATTATAATAATATTCACATTGGCCATCATCAAAATAATGCAGCAGCGGATAGCTGAGAAATAAGAAACTAATTTCCAAATTGACTGAACTGAACTAGTTGGCGTTTAAAGAGCATCAAACATGACAGTTTCTCAAGCAGTTAATAAAATTAGAGAAGAGTTTCCCCCACCTTTCGTCAACACACTTTTTGAAACAGGACTGGGTCATCCTAAATGGTAAAAATAACAAGCATTAGCCAAATGAATTATTATGCCACCAACGAATCTTCTAAAACAAAAAGCAGCTATATTCTACATTATACTTGCTAATAGTAGCAAAACTATCAAGGCAGGCAAGAACAGAGAAACCTACTTGTTGAATAATTCGACCCTATATTCCATCTCCTTTTCAGCCATTCCAAATATCTGTTCCATTATCACATGAATGATTGAAACACATCCAAAAACAAGAAATACTAAATAATCAAATAACACCGAAAAGGCCCAAAGTTGAAGTTGAAATTAGTTTGAAATTATCAGATAACAGCATCAATCACCAGATTACTTTTTCCAAATTTGGAGAAATAGAAAGGAATACCTACCTGTTCTTTTTCAAAGGCAGAAGGTGAGCTATTGGCAGCCATTGTAGTCTGAAATAAGATAACAGACTATTAGAATTGGATTGGTGTTGAAGGCTAAAGATGAAGGGCATCATCGTGTAGATTTCGTTATTTCTAATTGCAACCATATACAACCAAACAAATGTCCACTATTGATTCCTAATCAAATTTATGTATCATCTTCACCTAGAATAGTCATATTATATTTCGCACACAGGCGATCCTTGTACACTAAGATTTGACTAATTCGAGAATTTAAAGTATGTGAACTGGATCAACCAGATGCCGAGATAAACTTATGTCTACAATTTGGGATGAAAAGTTTGCAGAGTAAACCAAAAAAAAAGAACACTGAACAACAAAAACATGTAGAATTTCTTGAAACCCTCCCAACATATCACTAGGAACAAAATGATTGAGTAGCAAACAAAATCATGGTCATGATTTTCACCTAGAATCATTCAGCACTTCATCTAACAATTTTTCTTTTCAAGTCAGGATACCCCATGCTTCTCTCTTGAGCACAAAACACTACCTACGAAGCCCAAAATTTTCCATGTTTGTAATCAATTTAATCTTCCTTGTTGTTCATATCTAGCATAATGACCAGTCTCAAGTATAAATACAAATCTCCAACCAGCCAAATCATCCATCCTCTCCTTCCTACGACTCACAACCAAAAACGACATCTCAAGAAGATTAAAAGTGGAATTATCTGAACAAAGGGTTATTTCAATCTTCCAAGGTGTAGTCTATATGCGAAACTTAGTCCAACAGAAACAATGTGAATGGAATAGGTTTTCAAAAAGGCCATTGACTAAAGCTCATGCCAGTACCCATATTTGTTACAACAAATATTTTAGTGGCTAAAATCCCCAACTCACTTCAAATTAACTTAGGGAAATCATACAACTCTGCTATCATAGACACACTACTTTTAAACTAAAATCCTCGAAATCGTAACAAGTTTTAAGTACATGCAGAGGCAAACACTGAACAAGAAAGAGAGAGATGATTAACTAACAATGAATTCAGAAAAATAACACTGAGTAAGGGAGATTCTTATATAACGAACACATTTCAAAAATAAAACTCACAACACAATAGAACAATTCGGTCTTCAATCCCAAATCCTCTAACTTTGTAGGGAAAATTTGAGAAATTTGAGTTGAGAAACAAGGAAAAGAGGCTAAAAAGAAAATAAAATAGCATGAAAAGTGTGCGTGAGAGAGAGAGAGAAACGTACTAGTTAAAGAAGAAACGCGGCTAGGGTAGGGTTCGATCTTTGTAAAGGAGATGGGTCGCTCTTTCTTAAGTAGTTATCGTATCACAGCTTCAACTAAATTACCCAAATAACAATCATACTCTAATATTGTAAATTGCGAAATAATACTTGTACACTGTAAAACAAATTAAAATTTCAAAATTTAATTTCTTCTACAAATTATACTTTCTATTTACAATTTCTCATTTAAATACCCATTCTTTATGCTCAAAGTCGTAGAAGTATAGGTCCGCATATACATTTTTCTATATTTGTTATAATTTCCTACAGCTATTTATTATAATTTCCTGAAGCTATTTATTTTAATTTTAAATTTATAATTTTATATGCATACATATTTATTCGATAAACATATTTAATTTTCCTTTCTTTTCTTTTCAATAGAAGAGCACGTATTTTTATGTGAAAACAGATATTTGTATCATATTTCACTCCACAATAATAGTTCTCTTCGGTGGATCCCATGAAAAATATTCCGCCCTATAAATATAATATTTCATTATATTTCTCCTTGATTTCAGTTATAGAAGATCAATTTTTCTTTATTGCTGGAATAGGTGCTCACTTTATAAAAAAGATTTATATTTCACCGAACTAGGTGAAAATACATCATTAGCATTTTTTACATATAACAAAAGAGGACATTAAGTTACATTTAAAAATCAAATTAAATTCTAGGACATTTGTGATTTAATTGTTATTATAATTTTAATTATATAAAGATTAAATTATATGTTAATAATTAAAAATAAAAATGAAAATTATACAATTAATGATTCAGAAAATATATATATATATATATATATATATATATATATATATTCCAAAAATCATAGTCTAAATACTGATTTGGATCAGCTTTATGCAACGATAACCACATTAATGATAAATTTGCAGACACAAGATCAAGAACAACCTCCTTTTCTTTTTGGCCATTTTAGCTCTAGAAGACATTTTGCAAGCACAAGAATTTTTGTAATGTTCACTCCAACTCTAAACCAAAAATCAAATTACGACAGTAACATGTCTAAACCATAAATCAAATTACGCCAGTAACATATAACAGAAAGCTTTTCTTTTTTTATTGCTGAATGATCTACTTGGATACTAAGAAAACTTCACTTTCGCAGTATCTAAGACTAAAACCTAACAATTATGTAGCTAAATTTCTGTCCACCCTTCCCGTCTGGTGTGTAATACATTTGGAATTTGCATGTACGGTGATGAAGGAAGCAGGATCTTTGAGCTTTGCACGAAACTCTGGCTCTGAAAAAGGGCTTACAGAAGCTCAACAACAAGGGCAGATGCACCACCTCCTCCGTTGCAAATGCCTCCGACTCCGTACTTCCCATTCTTCTGCTTCAATACCTGCAGGTTATACTTTTAGATTAATTGAATCCAAAAACAACATTCAATATTATGGAAAGACCATACATGCTACTCTATATTGTAAAATAACAAAGTTTTGAACAGAGCATATACCCCCAAAAGCGTCACCAGAATGCGAGCACCACTGCAACCAAGAGGATGACCCAGTGCAACAGCTCCACCATGTACATTTACTTTTTCCTGCAAAATAATAGTTACTTGAATGAAAGGAATAAATGGCAGGTTACAGCCATTAATGATCGCGGTTAAGTTAAATTATGGATTATAGAAAAACATCTAACATGTTCTGCACTATGCGCAAAGATGGGTTTGAAGCCTTAGACAGCATGCATTCTTTAAGGTAATTAGAGATACGGCCATTAATGGCCACAATAATATTAAATTATGGGTTATAGAAAAATTGTAGCATGCTCTGCACTATGCAAAGAGGGATTCGAGACCTACAACAGCATCCACTCTTCAAGACATTCAACAGAAAACACTATAGGATTACAACTTTCACTCGATGACACAGAGAAGAACTTACCGAATTTAGTCCAAGAAGTTTTTGGTTTGCAAGAGCCACAACCTATGGACAGTAGTATGAACAGTTAAAATCTATAGCATCATGAATTGAAAAAGTACTACAATTCAGCAGTAATTCCTACCGCAAAAGCTTCATTAATTTCATAAAAGTCAATTTGTGAAGCCTCCAACCCTGCATTGGAAATGGCTTTGGGAATGGCGAGGGATGGAGCCGTCGTAAATAACTCTGGTTCCTGCACAGCCCAAACTTCTGAGTATGAAATAATACTAATAATATAACAAATGCAAGAAATAGTGTGAATACCGGAATGGTTTTTGCTATTTCTTATTTCTTATGGTCTGAAGATGTAGTTCATATTTAAAATATATTTCATGTACCTGAGCAGCGTCAGCAAATCCAGTGATTTTTGCAATAACTTGAAGGCCAAGCTTCAGTGCCTTCTCTCCACTCACCAAAACTAATGCAGCAGCACCATCACTGTTGGAAAGAGCATTTTCATTTTTATTAAAATATTAAACTAATGATGGGTGCTAATTATCATTTGAGAATATAAATTAATGATAAATGAATACACAAAGAAACATATAAAATATTAAATATGTCTAAATACAACTCTAACTGAATCACTTGTGGCTCAAAGATAATATAGGCAAAAAAACTTGTCTTCCTGACGACATTCTTTGCTATCTATACTACCAGGAGCACGAGGCAGATTTACAAGCATTGTTCTTCCCCATACTACCCCTTGGTCCAACACACATATAAGAGATTTATATAGTGGAAAGTCCATTTTTTATAAGAATAAGATAAGCAAATTTGAACCATACAACCATATATGGATGGACCATACAACCATACGGATGGTCAGTATTAAAAGTTTTTTAAGTTCACATAACAAATTAAAAAAGTCATTTGACAGTTTAAAACTACTCACATGACTAGGGACTTCTAAATTTTTATCATTCATAATAACATCAAATGGTGAGTAAGTAGCATCCAAGTCCTTAAGCATTAAAAAAATGAGCAAATTTTGATAACATATTAACCTTATGCTGGAAGCATTGCCGGCAGTAACAGAACCTCCAGTCTCCTTGAAACTAGGACGAAGTTTGCGTAACTTGGCAGCATCAAACTGGCATAGGAAAAGGAAAATATAACAATATATTAACTTGTATTCGACAGCCAGTATAAACAAATCTATTGACTATAAACTTACTAAATTTTTGCAGCTAGAAGCTGTATAAAAGTGTTGTTTATGAGGAGAAAAAAAAAACTTTTAATTCCAATCCCAACTCCTGATTAATTGTTTACCTTAATAGACCTGGACATATTCACAATATTATCCAATATCCATATAACTCATGCTTAGAAAACCTATGGCGTTCAAACATATTTCAGACTCACGAAACTGGGAAATATTATTAGATAAACAAGTGTTTTTGTAGGCTAAACTACTATTCATACAAGTATTACCATGTTTCAACTTATTTATGTGGTTACCTTTCCTATGCCTTCATCCCTATCAACAACTGTTGAAGGTTTTCCCCTTCCGCCAGAGACTTCAACTGGAACAATTTCCCACTTAAAGGCACCACTATCTTGGGCAGCAATTCCACGTTCAAAACTCTGAATCGCATAGTTGTCCTGAGGAAAAACAGAGACATCACAAAAATTTATTACAATAATCCTGCTAAAATCTTTCTAAAAAGACAATAATCCTAAATACCTGGTCTTCTCTTGTAAATGCATGGTTATCTGCACATAGCTCAGCACACACTCCCATCCCAACATCCTTATAGACATCCCACAACCCATCTTTCAACATCCCATCAACAAGTGAATCATGCCCGAGGCGCGATCCTTTCCTGAAGTTTTACTACTGAATCAGTTTCTGCCACAACTAGAACCAATCTTAAAGAGAGTCAAATTAAATGCAATATTGACCTTGCTTCAGCCAGGTACTTAGGTACATTAGACATGCTTTCCATACCACCAGCCACAACAACATCATTTGTGCCTAATTGAATACTCTGTGCTGCAAGCATTGTAGCTGCAATAACCAGAACAAATTTAATGTCCTTTTTCTATATTTTAAAAACATAAAATGATACAAATAGAATTCTCTTAATAATAAACCCACCTTTCATTCCTGATGCACAAACTTTGTTAACGGTAGTGCAAACTACTGAATTGGGTATTCCTGCTCCGAGAGCAGCTTGTCTTGCAGGAGCTTGCCCCAAATTAGCACTAAGAACATTTCCGAAAATTACTTCTTCCACAAGGGATGGATCAACATTAGCTCTTTTAAGAGCAGCTGCGTATCAATGAAAAAAACATGTAAACATGACAAGTTTCAAATGCAATGTAATGAGCACTGAAATATGGTTCCATAGTTACCTTCAATGGCTATAGAACCTAGCTTAGTGGCAGATAGAGATGACAGAGTACCAAGAAATCCACCCATCGGCGTACGTGCAACACCAACAACGCAAACATCTATAGAAATCAAACATAGAAGATCAACTAACGAAAAGACATCCAGTCTGTCAGAGTTCAGAGATATGAAATTTAACGCTTTAATTTTATTTTATTTTTCTTTATGATTGTGCCTGACGGATCAAACGAACTGTTTTACAGAGGAAACTTTACAAGGTGAAATAAAGGGTATATAAACAGCGCGACACATCAATATACTCTAATTCGAAAGTGTAAGTAGGTAATCCAAAATATTTTATAAACGACCTCGGGGTTTTATGTAATCTGAAGAAGCTGCAGCTGCTGGCGCCATTGATAGATGAAAACGGAGTCTGTAATCCAAAACATTAAACACGGAGAGATTTAGGCTTAATTAGAAAACGAAGATACATAATATTTGAGAACTGATTTCAAGTACGGAGGATACAAGAATCACCAAAACTGATTATCACGGCACAAATCAACCTCTTAACGGTTAAACATTCGGAAATTGAAAAATACGAAAAAGCAGAGCGAGATTGTACGACTGCTCCTCGTTCGTTGTTTTCGTTTGCAAGCAAATAATATGCAATGGAAGGTGACGATGAGAGAAACGAGGGGGAAATGGAGATCTAGGAGAGAATTAGGTGTAAAAAATGAACGATGAAAAAACAGATAAAAGCTGATGCATGCATCAAATGGATCTGAATAAAATTGAGGAAAGAAAGTTTGGAATATACCTTTGGCTGCTATGTGTTTGTTGTTTGGTGGAAGGAGCAGTGAGAAGACGAAAGAGGAGTGAAGAGCGAATGAAAATGGGTGATGCGTGAGCTTATATATGGCGTGGTGGAAGACGCCACGAGTTACACGCGCCTTTCAATGCATACTATTGCTTAACGTGTTACTGGACAAGGCCAAGCAAAACCCAATCGCTCTTATCTTCTCAACATTCTCATTCATCAACTTCAACTCTAATCCAAATGTATGTTAGGTAGTAACCTTTCCACTATTAATTATTGTAGAAACCATAATAATAATAATAATAATAATAATAATTATTATTATTATTATTAACTCAAATTCATTATTAGTAAGATCCATTTTAAACTATTGTTCTTAGGTTAATAATATGAAAAGTTATTAAGGAAGGAATACAATTATGACTTAATGTGATATATTAGATAAAAATGAAAAAATAAAACATTATATTAAAATAAAAAGTTCATCATTAATTTTATATATGAATAAATTAATATTTTATTAGTGTTTTTATCTCTCCAATCATAAATATGTGAAAATGTTTTGCTAGTTGCAAGATAGAAAAAATTTGATTTTGATATTCTTTATTTTTTGGTAAGTAATTAATTTGTAACATGAAACAAAGACATTACAATAATGGTTTCTTAAAAAGAATTAATTTAAGGTAATTTGGTGTTTAAGAATGATTTAGGTGGAGAGTTTGATAGATTAAAGACTGTTATTGCATATAAAAATTAAAACGCGACCCATGCGATGCACACTTATTACTTTTTTAATTTCCATAAAAGGACACACATGCAACCTTAGTCCACCTACCAACATATTAAACAATTTATTTTTAAAACGCATAATCTTATTCAAATTAATATATCTCAACTGAAAAGAAAATACGTGAAATTTTATCAAATTTATTTATAATAAAAATAAATAACGATTTAGTTTAAAAAAGGTGCATGCATGTTACATATATGTGGATGGAGGGCAGGGTACAGATAGAAAGCTTCACGTGTCTTCTTTCCACAGTAGAAACTTAATTTGACTATAGGATAATTTTTTTTTTTAATTGAATGACTCGTGTTGTTCCCTTCCTTATAGGTTTATATGTGGTTTAATTGAATAATTGATTTTTTATTATCTTTGTACCAAAGTGTTTGTTTGTTTGAGTTCTTCTATATTATCATTTAGTTATCAATTTTAATCAAATTTTTATGGATCAAACATTCTTGATCAACTTGGTTTAGACGAGTTTTTTAATTAGTTACTCTAAGTCGAATTTCTTTAAAATGAATTTTTTTAATTTAAAATACGAGATTATGGATTATTCTATAAAGAACTCATTTAATCGATTATGGATTAACTTTATAAATAATTCTTATTAAATAGTATGATTGTCTGGTTATTAATAATGATAATGATAAATCAATTTCATAAAATTAATCTCTTAATATATAATCATTATATATAAAAGTATAAAATATGACTTATACATATACATACGTAATACACATGATTACATTGATTGTTAACCCACCGATCACATTAAACGACATTGAAAATCGAATAGCTAACTATCGTATATGTAAATCCGAATACTAAATACATATAAGAAATTAATAATACTTAATGTTAAAAATTGTTTATACAATTTGACTGAACAATATTTAATAATGACTGAAGAACCACAAATTGTGATTTAGTTTTTGGTTTTGAAAATAATTAATTTTCAATTAAGTCCACTGTATCATAATATCTTCAAAGTATTGATTAATGAATTATTGCTTTTATTAATTGACTACACTGTTATTACTACACTTCATTTAAAAAAAACACTGAATGACTTTTTTGAATTTTTAACACAAACGCTACTCTCCCGATAAAAAAAATTACATTTTAATTTTCATCTTGTGAATATAAAAACAATTAAAAACACTTAAAAATTAAAACCTCATGGTGATGAACCACTATTATTTATTAAAAATGGTCAATTTGGTATAGGAAGAAAGGAAAATATAAATAGTAAAGTGAATAAAAACACGTAAAGTAATTAAAAATAGATAAGATGTAGAATAAAAATCTGGAAATAAGTCTGTAAATAAAAATCTAAAAAGATCGATTTAAAACGAGTAACAAAAGGAAATTTTGAGCTGGATTTTAATTAGATTAAGAGTGAAATTAAAATTAAGAAATATATTTAGTAGAAATAATTCATTTAACAATAATTTCTAATAATAATTTGAGTGAAAATTGTTTCTAAAAATGCTACAACTTAAAAAGATATCCACATCTATGCTCTTAAAGTTTATTTAAAGCATAAAAATATTATTTCTTTACTATAACTTATATTTCTCACCATTAAGAAATGTTATGAAAAGTGCGATTGTAGGAGCTATTATTAAATAATTTTGTATAAGTTATTATTAAGCCACATGTCCAGTTTTAGTTTATACATTTATAAAATTATTAATTTTTATATAGAATAAATATATATTTTATATCAGACTTGTTAAAAAATATATGATTTTAAAGTGTAGTTTAATGAAATAATGAAACGGTGACGTAGCACCCAACGCCTGAGGAAATGCACGTTACTTCAGCCACCCACCTAACTGCTAACTATATTTTCATGTACTTGTCCCTCTTTTCTAGTACAGTGATGATGGAGACATTACGATTATCTTTTTTAGCAGTGCATGTTAAATGCCATTTATGTGATCTATTTTTTTGAAAGTGATATTTATTTATTTTGTTTATTTCTCAATAAATTTTATTTATTTTTTATATTTTAAAATAGACATTTTGTGTGGCTATATTGTAATAAAATATATTTGCTTCTTTTTTATTTTAATATAAAAAAATAAACAATTTAACTCTTATATTGAAAATATCATAAAATTGTACTGTCACTAAATAATAAGCTGCCTTGTAAATTATAAATGTTACATTTTTAAGAAGTAATGTTTTTTAATATAAGAAATACGTAATTATAAAATATATGATTAAATTTGTAAGAAAGTAAAAAATATATAAGAGTAGTGATGATTTTTAAAAAATAACACTAAAATATTTTAATAATAAAAGGTTGAAACTATAAATAAATTATATAAGAAGTTATTTATGCTTTTAGTGATTTTGAGAAACACGGGTTTTGTTTATTTTTATTCTGACAATGTTACTTGTAAATATTAAACTAAAGTAAAATACATTAAAATGTGTCTTGAAATGTATTGATTAAACAGATATAATAATAATGGAGGTTCTTAATACTATATTGTTCTGCATTAAGTCAATGAAAAATTAATGCACTATTAGTTTAACGTTATTACAACTACATCTCACTTCCTAATACAGTAAGAACAAACAAGTATAAAAGAACAGGAGTGTTGCTTAAGTCAATAAATAATTAATAATCCGTCACTTAATGTTATTTGCCAACCGTACATGTCTCTTTCTCGGTTTCTTTTTATAGAAGAGACATTAGGGACTTAAAGCCAAGCACGAAAATTCCTTGTTTTTTGGATTTTAAGAAAAAAATGTCTCAATGTTTCAAAAAAAAATTAAAAAATAAAATAAAATTATGGTATGCTTTTACATAAATTATTTTATTAATAAATAAAAAATTGTATTCTTAAATTTTATTTAGATTTTTAAAATCTTTGAGTCGTCTTTGAAACAAACACTAAAAAGTAAACGATGAGAAAGGAAATAAGTAAAAGTAGGTGAGAGTTATAATTAAAGTAAAATTTGTCAAATAAAGAAAGGAAAAAAAAATTAAAAATAAACATTATAATAGAAAAAAAAATTAATTCAATCTTATAAAATGGAGACAAAAGAAGTTTACACAGGCTTGAAAGAATCAAATATTTTGGTAAGCAATTATTATATCATTTTTTCAAACTTATCAAGCATCTTTACCCTTTGCATGGATCTGACAAACAGAGTCATAAAAATACCTGCACATTCAAATCAAATGCTACACCTATCAGTCATATGAAGAAATTTGAACATGATTATTGGACAATAAGCTTTATAAGATAAAGTAACCTGCAACAATGAAAGATCCATTTCCCATAGCTACATTGCCTTGGTTGCTCATAGTGATACCAAGATTTAGCAGAGTTCCTCCTAACACGGTATACATAGTTGCCATTTGTAAAGTTGTTGCTTTCCTAGCAGCTCTTTCAGACTGCCAAATTAACTTCATTAATCTGAATTTTACAAAAAGGGTTTTGGATAATCACCTCCTAATTACAATTATTCCTTTCTTGAAGTTTTAATCTTTACACTTTGTGACACTATATAACTAATATAAGTCAGTTTAAAATGAGAAAAACTATAAACATCAAATAAATAATTCAACAAAAGAAATGAATAAACTGACCTCGAGAACTCGTACTCGAAGTTTTAGATCCCCTGCTTCAAGTTGCTTTGTAAACTCTTCTATTCTTTGAACTCTATATGGCATTGACATGGTGTAGGATCTAGCCTAAAAGCATTACAGAGAGTTATCGATTCAAATGGATTATCACATTGAGCAATGCCATAAGTATATGCTTCACATCAAATAGATGTAAAAAAAACATCATAGAAAAAAACAGAAACAAAAGAAGTTCAAGGAAGCGGTGTGTGTGGTACATCATCTGCTTGCTTTCTTATCTCCTCCACAAGCTGTGGTGGTGTAATATGCTTTTGCCTCATATCTAAAAGTTCCTGTAACATAGTAAGAAAGTATGAGCACTGCATTTTAATGTAGTATGGGAACTATAATTGTTCATGGACTATCTGAACTTTGAACCTGTGCATAGGGTGTAGCAATCCTTGCAAAGGAGAAATTTGGATTGAGTGTGTAACCTATGCCTATCAGAAAAATAAAAGTATCATTACTGAAACTTGCTTTTATTTCATTTTAAAGAAGTTAATTTTTTCAACAGAAAGGATGATGTTACCATATTATAATTTATATACTAATGTGAAATTAATAATAAACACTGGGACATGTTCAAATTTTTTGTAGGAGAATTTGCCAATTTGGAAGATGCACACCTTCAAGTGTTGAAAAGGCCCTGAGAACAAAGGCAAAGGTAGATGGAAAACGGAATGGCTGGTCTTGTGCTATTGCAAATAAATCCTGACACAGAAAGCATTGAATAATAAATTGTGGACTGAAGATTCTGCAGATAATTTGTAGTAACCAAGTGAAACAAACAGCAAAAATATTATGAATTCACTGATCCAATGTAACAGTGTTGACCAACCTCCCCAATTGCAGAAAGAGTCTGCTGCTGATCTGGTGCCTGGCTTTGCAAATGGTCAAGGAAAAACTGTACAGATCTCCTCACCTGGAAGGTAAATTTATAATCTAAGAAGCCAAGAGTGAAGACAAGAATGAGAATATCTGAACTGCAAATAGTTTGCATTCTTACTGAAGACAGATCCCCAGTAGGTTGGAGTGCTCCCAGCTCTATAAGGCGTTGCATAACCTGCATCATTGTTTCTGGTTTAGTATTATATATGGATAGAAAAGTTTATCAGTTAAAAGTTATGGCAATCTCAAATTCCTTTTGGCTGAAGATAATCATTGGTTGATAGCAACTTGTGATTTCTTATTAGTTAGAAATAAAAGACAATGTTGTAAATTTAAATAATCAAAGGGTAGTACAAAATCAAGACCTTTTTGGCATCCTTTTCATACATAGCATAGAAAAGTTCAAGCAGTCTCTCTCGGGTAAAAGATTTGATCTCTCCCATCATGCCAAAGTCATAATAAATAATTGCTTCGTCCACATCAATCGCAAGATTTCCAGGGTGAGGATCCGCATGAAAGAAACCTGTTCTCAATATCTGTAAGACAAAAACAAAATGATAATCTAGTACCTCAATATCTGTAACCAAACCGAAAACCACATTAAACATAGCAGATGTTACTATTAGATTGTGCACCTGAATCAGGTAAGCCTCAGTAGCACGTGATGAGATTCGTAATCGATCATAGCCACGAGAAGTTAATGTATCCACCTGGTCAATTTTGATACCTGTGCAAGGAGAAATCAGAGTTAGGAGCAGTTGTAAATAAAGTTCATAGGCATAACTCTCATAATACCAGTGCCATGAAAAGGAGACACAGTGAACATGCATAAGTGAAGAGGAAAACCTGGAACATACTCCATGGTCAACACCTTTAAGGCAGTATAATCCCAATATACTAACTACAACAAAAGTAAAATAGAATTGTTAGACACAAAATTTTCACAGGTTGGAATTGGATGTTATGTTAGTGCTGCAGCAAGAAACTTACAGGTATTCGAACCCACTTTATGTTTCTAAAATCTCGTCGGAACCTGTCAGCATTCTTTCCTTCATTTATATAGTCAATTTCCTGATACAGAATACTGCAAAGTAGCATGTGAAACACTGTAAATTGTAGAAAACATTGGAATAATAGAAGGTGAAATTACTGATATGCAATGAACATAATTTAACATATGCTTTACTTCATGAAATCTCCATAATGATATACTTCCAAGCTTATTACTTACGTTGCACATTCTTCATATATTCCAATCCAATCTCTTAGTGGACCCCCAAAAGTTTCATTTCTCTGGAAATACTCTGCGATCAGCTTTAAGTTTTCTAGATAGAACAAGCAAACATGTGAGATTAGCAAACAAAAAACCATTCACTATAATTGTAATCCTTAAACTCTACATACGCCGCAACCATAAATACCCTTCTTCAGCTTAGAGTTTCTCGAAACAAAGAAGTGTTGTTAATGGCAGAAACAAAATGAGCACAACTTACTCAAATCAATGTCGAAAAGCTTCTTCAAACCTGGCCTTTGAACTTTGACTACTACTTTTTCTCCATTATGCAGAATAGCACGATGAACCTACAAATATGTGTCCCCGGAATTGATGTTACCATATTAATAACAACAGTAATTTAAAAGTTTAAGCCAACTTTTCAATTTAACGAAAATATAAATCTGCAGGGGTAGAATCAAACACCTGACCGAGACTAGCAGCAGCAATTGGTTGATCTTCAAACTCTTTAAATAACATGTCAATGGAAGCTCCTAATTCACTCTCAATAAGTTTTCTTGCTTTCTTAGGAGAGAAGGCAGGAACCATGTCCTATACAATGTTGCATTGTTATTAAGTAAAACTCTTGCTTTTAGTTTATTAACAAAAAATAGGAAATGTGTACGATGATGATCTTGAAAATGACAGAAGAAATACCTGCAATTTTGCAAGCTCATCCACAAATTCACGTGGAAATAGATCTGACCTTGTTGATGACAACTGACCAAGTTTAATGAAAGTTGGACCAAGCTGCAATACAGACTCTCTTAACCATGAGGCAGTTTTCCTCCTTCTGATTTTCTAATGAATGTTAAAAAATTCTCAGTTCAGCTACAGCACAAAAACACAAACAGAAACATGACCAAGACCAATTTGATAAAATAAAACACTAATTTGTTTCCACCACCTAGGACTACAAGTCAAGTGAGAATGGAAAACAGTATTTTATTTTGTTGGCAACAAGCAAAATTCAGAACCTACCTGTTTTGCTTCTGTGAAGCCTCTCATATATGCCCATTTTGAGTTGTCCAACAGAATTCGAATTCTGAAAGAAACAACAAAAGACCAAACATCAATAGACCTCTGCCAGGAGCCGTAATGTTCATTGGCCCAACTGAAACCTTCATCTGAGGGTAAAACCTTTAGCTCTTCCAATGATGGAAGTTCTCTAGATGTTCTAGTTCTAGACTTCACTGTCTTCGTCATGACTGGCATAGGTCTTTTTCTCACTTGACTTGTCCCGTTAACCTTCGAAGCTGAACCATTCACTGTCTTCTCCACCTTATTCGCTGACATTGTCTTTCTGTTCACCAGCTCAGTTGTTCGTACCATTTTAACAGCTCTACCATTCGCTGCTCCATTCTTTGAGGCAGGCAAAGGCAATTCTGTCTGTCGCATTCTCACGACCAAAAACTTTGGAAACGGATTGCTCTTGTATGGATCACACGTTGTTGTCCTAATGTTCTTTGACAATTTATTGACCGAAATTGAGCCTGAAAAACTTAGACTGTCTAGTGTTCTTCTTTGAGTTACCAATTTCACATGATGACAATAACAACCTTGCATGGCCATTGTTTCTGTCGTCTGCGATAAATTGAAGTCACCTTACAAAGAAACACTACAATCACGGAAACAGTTACGAAAGAAAAATGACACGTGCAGAATCAGTTTTTGAACTCTGCTGACAAATTCAGATTTTAATGTGTCGTACTACTCGAATTAGTACAAAACTTGTAATGGATTGAACTCACCGTGATTTTATTTTCTTCCAAAAATCATGGTGTGTTCATCTTATAATCAGTCCAAACATATTAAATTGTTCAAAAAACAGAGAATAAAGCAAGTCATGAGCTTGGTGAACGTGGTTTTGTCCGGTTCAAGAGAAGAAAAAGTTCGCTAATCTTATGCATCACTGGGAGTGAAGTGAACCAATCAAGTTCAAAAAGCAAAATCAAACATATCATACTGTCAACGAAACCCAGAATTTGATATCAGTTATTTTCTCACCAATCAGTAGTCTTATTAAGCACAGAATAACAAAAAATATTGCATAAACTAGAATTAAATATTGCAGTAACAACAAATATTCATGTAGAATTGAAAAAAAAAAAATAGCTAAGCGAATTGAATCCACTGAAATCAAAATCATTTTACCTGCAACGTAGCTCTCCACTTCAGTGAATACAGGTTCTACAAACCGTAGATGTTGGTAACGTATAGCATAGTTTTCTCAAGGAGAAAGAAAACGTGTCGGTATGTATATGGCGAAAAGCAGAATTAGAATGAAAGAGAGACAACGTAGGATGCAGTTGCTTGTAAGTTTCAAATGGAACAGTTTAAGTAACTGACTTCTGGTTCAGTTTCAGCGTTAAGGACAAAAACGGAAGACACAGTAGGTTTGGTACGTGTAAGACTCTACTTCCTTCTTATTAACGTTGTTAGCGACAAAACCAACGGAAAACAGAGTAGTTTTTCACCGTTTGCCCGTTAATCATCAATTGTCTAGTTCATCTCTTAGCCACAAATATCAAATAAAACGTAGAACTTACTAAATATTCATGTCGTGAAATTAAAAACATTAACCTTCAATTTATGTCTCACTACTTAATATATTTATAATATATATAAATTATGACTAAATTCATTTATACAAATATTGATAAATACATAATAATTCTCCTCACGTAAGTAACACGTATTCAGAAAAGGTACAAAATTTTATCAATTTCCTCTCTTTCTCTTCTTTCGCTTTCTCTTGATGTTTGTTGATTATTGGCTTAATGAAACAAGGTTGGTTAGACTAACAAGACAAGCAAGAACGACTCAATTCAACATAACATTGCAACTTTCATTTTCAAAGATGGTCCATCATTATACAAAGGAACCATTTCAAACATCGTCAAGAAAAAAAAAATTTAACTCATAAGAATTAAAATTGCTTCACATAAAAGTTGCTAAATTTTTAAATTTGTATTTTACTTTCAAGAGATATAATTTTTACTCTTATATTTTCTACTCTACATCCACTAAATATATAACTAAATCATTATATATTATGAAATTAAATTCAATATAAATTTATTACGATAATATAAAAATATGTAAAAAATAACATATTATAGAAGTCTAACAGATATTCGGTCACACATTCTAAATGTCACAAAAATGTGGTTCAGCAGGGTACGAGGAAAATATCAAAATATCAATAAGGGTTTCCCATAATTTTTAGTTGCACTTCCCTATTTAAAATCACCATTTACGCTTTGTTAAAGTAATTTTTAGAACAAAATTTCCAAAACATGATTTAGGGAATAAAGTTTTTAAAATATAATTTTTGGAATAATTTTTTTTTTGAACATACGTGCATTATCAAATGTTCAAATCAAAATTTTCAAAATAAGTTTCTAAAATATATGATACAGTGAGTTTTGTGGAATGATAATGCATCCCCTTTCTTTTTCTTTCTCACTTAGTAAAAAGCCTAACAATAAATATTTCTTCTAAAGTTAACTGATTCTTTTTCAGAAGAAATTAATTTGAATTTTTTTCATAATTTAAGGAATTATCTAACATGATTTTTAGTATTTTTAAGATTATTAGTATAAAATTTAATTACGAGTGATATTCTAAAGACAAATAAATTTTTATTCAATTTTAATTATTTAATGGGTAAAAAATGTTGTACTTTTAGTATTTTTATTTTTTCAATCACATAATTTTTGTAACATTTCATTCACAAACCCCGCCTAAACCTCAGAACTGAGTGTGATTAGATATTTCTGGAACCAATTGTCTGCTTCAAGCTTGAAGGTATGCAAAGCTTAGTGCATTTTCTTGTCTACTTCAAAACCAGCAGTCGATTAACGCTATTAATTGACATTTAAAAAAGAAACCCTAAACCTAATTTTTAGTTCCCTTCTCCAACTATAGTGTCTCAACTACCGCCGACCTCCGCTCCAAGGCGGCATTCATCTGTGAAGGGACCTCAAGAGTCTGCCCACTTCATTCCCTCGCCTCCCCTCTCCGCCAATTTCACCAATTCTCCCAAATTCAGGTTTTTAACATTTTTTTCAATTTAAGATTTTTATCTTGCACGTGTACCGTAAGCTATGTGATTCGTCGTTGATATTACTTTTGGTTTATGTGTTTATAGTCTTGTTAATGCTTGTATATGTTGTTATTGGACCTGAATATTATGGTCCTGTGGTGACCTTGGAATGCCATTTTGGTCTTCAAATGCTTTGTAAATATTATGATGGTTGGTTTCAGGTATGCTAATTTAAAATTTAAGTGTACAAGAAAATTCAGGTCCTGTAAGTTTTGTGCTCTCTATTTTTATTGTTTAAGATGTGGCTTTGTAGTGCTCCTCGAAACTCAGGTCCCTTGCGCTTGGATTTATTTGATAATTCAAAATTTTGGGCCTCTTTGGTTGGTTATGTTTTTTATTATAAGGCCAGAGACCTATTATTTGTGTTTTTGTCTTGTGAACCTAATTCTTTGATTAGAATGTATCTGTTAGAACTTTTAACAGTTGAGTTAATTTTTTAATTGCCTGTGCATCGAAAGGGACTTTGTTCGACAAATCAGTGGAAGAAATAGTCAGTGATGACAACAATTTGAGATATCCGTGTTAGGATTGGTTTCCTTATTTCAATTTAATGACTTTCTGCTTTTTGGTAACTCAAACGGCAGGTTGGGAAAATCATTCTTAATGATTTTAGACTATATTGTTCCGCATGGAGGGAAGCATGCTACTAAGATGTATTCAAATACTAAGAATTTGAATTGAGAAGGGATACACTTTATTAATAAGATCATTTTGTTGCCATCAGAAATAATATGGATAATCAGAAAGTATATACTTACAACTTAGACTGTAACATAGTGGTACACTGCTATCTTGACTTGACAAATATGCTTGATACAGAAATAGTTTATAACACAGTATTTAAGAGTTTCCAATTTGTACTTGTAGTTACAAAGTTTCAAAAAAGGAACTCTTGTTTTACAGGTATGGTGGGTTTATCTCTTGGAGAAAAACATTTCATACAAGGTGGCATTGCTCATGATCTTCGATGTGATGGTAGAAAGAGATTGACATATCGACCAATCTTGGTTGAAACTGGAGTGATTCCCCAGGTAATTCT
Organism: Vigna reflexopilosa; assembly: GCA_027742785.1. Classification (NCBI taxonomy): domain Eukaryota; kingdom Viridiplantae; phylum Streptophyta; class Magnoliopsida; order Fabales; family Fabaceae; genus Vigna; species Vigna reflexopilosa. The sequence goes on along the minus strand of CM050921.1, from coordinate 468,306 downwards.
TTAATCAATTGGAATTTGGCTGGCAGACCATTGAATTTTTTTTTTAAATAGTTCTAATCTATTCGTTTGATAAACTAACTGCTTGGCAGGCAAATGGTTCAGCTAGAGTCAGAATGGGCGCCACAGATGTCATTGCCAGTATTAAGGTTGGTTAAAAGTTAAAATGTTTGTCTCTTATGTTTTAAATTGCCATATCCTTTTGTTTAATATTAATACTATGAACAATTTTTGTAAATTGAACGTGTTATTTTACTAACCATGATATATTGGCTACACAATGCAGGCTGAACTTGGAAAGCCAAGCTTGTTGCAACCTGACAAAGGAAAAGTCTCTATATATATTGATTGCAGTTCAACTGCAGAGCCAGCCTTTGAGGTTGCGTATTCTATTACTTTTCTTGCTTCTTTTTTCATGTTATTCAACTTTAAGTACCATGATCATTGAAATTGATAGCATACCAAATAAATTAATCCTAAAAAGCTTTAATTATAGTTAAATGGTGCATTGGATTAATAACCTTTACATTTTCATCCATTATAGTGTTTTCTATTATTGTTGTGTTATTTGTCATTTTTGTTCAATATATGGCTTCTAATGTTTCAAAATTACTTTTCTATTTGATACTCTATTTCTCTGGCTTGTATATAGGGTAGAGGGGGTGATGAGTTGGCAGCAGAACTGTCAAATGCTCTTCAAGACTGTCTCTTGGGTGGTAAAAGTGGAGCAGGTCTATTTCCTTCTTGGGTGAAGATTATGATCACTACCATATCCTTTTCCTTCCTTGTTGGTGCCTCTTTTTAATATATCTGTTGGGCTCCTGGTTTTTTTCCTCAGGTGCCGGAATTGACCTTTCATCACTTATTGTGGTTGAAGGAAAAATTTGTTGGGATCTTTACATTGATGGGCTTGTTGTTAGTTCGGATGGAAATTTGTTGGATGCTTTAGGCGCTGCCATTAAGGTACAACCTAAAATGAAAAATAGAATAATATACCATAAAAGCTGGAAAAGATGATGGTGGTGGATTTGTGGTTATAATAATTAGCATTGCAGAGGTCATCCTTTTCTGATGTTGTCAATTTTAAATGTTTACTTTTCAAGTTTTCTTGTTCATTTACCATAGTTTGGCCATTGATGCTGTGTGGGCTGTTTGAAAAGACTTATATAAGGAAACGGTTAAAAGTTAGATACCTAAACCTTGTAGTCTCTTATCTAGTTGTTTCATATAGCTAAAGTTAAAACTATCCTTTTACTAGCTGTTTTTTTTAATCTTTATAATACCACAGACCAAATTGCTATCAGTTTCATGAAGATTTTTCACATGGATTTCCTTAATACCATGATGTTGACTTGAGAATCAGAGAATGCAAACATATTTTCAAAATTAACTGGAAAAACCCCAATGCAGCTAATAACTATTGTTCTTTTAGGCTGCTTTGTGCAATACAGGTATTCCAAGAGTCCAAGTTGCTGCTGGAGCATCCAATGATGAGCAACCAGAAGTTGATGTAAGCGATGAGGAGTTTCTGCAGTTTGACACATCTGGAGTCCCTGTCATAGTTACACTAACTAAGGTAGCATTTGTTATCTTCTCTTATTCTCCATACTTGTGATAATTTCTTACCATCTCTGCTTTCTAGATTGGAAGGCACTATATTGTGGATGCAACGTCAGAAGAGGAATCACAAATGAGCTCTGCTGTTTCCATCTCTGTTAATAGGCAAGGGCACATCTGTGGCATAACCAAACGAGGAGGTGTAGGGCTGGATCCAAGCATCATTCTTGATATGATATCTGTTGCCAAGCATGTAAGCGAGCAATTAATGAACAAATTGGATTCAGAAATTGCTTCTGCTGAAGCTGAAGACGAGTCATGACACAGAAGACCTTGGTGATAACTAGATGTACCGTATCATTCAATTATTTAGGACAATATGTTGTAACTTGGTAACTGAGTCGGGATTAAATCTATTAAGTGTATGATGGAAATTGGTTTGCCTGCCTAGCTATGTGGCTTTGAGATGACTGTTTAATGCCATACAAAGTTTCAACTTGCACAAACAATTGCATGGTAGCATTAAAGATTGACATGGTTGCAATGTTGGATTAGGTTTGTAATAGTAAGGTGACGCATTCATGCTTTACAATAGGCAACAAAGGAAATTTACCAGAAAGAACATTAATAATAAAAATCTTTACCTACTTAGCGAACTTGGTAAACAATGGCTGTTCCTAACCTACGTTTCATTTCAATACTGCCAAAACATATTCATAAAATAATTTACTTTTAAAAAGTAAATTATAAATCTTCAAAGGTGATTAAGAATAGTCATATATAAAGAAAATGCAGCAAATAGATAAAATTTTCATCAAAAATTCAAATAAGAGATTCATAAATTCCATGAAGCAGTTAACCTAACGCGTTGAAAAGTAGTTGAAGAATGAAATTTTATCTTTGTGTCTGTCGTTCTCATAACTGAAGTCTTGAATAATTAATTTCTTACATTTAGAAGGAACTAGTCAACCTAGTATTTTAGACGGAGTTTCGTTCTGGATGACAATTCAGAAATTTGAAGGGTCAAGAAAGCTCAACATTTCAGCTTTCGTTCTCATCACGTAACGTGGATGCTTTTCATTCAAAGGTAACATTTTTTATGAATACCTATAATTTTCAATTCACATACAAGAGTTACCTTTTCGCAAATTATAAATGGCTTCTCTAATCGTTGAAGCTCAACGTTTTTTGCTAATCTGTTGAAGTTTTAGGTTACAATAAGAAGAGATGGAAGCTGAAAGAGTTGAATTGCTTAATGTTGTTGAGGATCATTACGGGGGAGTTGTCGTAAGCGTGGAGAATCAGGAGCCTGTGGATTCTGAGCTCTTCTCTTCCATATTGGAAGCTTCAATGTACAATTGGAGGCAACAGGTAAATTGATTCGTAACATTTTCAATCCAATAGAAACAGTACACAGTTTTTGTTACCTTCAGTAATTATTTCCAATGCGTGTTTTGCAGGGAAAGAAAGGGGTCTGGCTCAAGTTGCCCATACTGCATTCAAATCTTGTTCATACTGCTGTCAAGGTAAAAAAAAAAAAAAAAAAAAAAAAATTCGTATTCTTTCTATATTTTGAAAGCCTAATTCTTAATTAAGAAGCAACTTTCCTTTTTAGGCTGAATTTAGGTATCACCATGCTGAGCCAGATTATTTGATGCTTGTGCGATGGATTCCAGAAACTCCTGATACCTTTCCTGCAAATGCTTCACATCGCGTGGGTGTTGCCGTTTTTGTCGTTAACGACAAGAAAGAGGTAATTTTTTTTTTTCAATTTATTTTTTAGTTGAAGTGCAAGCTTTCCTGTGAGTGAGACAACACCGGTTTGAGATTATTTTTAGGAAAGACTTAAATTTTAATTCTCTAGGTATTTTTAATCGAGATTAAATATTCTTGCTTTCTTTCATATATACATTTTTTTTTTTATATTTTTTAGTTAAGTATATGCGGTTTAGTTTTGATATTTTGTATCCTTAAAAGAAATATTAAATTTCTCATAAATTAAAGTATGTATTTTTAATTTAATCTTTATTAAAAATATACATTCTATAGAAGGTTTATAATTTCTATATTTTTTACTTTAGTCCTTTACTCTCAAATGGGATAAGATGGAATGAGAGGGTCTTTTGATGTTGTAGTTTCAATAAAAACATCACGAACTTGTACAATAAAAAAATTAGTTCAATAATCAAAATTATCTTTACCAATTTGTGATTAGATGTCATTATGTAGTGTCTCCATATTATTATTTTGATTTTAATATTTAATTTATAATATGAAAACGTGTCATTTGTTAAAGATGATTGTGTTCAAGATTTTTTTTATTGTAAAAAATTGTGCTTAAGATTAAAAACCATATGATTACATTATCCCAATTGACAGCAGAAACTCATTAGAAAAGTATGAAGATTTTAGAACATTTTTTCATAGAAATTCAATTAAAAATACTCATATTTACAATAAATTTAAAATTTAGTTAAATTATTTTTTATTTTTCATATAAAGACATATAAGCATAGACATTGAAATTACCAGCTAGATCATTCAGGTAACAACAAAATAAAATAACATATATTCAATTGAAAAATAAAATAAAAAAATTAGATATATGATAATACAATTTTTTTTAATAAAAATTTGATTGAAAATATAAAAATGTATGAGAGACTTGAATATTAGTTAATCTTTCAATAAAAAAAATGAGTTATTTTTGTCATTATATTACAAAATTTCCAAACGTAAGAATACTTCTTGGAGTTGTCATTTTCTTATGATTTCCGGGAAATTATTTTCTTCTCCTAAGTATTACAACAACTTTTTCTTTCTGATTTTCTTAAATTATAAAAATTGTTGTGAAAGAATAGCTTGTGGGAATAGCATTATCCTTTCGTATTTGTGGGAGACAAACTTTTTATTTGATTACTTCTGACCTTTGAGCTATGAACAGACCCATATTTTGTAGGGGGCAATTATTTTTCTTTGTTCAATCAACCTTGTCCCTTTCATTGTCACCTGTTGGTTCACTCTTTGACCTTCTTTATGTGGCTATCCTACTGCTTTGTGCACTAATTAAATATGTCTTATTACAGTTACTATTCGAGTTTCATAATACTAATATTACAGGAGAAATTATCTTGTTTTTGTTTGGCAGATGCTTGTGGTTCAGGAAAAAAGTGGCATATTCGGAGGCACTGCTCTATGGAAGATGCCTACAGGAGTTGTTAATGAAGTATATTAAAATTATTATAGACCAAATTATTATCTTCAAAATTATTTTTTCGTGTGTTTTTAACTTTGAATTCAATTTGCAGGGTGAGGATATTTGTGATGGTGCAATTAGAGAAGTGAAAGAAGAGACAGGGGTAAGCAGACAATCACATAATATATATTTTAGAGTAAATTAAACTCCACTTGAGATTTTGTAAATATAATAGCATTCTTGTGTATTTAATATTTATAAATTGTCACGCTTTACTAATATATATCATATGCCATAAGATCCTCCCATCGCTGATTAATTTGTTTCTTTTATCATGTCTTCCTGCTGATAATTTTTTGGGTTTTCTTAATTTTCTAAGAACTTAATTTAGTAGAGTGTAATTCCTCTATATTCATCTATTTCATAATTTTTGGATTGTTTCCAAGTCTAATGCCATTGCTTTTATTCTTCTTTTCAGATAGAGACAAAGTTTGTTGAACTTTTAGCTTTCAGGTAAAACTGCGACACTATCTTTATCAACTAATATGTGGTGCCATGGAAGATGGATGTTATGCATAATGTTCTTTTGATAATAGCACATTCATTAATCATAAACGTCCTTGATCTCTTTGGTATCAGGCAAAGCCACAAGTCATTCTTCGAGAAATCAGATTTGATGTTTGTGTGCATGTTGGAACCTCTATCCTCTGACATTCAGATTCAGGCCTCAGAAATCGAGGCAGCGCAGGTATCAATTGAGAAGCTCACTGATTTTCAGATAAATTGTCATTCTAAGGATGCTGCTACATTTTCATTTCAGTTGATAGCCTTTCATGTTTACTAAAAGAAATACCATATTATTTCACCTTTCACTCTGTTAATTTCCTGATAATTGAAAACAGGATGTGCAAATGCTGTTTTTACCATTTCATTTGCAACTCCTTATAACTAGCAAAACGGTGTTGCCATTTGTGGTTATTAATAAAAATGTATCAACAGAAAATGTATACAAAGAAGTTTCTGGCATGCACCTTAATTTGAGCCTTTATTCTAAACTTCTCCTATTCAACGAAGGCTGCAAGCTGATAATCTATCTTGACATTGTTACCAGAAAATTTTGTTATTTCAGTAGTTTTCTTTTAACTAATTCTGTGCATTCTAATATGGGTCGTTTTCTCATTCAGTGGATGCCAATTGAAGATTATGCTGCCCAGCCTTTTGTGCAAGAACATGAACAATTTGACCTTGTTGCAAAAATATGTTCTTCAAAGTTAGATGGCAACTACACCGGTTTTTCTAACGTGCCTACTTGTACTTCATCTGGCAAAAAAACCTATCTTTATCTTAGCAACAGGGATGCCAGCCTTTTGTTAGCCTCCAAACAAGACCAAGCTTGACATTTCCTTGCAAGTTCCCTCTACATATACTTGTAAACTATATGGAGAACATTTATGGATAAGTAGACACCTAGATAGATAGAGACAAATAACGAGATAAATACAAGCTAGGATGTTATAAGTTGAAAATATTTATGCAGCATTATTTTATTGGGGTGATGTCACTATGACAAAGAAAGTTTTTTTTTTTGAAATCTGAGACCATAGTCTTGGACAGTAACTTTTATGTTCTGTTTGAAGGTTCTAGAGAGTAAAAAAAAGAAAAAAAAAGATTGCTAGATAAATTGAATTCTCATTTTTTTACTGTCACATGGTAAAAGTTGAAATAAGTGGGGCCTGCGAGACTTTCTGTTGAATCTGCTGCAACAATAGACACAACACATCGATATGCAGAGTGTTAAGGTAGAAAGAAAGTAAGTGTGCACAAGTAGAAAAAGATGCTAAAAAGAACAGACACTTTTTGTTTGAACTAGGAAGTAGTCACTGTTGTTTTTTATGGTTAAGATTTGAAGTAGTCACTGTTGTGATTATAGAGAATCCGTGTCTGTTGGTAGTTGTACAGCATACGGATCCCCTGCGATTGTATAATTAATAACTGCAATAATAGTACATTTTGAATTATGTTTTTGTATCTATCTTTTAAGTAAAAGATATATTAATGACTGAGAGTGATGCAGAGGAAAAATGTATATATGCAAAATGTTCCCTTCCCTGGAAAAGTAGTAAGTGAAGCAGCTAGAAATGTCTGCAATGCAGAACTGATTAGAAATGGAACCAATGGATACTGAGAAGGAAACTTAGCACTAACCATTGTTGTTATAAGATTCACCAAAATTTGCAAGCAAAAGTATCTTCTCTGCTCTTCCTGCACTGTTTTCTGAAGCTGTTTTGCCTCTTATACTATTAGTTAGGATAATAATAATTTGAGAACATTTTAAATCATTTATGGGTCATTTTTTATTATTTATAGTTGTGTTTATGATTATTATTATTGATTGTGGAGTAATTTTGAATCAATCATAAAATATACATAAATGATATTAAAATGTTGTAAAAAAAATGTTATTAAATATTATTATCTTATATGTACTTGTCTAAATGTTTAATTTTAATGAACGGTAAATTCAATGCAGTAACTAAAGAAATAAATGAGTTATGAAAATAAGCTTTGTGGATTTTTAATGAAAAAGATAATAATCTAAATGCAAAATTAAAAACAAAAAATAATTATAAATACAAGAAAAAAAATCAAAGGAAAAAACAATAAGACTCTTGCGGAATGGATTCATAAGTTTTTAAATAAAATAATTTTTCACCCAAATTTCATTATGATTACTGTACTATATGTATCGTCTTGTGTATAGTAATACAGATAACATGACAAGGAAAAAAGAAGTTAAAACACTTATTTACTTCATTAGTCAAAGGTACAACATTTGGTGCGTAGATTGGCGACATTTATTTGATACCGACAAAATTGGAGGAGAATTATTATATTATTTTCATACATTTTAATTATGTACATATTTTTTTAGTTAAATAAATCAAACTATTTTATATTTGATTTACCAAACAAACAAAAATTCAATTTTATTTATTTATTTCTTTATTTAAAATACCGCTTTAAAGGAAAATGCTGCAAATCGTTTAAACAAAAGGAAACTAACGAAATTTAGAAATAACTAAAAAAGAAACTTCCTAAGATAATCTTCACCTAATACAAATTACCAGAACTGAAACAGTGTTAAGCAGTTGCAAGTTCAGATCGTACATGCAAGTGTTTGCATTATTATACAAAAATCTGCGCTTACTTTCGTCACAGAATCATTATAAACTAATCATTTTCAACAATCTGATTAGTTTATAATATATGTGATGAAAATGAAAGAGTAGAATCCCATGCAAGAATAATTAATTATGACATAGAAGAATGGAGAAGAATACAATACAATACAAGGCATTAAAATCTAACCAAATTAAAATTAAAACTGTTTATATGAACACATCCCAGCTGGCAGGTACCACAAACCAGATCTACCCACACTCAAGAAAGAAGAAAATGGAAATTAAATAATAATAAAAAAAAAAGCAAGCAGACAATAAATACAAAACCTGTAACACTAACATATAGAAAGAGAAAGAAAAAAAAAAAAAAAGAAGGGTACACATGGCCTCAAACATGTCGGTGCCACTGTTTTATTTGCTTCACATATAAAGAAAAAGAAAGAAAAGAATCTTTGAAATGATGGTTGACCACAGCTGTATACTACCGACACTCCATGGGACTTTACCATTATTGTGTTATCATACTCTCATAGAACCAAAAATCCAATCACCACACTGAACAACGCCGCCGACACCAATCTTACGCCGTCGTGCAATCCACTTACATTGTTGCTGTCTTCATCGGCGGCTTTCTGATCTTCGGAATCCGACGAGGGTCCGTCGGCGGGAGCGTCGGCGGCGGAATCTTGCACTCCCTTCTTGCCCTTCTTCTTGGGAGGCTTCGGTGACTCGGCGGGTGCTTCGTCATCGTCGACGTCGGAGGCCTTGAACAACTCTTTGGGCATCAAGACCTTGTTGATCTTGTAGGCCACGAAGGGGTCTTGATCTATGAGCGTGCCGATTATGCTGACAGTGTTCAGCTTCGTCTTCAAACTCACGTCTTCGCCGTCAGTCTGGACGGTGAAATCGTACTTGTTGGCTCCCTCGGTGGCGAGAGTGTTCATGAGGCCGTTGCTGGACTTCAGCATCTGCAGGGACTCGTAAAGGGGAACGCCGTGGTACAACAAGAGTGAAACTTTTTGAGAGTCGGTGAGGTTCTTGTACTTGGGGGCGAACCCGTTGACGGCGCTGTCGGTGGGGCAGAAAACCGTCAAGCCGCCGTCGATGCTTTCTTTGAAAGCCGGAAGCGCTTTGGAGCCTCTAAGAAGGTCGGCGAAGGACTTGCAGCCTTGTTTGGACATAATTGATATGAGGTCGATGGCGGAGGGTGCGGCGGTGGGGGCTTCGGCGTCGGCGGAGCTTATGGGGTTGCTGATTTGGAGGACGGAGATGTAGTAGGGGAATTCTTGGAGGGACTTGACGAAGAAGGAGTGGAGGGAGCCGTCGTTGTCCTCGGCGGCGAAGCCCACCTTGCCGCCCTTGAGATTGGTGATGTTGACGTAGCCGGAGGTTCCGGCTGCTGCTCCGGTGGCCTGGAACATGGAGGAGACGAGAGTGGTGCTGTTGTTGATCTGGTGGAGCTTCTTGGCGCCGAAGTAGTCGACGAGGACATGGAGGGAGAGGACGTTTTTGAGGGTGGGGAGGGTGAGGTGCTTGTCGAGGAGGGAGTTCATGGCGCCATTGTCGATGGCGAGCACGGTGATGGTCTGGCGGCGGTTTATCTCATCGGCGAGGTGGGTGACGGTGAGGTAGTGGTTGAAAGTGGAGAAGCCCGGGTGTTTCTCGAGGATGTGCGTGATGTTGTGAGCGCCATTGACGGCGGCGGAGGAGAGGAGGAGAAAGAGAAAGGGAAAAAGTACGAGAAGGTTCTTCATTTGGAGGATCAGGGAAAGAAGAAGAAAGATAGATAGATAGAGAGAAAGAGTGTAAAGAATGCAGAAGAGAAGAGAGTATGAGTGTGGGTTTATAAGTAAAAGTAAAGCATCTTCATTTATCTATCTTCCTATTCTCTTCTGTGGATTTCTTTTCATTTTGGGTTTTTTCTGTGCTGACAAACAATGCCAGCTTGGGATTGGGTAGGAGATGGACCCCATCATCCTTTATTACTCATCACATACATCATCACACATTATTTTTTCACATAATCTTACCATCTTCTTTTACTATCCTTAAATGTAATTCATCTTTTTCCCTCCATAAAATATACTCTTATATCTTATATAATGTAAATTCTTTTTATTTTTTTAAGAAAAATAAAAAAAGAATTGCATAAGGATTAGGATATTTTAAACAAGGTGGATGTTTTGAATAGGAAAGTGAATGAATTCATTATTTCTGCGTTGTTGGAGTGAATAATCCCACCGACGCTCTTCGGCCCCGCTTCCCACTAATCTAATCTCTCAGTATTTGATGCAATTATTGGTTAACAGTTTTAGATTATGATTGAAACCTAGATTTTATTTAATGATAAAAATAAAAATCGTATTAAAATAATATACCATAAACCGAGGACAAATATGAGGTACTCATACTTCAATTTATGCAAATCCAAATTGATTTTTGTACTATTTTGTTTAGTTAAGAGATGGTTTTAACCTTAACTTTAGTATCATGGGCAAATTTGTCTCACATTGGAAGTTAAAATAAGGGTGGGATTTAGATTAATTAATAAGTACTTTACGATGTGGGACTTCAATAAAGTAGTAGTTGAAAGATTAGCCGCAAAAACAACTTTTAAAAAACATAAATAACAATCATATTTTTTCTTCTGATCCTTCGATTATTTTATAATATAATCTGATCATAAATTTTTAATTTACTATAAGATTTGATTTGCAACTAGACGTTGAAATGTATTGTATAGAAAGAATTGGATTTAAATTCTCTCAAAAGGTTATTATTTCATTTAAAAATATTTTCCATAAAACGACCCATTTTCGACAATGACAAACGGAAGCATTCAAGTGATTAACACTTGTATTTAAAAGAAAATCCGTGCTAATTTTAGTGTCGGTGTTCATACTCAATAAAACGAAATATTTCTTTTTTGACAAATTAATAAAATAAATAAAATATTTACTATTTAATCTCTGTACAGGTGACTCTAGTATATATTGAAAAAAAGAAAGAAAGTTTTATAGTATTGATTTGTGTCCAAAAATCTGCGAATGATTGCAGTAAGTAATATATGTGTTATTATTTAACATTTATGTTTTGGGTAATATCAATGAGCTTTGATCGTATTGAGAACACGTGGAAACTATTATTGGCAGCAAAATCATTTATAAAGACCAAAATCTTTTGCCAGTTAGGACAGGTTTGGCTAAATGTTCCAATAAACGAGTTGAAGCATTTTATTTTTGCTGTGAAAAGGGTTTCATAATTGTTGAAGGACAAATAAATTATGTTTTGCATTGGTTGAGACATAGTTGTCACCCTCACCCTTGCAATTATTAAAGGGCAGCCACCAAATTTGGAATAAAAACCATAAAATACAACATAATAGCAGCATTGTGGGACAGCAGATTCTTGGACTGTTTCAATAAGGTTGTTGTTGTTGTTGATGAATTAAGAATGGAGTGAACAGTGTCTTACTCAAAAGAAACCTGTAAAAGCTACCCAAGGACACTTTTATTCGTTTCTTTGAATTTGGTTTTAGGATATAAGTGATCAAAGTTATATACATTAACTGCAACAATGTCAGCTAAAAGAGATAGGGTGAGAGTGAAGATTGAACAAAGTTTGAATGAAAAACTGAAACATAACAGCTACAAATGAGTTGTATTGTGTTCATCCATCTTTTTTCTTTTGTTTTTTCTCTTTGGTTATACCATGAAAACTAATGTGGAAATGGGTATGTTTATGTTTAGGGAAATAGTTATTTATGCGTTTCCAAGTCTTTTTTTCTTTTATATCTCTAATTTTTGAAAATAAATTTTATTTATTAAAATCGGTAAATAGTAATTATTAAGGGTTTTCAAGGTTTTATGTTCAAATATTTTTAAAAATGTTAATAAATTTCACAATTTGTTGAAAACTTTTTCAAAAACTTTAAAGATTTTTGAAGAATTTTTTAAATAATTCAACAAATTTTAAAATTCATTAAAATCTTAAAAAAAAATTTCTGAAATTTGTTGAAACATAAAATATAAAGATATAGGGTTTTTTGGATTGCAGAAAAATAAAAATTTAAAAAAAGTTACTTTAAGTTAATTATTTTTTTATAGGGAATAATTTTGAGATATTAAAGAAATTTGGAGGTGCAAAGAGAAACTTCTTTCACTAAGTCAGGTTAATATTAAAGAAAAAGAGGTAATTGCTTCTTACACCACATCAAATTTCTTCTCCCACCCCTCCAAAATGTTTTCCAGAAAGAGAGGAGGTGATAGATTTCAACAAAAAAACAAATTCCGAAGAGAGGGTATAGGAAGAAAATGATAGGATGAAGGAAGTAATTGCCAGAAAGAGATTACTAAACAGGCTTGAGGCCTCATTCGGTTGGGTTTTGAGTTTAAGTTTATTTGGGCTTTATGTAATTTATTTTGGGCTTTTTTTCTTCCTGTACTTCCATAATATTTTGGCACATTCCTATAATTTTTAAAATGATTATTTTATCTTTGTGTACAATGACTTCAGATTTTCCTAATCTAAAAGGCTTCTGGAACGAGGTTTTTTAGCTCCTGAAATATGATTTTTAGAATGAGAATTTTGAAATAAAATTTTTGAAATACATAACATATATTTCTGAACAAAAGTTTCAAAACATGTTTTTTTAGAAGGTATATAATATCTTTTAAAACAATTTTCATATAATTAGTTTATCAAAATAATTTCAAAACAAGTTTTCTTTCACAACGTATTTTTATCTTCTTTTTTGTGAGGTTTGCGAAGAAATTGTAGGGGTGCATGAAGTAGAACCCTAAGTTGAAATTTACCCACTAAAGAGATAGAAATGGACCAAGTGCAATGTAAATTGCAAACTTTTTAGTCATCTGTGTCAGCTTTCACTAAGACCTATTATTAAAATAAATTGATTTTAGAATAATGATATTTTAACAATATATTTTTAACAATATTTTAACATCACTTACGTGTCGTTTTGTGATTGATTCATGTTAGTATGTGAAGTAATTATAAAATAATTATATAATGACATATAAATAATGTTAAAATATTATAAAAAATATGTCAAATATCATTATTCTTGATTTTATACAATGACAGTGTAATTTGATGACGTGTTACTAATCAATTTACGTAAAAGAAAGATGAAAATGAGTTCAACGTAAATTATTGGATAAATGTTAAATTAGATTTATAAAGAGTGGATTAAAATAATATTTTAATTAAAAAGCATATTCTTGGGCTGAAAATTGGAAGTAACTGTTCATCGTTGGTTGGGAGGTTCTATTTCATGTAAATAAGAAACCTCGAAAATACAGTAAATATTTTTTTATAGGCATAAAATAAATATCAACTTAGCCAATGATAATAAAACTTGTTAACAATTATATATAATATAATAAATGATGCAAATTTGACCATGTCATAGTGCAAATTGCGAAACAATTTTTTTTTTCTTAAGATGCAAATGGCCTTTGAAAACTTTAACAACAAATTAACAGAAAGAAAGAGAATATAAAATAAAATAAAACAAATTTGGATGACTTTACCTGAAAGCAGACATCTTATTTAATGTTGTTATTACATAAGCAAAGATAATGATGGTTTGGCCTATTTATTTTCCTTTCTTTTCTTAATTACTGATCAAGCATCACAAAAAAAAAAAAACACTCTTAATTGCATCGTATTTTCAAGATATATTTTAAATTTAACATTTATATTTTAATGATCACAAAAAAATTATTTGATCTAATAAAAAGTATACAGGTCTTTCAAGTTTTTATGTAGCATTGTATTGTTTAATTAAAAGGATAGAGATAGATAAGGTTTTACTACATCTGTATGTATTAGGTGCTTTAGTACATTTAATCTTAATTGTTAGAATAGGTGATATCACGTAATAAAAACATATATTTGTAGATTTAATATTTTGATAATAATTTGTCTAGAACAAAAATAAAAAATAGTGATAAAGTTAAATATTATATAAGAATTTTTTTTATAAATTTGTTATTTTAAGGTTTTGATTTGAAAAAAGTGTCATTTTTTTAGGTAAAATAAGAAAAAAATATTCGTAAACTTATTGATTTAATGTTTCAAATGGAAGATATAATATTTTTTTTGTCTCAAGTAATATTTTTGTAATTTTTTCTTAATAAATCTTTTACCATAATAATAAAAAAAACATGCCTTCCAACTTATTATTATAAAATTATGAGATTTTGAAAGTTGAGAATAATAATATTACGTTTTATATGGATTTAATTTATGTCCAACCACATATTTTATATTTAAAATTGACAAATCCTTAATAAATGACGAAAATAAAATAGGTGAATTTGTTATTAGGAATAAAGTAAATAATTATATGAACATCGAGTATATCGAGTATATGATCTTTTAACTTCGGAAGGTCTTAGGTATTTTTTTCTTTTCTTTTTGTAATGGGATAAAGAAATACATTAAACAAAGTAGGTTATATTATCTTTGTTAAGAATGGGACCATAATCCATTTCTTAACTTCTATTAATTACATTCAAGATTTTAATAATTTTAATTTAACCTTTCTTCAAAATCAAACTATTATTTAGTAATGTTTAGTCGACAGCTAGCAAGGAAACGTGAAACTATAAAAAAAATGGTAGCATTGGTTCTACTTTAGCTTGTCATCATTGATCGGATGCTCAAAAGGAGATGCCCACTTCCTCCATAATTAGCTCTCACGAGCTTTAGTGGATTAAGACATGCTCAACTTCTACCTATATTATGCTCACTCCTTTTGGAAATTTAAAACAAACCACATGGGAAGATAGATACATACAGTAATACTTTCAGGACTTAGCCTTGGTTGGTAAAGTTGGCTTCAGTTCATCAACAGGTGGAACTACTTCTTCAACTCCAAAAGGCCTAAACAAGAATCTATTGATGCTTTCACTTAGCTTTTCACATGCTTGCTTCAACTTTCGAATCTTGAGATGCCATTCTTGCATCTTAAATTCGCAAAAGCAGATATTTAATGGAAAAGATCCCTAAGTGTCTGCTTTTCGTCGTGGGGAATTTATCTGGGTTTGGCACCCCTTCACTAAGCATATATACTTTAGAGTATGCATCCATGCTAATGCTAGAAAATGAAATCCTTGCTTCAATATTTTTTTATTACACTAATACAATATCAGTAACATAACATGACATACTTTGACATTCATTTGACACATCTAACAAAGATAAAATGATCTTAAAAAAGTGAATTTTTATAGTTTTTTAAAAAAAAAAACTAAAAAGTAAGGAAATTAATGTCAAATGAATGTATTTTTACTTCAAAGTATCATTTTTCAATACAAAATGCCGCTTGAAAGTGAGTTTTTGCCTATACATCATGATTTTGATGTATTGAATAATCTTAATTAATATAATCAAAATTACTTATTCACTTTACACGCATGATTTTCCCTGGTTGGATATAGCCCATAGGTCTGAATGAAATACTATAATTGAGGATTCAAGTGACTTTAATATAACTATTTGGTATATGAAATTGTAGACAGAAAGAAAAAAAAAAGGTTCAAGTGGCCTATCTATGTATGCACACCCTCAAACTAAGTGTATATTGTGACTTAAAAGAGTCCTCTAACACAGCCATAAACCTCCAAAAAAAGGGTTTTGTTAGCACCTGATTGCGCAATTTCTTGTTCGTTTCAAGGGAACAGATGCATCAGAAAAAGATAAAAAAAACCGTCGTTGGATTCGATAACCAGAGCCTAGTGAATTGGTAACACAAGAAGACCCTCTTTATGCATTGTTTATCTGATACGATGTGTACTATATAATATAAAATAGCTTATCAGTCATTACCTGCTATAAAAAAGATCACAACATAAAAACATGGATTTGATATTCTGTGTTTGGCCCAAAGGCACAGATCCCTTTCTGCATCATTTGCAACGAAACTTAATTTATTCCTCATAATATGTACATTCAGCAGCAAATTAACAAAAGGGTTGAAATAAAAATTATTACTTTAGTATGAAAATATTTTGAATATGGTTAAGTTAAATGATCTAAATTAAACCAAGAGGAATCCTTTATATTTTTCCATCCATGTGATGGTTTGTGGTTTTGGTGTAGCCTTGTTATTGGCAAAAGAAATGCACTAGTGTGGAAATGGGTAAACTTTATCATGCAAGACAAGGAGCTACAAACAAAATAGAAAAAAGACAAAGTTAACATGTCAAATCTAATCAACAACTCATGCTTTACTGTAGAGACCGGAAGCCCAACACAGTGCTGTTTTTTATGTTTTTCTTTTCCTCTATTATTTTTTGAAGATACTGTCTTATGAGTTTAGTTAAATAACAAGTAGCAACTTCGAACCTTTTCCTTTCACATGTCATTTCACTTTTCCACAAGCTTTTGACTTCAATTCCATTACGCTGAAAACAAGCTCGTTTAGCTGGTGTAATCCATTATGGTACCGAATCAATATTCTATAGTGTTTTGATAGCTTTACAAACAGAAAATGGTTTAATATAATTGGCCAACACAAGGACAAGAAACCATGCGAAAAGTATGTACAGTTTCATTAGACAGCGTTTGGTTGTTCCTGATAGCAGGGGAACATTCTCCTTTAAACCAGACTCATAATAATTAGTCCCCTGCGGAATCTTCCAAATTCATTGGAGAATAAAACTCTGTATATTTGTTCAGTTGCTTTAAGGCAAGGAAAAGTGGCATCCGGAGAGAGAGAGAGAGAGAGAGAGAGAGAGACTCATCAAATATTAAAAAAAGAAAAAATTAAAAACTATATTTTTTTCTATAACAACAATGCCACTCTGCTGCCTTGAGTCAATTCCTGGCTTACTTTCAAGGGTTTGTTCTATTTATGTATGTACTGAAATGGGTATGCCAGATTGCTTTCTAATTCTCTCTTCTCTATCTAATGGATTCGTGTTCTCTCGCAGATGAACATGAATATCTGCCCTATTCTGTTTCTGTGCTGGAGTTTTTGTGTGGTATTTTGATTCTGAGGATACTGGTGATTAGCAAGCATCAAAATTTGGGTTTCATCCACTTTCAGTGATGGGGAGTAACAGCAGAGGAAAGGATGGTGAAGGCTCTTCTGGGGTTAAAAAGGATGAAGAGAACTATGAGTATGAACAAGACATGAAATTTGTGCGGCCTGAAGCACTCTTTCGCAATACCAACGGATTCACAGATCCGTTGGTTCAGTTTCCTCCCTTGCTCACACAACCCCAGGTCAGAGTTAGATGATCCTTTCTTAATTTCTTTTACTGAAAAAAGAAAAAAATTATGGAGTTTGTTCTTTTTCTTTCTCTCTTTTAAAGTTTAATAAATAGGTTAATGTTTAATGTTATAGTTTAGCTTTAAGAGGGAATACAGTGAAATTTAATCCACGTAGTGAGCAATAAGCATCTCATGAAAGTGGAATGCTTCTCAGCATTCTCTTGACTGCGCTAACAGTTTAATAATGATTTGTAGAATGGTACGGCTAAAGTTGGATTTTAGTTCATAGAGAAAAGATTATAGAAATTTAAGGAGGATTTACTATTTTGAATTCTACTTCTGTTCACCATTCATTTGGGAAAAAGTGTTGGTCTAATGGGAATTATGAGATGTATTGAACGACGAAACTTAGTATCTGAGACTTGATACATGCATGCCATTGCAACATTAGTTCACTCCAAGGTAATACCAATAAAAGTTTCTGCAAATAGAACAGGGATTTAATGTTTTTAATCTGATGAAGAACTTGCAAGTTAAGAGTTAAAGTGACATTGAATGAAGCTATTTTTGAGGGGTACAACGCATCAACACAATGGACGTTTACCTTGAAACACAAAATTTAAAATGGCTATTTTCAAGGTACCTGTGGTTGCCATGCAAGGAGCTGCAGCGGTAGCACAACCCCTGCCACAAAATGGATATGTAGAATCTGTGATTTATGAAAGGTTGAAAACGGTAACGATCACGTGGAATCATGCAGCCACCAATGTTGCTGTTGCAGGATCATGGGACAGCTGGGAGACCACGTAACCATCTACCATACTTTTAAATTCCAAACAGAGCTCTTGCTTTTACTTCATCTTATGATGTGACGAATTTTGCCTTGTCCTGTCAGGGAGCCCCTGCAGAGAGTGGGTCAAAATTTTCTCCTAGTTAAAACACTCCCAATAGGTATCTATCATTACCGTTTCATTGTAGATGGCTACTTGACACATGCACCAGAGTTTCCATCGGCTTCTGATGATTCAGGTTATGGCTACAATATATTGAATTTGCAGGTAATTTCATGATTTGCTTCTTTTTTCAGGAAATGAAGATGATCTCATTTCTATTGCATCTTCACAAGTGTTATCTTTCACTACAGCCATTATCACCATCATCAATAGCTTTATTTTGAGACCATGTTTATAAGAACAACATCTATTCAATAATATACTAAATCCATTAAGTCACGTGCTCAAAGATTATTTTAAAATTGTCTGCTGAGTAAACCATAACCATGTCTAAGTGGATGGATAATCAGATGCCAAAGCTGAATTTCATATGTCCAACCTTGTTGGACAATTTGTGTCCTTTTCAATTTCACTTATAGTTGTTATAAATTCTGACTCAGACCTCATTATTTGGTGCAAGTTGCACAGTGAGTCTCAGAATATAAATATTCAATTATTAAACTGAAACATCTGTTGATTAGCTGAGTATAACTTTTTAAATGAATAATGTATTAAGACTTATTGCGGCTGAGCATAGTAAAAAGTGCTAATCTTACATAATTGTTGTGCGGCCGTTGTTTTGTAGACATAGTGCACATACAATTAAAATTTGTTGAGTATCTCTGCTCTTTTTATTATGAAATATAACTAGATGTTGTGTTGCATATAAGAATCCTGAGTGCGTTTTAACTTTGAAACAAATTAACTTAAAGCTGCTAGACGATTATGTCAATGAATGGTTATGACAGTATATACCCTTTCCTTAATTTTCTCTAAAATGATGGTCTATCCATTGTTGAAGCATAACTATTGGGGTAGATGTAGTGAGATCATATGAACAGCACGAACTAGAATTCATTTGCAAGTATAAAGTGTTGAATTGTAACTTCTGCTAGCTTAGGTTGATTTCATTAGTCTTCTACCCATTGCTAGAAAGTTTTGCTTACACATTAGCATTTATTGCTCGTATTCAATTATACTCATTCATGCATTTTCGATGTCCTTTTCCCTATGCTGAATGCTTACAGCATTATGATTAACCATTTTCACAGGGCTATATACCAGAAATAGTTGCAAACTTATCCGATTTTGAAGATCCTCCGTCACCACCATCAAGTTATGATAACTCACACTTAAATGAAGAGGAGTTCAGCAAGCCCCCACCAGAACTACCACCACAACTACCACTGGCAATGAGACATGAGCCTTCATCTACTAGTGGTAATCGTCATGTCCATAGGCCCACGCATCTGGAACTGAATCATCTATTCATACACAAAACTGAAAGTGGTCAATTTGTGGCACTACGATCAACTTACAAGTTTCAACACAAATATATTACTGCTGAACTGTACAAGTCCCTGCGCAGGGAAAGATGATGAAGCTGTTTGATGTTTGTCTCCTATTGTATTTGCCTCGTTTAAGCGGTCTTTATGAGAACATTTGTTCAGGTCATTAATCCGATGTGTAGAGAATTGATTGGAATAGGTGAATGAAATATTGCTTTCCTTGTAAAAAAACTTCAGGGGATATGATTTTATTTTTGCAGTTCGAGGTCAATATATACAATACATTTTCATAGTGGTTGACTATTGTCCTGCTTTCAAGGACTAACGTTTTCAAATTGAATATGCTTACAGCACATGCTGTGATAAAAATTCAATGATTAGTCGAGCATATAATAATGTCTTACACATGAACTATGAATTTCTTCCTCCTTCCTCCCCGGACGACAGCTAAATTTGACTCTCCAATGAACATACTATGCATAGCACTATATCTGAGTATACACTTTCCTTATGTGTCGGTATTCTCTTCTTTCCGTCACTTTCTACTTGTGAAAAACGAGACTAACCTTGTTTTCATATTGTTTAAAATTCCACAGAACATGCTACATTTCTTCAGTTTTGCTCTTAAATTTGTGATAACAGTCTCTAATACTATAGAGATGTCAAGCATATGTTCTAAACAGTCTCCTAAAGAAAAAACTGCAGGTCTATACTATACTATACTATCGATCTAAACATCTTTCCTTTTTCTTTTCCTTTTTTATAAGCAAGAAGCAAACACAATTAAATATCTTGGACTTCAACATTCCTTTCTTAATTTTCCATGCAACAAATGGGGTTACCAAGCTTCGCATGTTATGAGTTTCAGTGTAAAAAACTGTTACGCATCGATCAACAACATGCTATTCTTGAAACAACGAGCAGCGTATCCAACAGAAGAAAAAAACATCCTTATCCATTGTTGTTTCTTCTCCCTTTGTTTTCAATCTAAAAATGTATAAGGATCATCAAACTGCCACTATGAAGAAGCTTTCTCAGCCGGAGTTTCACAGTGGTAGGAGAAAACTCTTGATCATGAAAACGAGACGTAACATAATGTCCTTACATAAGTGAAAAAGTAAACAAATTCTCTGCTGTAGTTTGAGAAGTGCTTAAAATTCGTGAGAATTAACAAATAGAGTAGACAACGAGGTGTTGTCTCATCGAATAGGTACCTTAATCCAACCATTTGCAAAAGCAATGGCCAAGATTACAAAAGGAGTTGACATACCAAATATGATTATGTAAGGAAGAGGAGTCTTCATGGGATTCTCACCCTCCCTTTCTCCTGCTGTCTGCCAATACCTGCGCCACACAAAAACCTTTTTGTAGCAGTAATCACTATCCAAACAGACATTTACTATAGAAGCTTTGGGAAAATTAAGGAAACAAGACTTATGAAGTGAAAAAACTGGGAATTGTTACTGTTGTGGTTCTTCCTCTCTGGTGATGAATTTCTTCTTGCCTTCTTTCTTGACATCCTCATCTCCACCACCTAATAGGATCAGAGCCACATTCCCAAGTTTATCATCTCAACCTCATTTAATTCACTTCACCAGAATGGGAAACAGGATGATAATTATAATAATAACAATTACTTGATTGTTACCTAATTTAGCATGAACTTTAACACCAGTAACATTAGTTCTTGGGGAGCACAAAACAAGAGAATCCGGAAGTGATTTTGGCAGAAAAGAAGTTTTGAAGGAAAGGGGAGAAGAGAGAGTGAGTTTGGCAGCCATGTTTGTGTGTGTTGTTGCAATGCAAAGTGATGAGGAATCCATCACATAGTGTTGTGGATATTGTTGTGGATCCTACCCTTATCTCACCGACTAATCAATGACCTGGCTTCCATGCAGCCACTTCTTTATTGTAATTTACCTTTTTCTTTCTCATTACTCTTTTAGTTTCCAATAAATTTTACACCCAGAATCATGTATTTTATAAATTAACATTTGTAATAAATGAATATATTTACCCTAATATATACTATAGTTTTAAATTAAAAATAATATAAATATAATTAAAATATTATTATTTTATAATGTCAATTGTAATTTTGTCTTTTTGTGGTCTGAAAGTATAATAACCAGATGAAAAATGTATGCTCATTGGTCTCACTTTAAGAAATATTTTGTGGATTTTATGTGAAAGTAAGTATTAAACTAAAAAGCCACAAATTTTGAAGAGGTTTGAGTAGTAGGAGCTAGAAAATTGTTGAAAATACAAAGCACAGCAATATTTTGATATGAACAAGGATCCTGTTAAATGATGGCTTGGTAGAGTTTCGAAAAGCATGATTCTCTGCTACAGGCGATTGTTACACAATGCAAGTCATGCTATTTCTACCCAGTTAGCTTTTTCAGAGCCGTTGCTATATCACTGCAACTCATCTCATCACCACCACCTCCAGTTTCCAACTTTGAATTTGGAATATCATCGATACAAAGATTCTTGTAGCGTGGAAGATGCCTATCAGCTTCATCTGCACATATACAAATCTGGGCTTACCAATGATGTTTTCTGGTGTAATACTCTTATCAATATATATGTCAGAGTCGGGGGCTTGGTTTCCGCACAGAAGTTGTTTGATGAAATGCCGCAAAAGAACCTCGTTTCGTGGTCTTGTTTAATTTCTGGGTATGAGCAAAATGGCATGACTGAGGAGGCATGCGTTTTATTCAAAGGGGTCATTTCGGCTGGTCTCTTGCCAAACCACTATGCCATTGGTAGTGCTCTGCGAGCATGCCAAGAGATTGGTCCAAATAAGCTTAAACTCGGGATGGAGATTCATGGCTTAATTTCCAAATCTCCTTATGCTTCTGACATGGTGTTGTCCAATGTGCTAATGTCCATGTATTCACATTGCTCGGCCTCCATTGATGATTCTCGTCGTGTTTTTGATGAAATAAAAATTAAAACTTCTGCATCCTGGAATTCTATAATTTCGATTTATTGTCGTAGGGGAGATGCAATTTCTGCTTTTAAGTTTTTTTCAAGCATGCAAAGGGAAGCTACAGAATTTACATGCAGGCCTAATGAATATACCTTCTGTAGCTTAGTAACTGCTGCATGCTCTCTGGTTGACTGTGGACTGGCTTTGCTAGAGCAGATGCTGGCGAGGATTGAAAAATCTAGCTTCGTTCAAGATTTATATGTTGGTAGTGCATTGGTCAGTGGGTTTGCAAAGCACGGTTTAATAGACTCTGCTAAAATGATTTTTGAACGGATGGGTGATCGTAATGCAGTGACTATGAACGGGTTAATGGTCGGTCTTGCGAAGCAGCATCATGGTGAAGAAGCAGCTAAGATATTCAAGGAAATGAATAATTTGGTTGAAATAAATGCATCATCTTATGCAGTTCTTTTAAGTTCTTTTAGTGAATTTTCAGATTTAAAGGAAGGGAAGAGAAAGGGTAGAGAGGTTCATGCTTATCTGATTAGAAATGCTTTGGTTGATGTCTGGATTTTGATTGGAAATGCACTTGTGAATATGTATGCAAAGTGCAACGCCATTGATAATGCTCGTTCAGTTTTTCAATTCATGCCCAGTAAAGATTCTGTCTCATGGAACTCTATGATCTCTGGCCTTGACCACAATGAGCGATTTGATGAAGCAGTTGCCTGTTTCCACAAAATGAGAAGAAATGGAGTGGTACCATCAAAGTTCTCAGTCATTAGTGCTTTGAGTTCGTGTGCAAGTTTGGGTTGGATCATGTTAGGACGACAAATACACGGTGAAGGAACCAAATATGGGCTTGATTTGGATGTTTCAGTTTCGAATGCTCTTCTAACGTTGTATGCTGAAACTGATTATATGGACGAGTGTAAGAGAGTCTTCTTTCTAATGCCAGAGTATGATCAAGTTTCTTGGAATTCTTTTATTGGTGCACTAGCAACATCAGACGTGTCAGTCTTACAGGCAATAAAATATTTCCTGGAGATGATGCAAGGTGGATGGAAACTCAACAGAGTAACATTTATAAATATTTTAACAGCAGTATCTTCTCTCTCTCTTCTTGAACTGGGCCGTCAAATTCATGCTTTATTCTTAAAATACTCTATTGCTGACGATAATGCTATTGAGAATACGCTTCTAGCTTTTTATGGGAAGTGTGAGCACATTGAGGACTGTGAGATTATCTTTTCTAGAATGTCGGAGCGAAGGGATGAAGTCAGTTGGAATTCAATGATTTCTGGATATATTCACAATGGCATCCTGCATAAAGCCATGGATATGGTATGGTTTATGATGCAAAGGGGCCAAAGATTGGATGGTTTCACGCTTGCCACTGTTCTTAGTGCCTGTGCTTCGGTTGCAACATTAGAGCGTGGTATGGAAGTTCATGCATGTGCAATAAGGGCTTGTTTAGAATCTGAAGTTGTTGTTGGCAGTGCACTGGTTGACATGTATGCGAAATGTGGAAGGATAGATTATGCAACGAGATTCTTTCAATCGATGCCTGTGAGGAACATATATTCTTGGAATTCTATGATTTGTGGTTATGCACGCCATGGACATGGAGAGAAAGCTCTAAAGCTTTTCACACAAATGAAACAGCACGGCCAGTTGCCAGATCATGTCAGTTTTGTTGGTGTCCTATCGGCCTGTAGTCATGTAGGATTAGTTGATGAAGGATTTAAGCATCTCAAATCAATGAGTGGAGTGTATGGACTAGCACCTCGAATGGAGCACTTCTCTTGTATGGTAGACCTCCTTGGGAGGGCAGGTGATGTTAATAAGATAGAGGAATTCATCAAAACAATGCCAATGGATCCTAATGCCCTTATCTGGAGAACAATTTTGGTAGCATGCTGTCGAGCTAATAGCCGTAATACAGAGCTAGGTCGGAGGGCTGCCAAGATGCTTATTCAGTTAGAGCCACAGAATGCTGTGAACTATGTGCTTCTTTCTAACATGCATGCCGCTAGTGGGAAGTGGGAAGATGTGGCAGAGGCTAGGTTAGCAATGAGGAATGCATCAGCAAAGAAGGAAGCTGGGTGTAGTTGGGTCACCATGAAGGATGGAGTTCATGTGTTTGTGGCTGGAGATCAAACACACCCAGAAAAAGAAAAGATCTATGAAAAACTCAAGGAGATAATGAACAAAATGAGGGGCATGGGATATGTGCCTGAAACCAAATATGCATTATATGATCTTGAGCTTGAAAACAAAGAAGAGCTTATCAGCTATCATAGTGAGAAACTAGCGATTGCTTTTGTTCTCACTCGCCAATCTGAGCTACCAATTAGGATAATGAAGAACCTTCGGGTTTGTGGTGACTGTCACACGGCTTTCAAATACATATCAAAGATTGTTAATCGACAGATAATTTTACGAGATTCAAATAGATTTCACCATTTTGATGATGGCATATGTTCTTGTGGGGATTATTGGTGACTGATGCAAAATAATTATGGAGTTTCTTCGGTGTAAGATAATTGAAATATAGGATCAGGCGCCATTTTTGGAACTCTGTCTTAATTTTAACTATAAAACAGATTGGACCTTGATGCCCCACTTTCATCTTTATCATTATTTTTTTCTTCATATGGGAAAAAAGTTTAGTTAGGTTGATTACATTTTTTTGGTTAATTACAATTTCTAACGATCTAAAGTTAGACTTACTTTTATTTTATTTGATGAAATCTGGTTTAGGAAATAATAGTAATTTTAGTATTCTTTTACGATATTTTGCTATGTTTTTATATGGTTAGTTAAACTTTTAATATGGTCCATGTTTCAGAGTTGTACTTGCATTTATTTGGTGGAATACAGTTTTAGAAAAACAAAATTAAGTGCGTGTAAAATAGAATTAAATAGAAATGCGACTAATATAAAATATCAACTACCTAAAAATAAAATCTATTTATTCTGTAATAAAATAATATCCCTCTCTGTATGCGTGCGGCTCCCCTCTCCTGTACGCGCGCAACTTCCTGTATGCGTGCTTGCTCCCCTTAAGCTATCTCAAATTTTTTGATATTATTGTTGTGTTTAACATGAATTACACAAATAATTTTACTCAATCCATTGTGGGTTTTTTTTATTAAACTTTGGTAACTTTTAAATAAGTGCAAATTAGACATTAGACCAATTACAAATAATAAAAAATTGATAATAAAATATCAATTTACTTAAAAATAAAATCTCCTTATTTTATCATAAAATAATATTTTATCTAATAAATACAAAATCATAACTATTCATTCCTATCAAATCAAACCAAATATTACTAGACCCAAAACTAGTAAAATAATAAATCTCTAAAATTTAAGTTCATCCCAACATTATTAACTCAAATCTAACAGATTATCATAAGATGTTAGAAAAAAAAACTTACCAACTCTTTCTCTTCGGATGGTGGAGAAGAAGCTTCCGGTGAAGAGCAACGATGGAGAAAAAAGTTGATTAAGCTCAGGTGAGGAAGCAAAGACGACCCTCAACGGTTTTTGTTTTTTTCTTACTGCCAAATTCCAAATTCACCTCGCCCCCCTAAAACGAATGCCACGTTTTTTTCCCCATTTTTTCTTTCACGTTTTAAAAAAAGATTAATCTATTAAAATACATAGATTTCTTTTAAATATTCATCAGCACTTATTTTGATTTTCAGTATAAATGGATGAACATGTTATATTAAAACATATGAAAACATTTTTAATAATTTGGTCTTTGATTTTAAAGATTATAAATCTTTCAAAATTATGACACATTTGATATCGAATTTAATGTGATAAGAATGGTGGTAAGTTGGTTCAGATTTTGATTGATTTAATAATATATATTATGTTGGAAATTAAGATGACTAATGTTGTTTTAAGTATCAATCTATTTTCTAACTTTAGATTTAATTATTTTTTTTTTGGTGTGTAAATCTTTTGAGGAATAAAAACTTTCATAAATTATAGAAAATAAGAAAAAAAAAAGTCATTTCAAATACAGTAACATTGGGTATTGGCACTATTTTAATTTTGATACATTTTAAACAAATTATTTTCTTTATTTTTTGTGTGTTTTGATATGTGTGTGTACATTATATTTTTAAGTTATTAAATGTGATAAATGATGATTGCACAAATAGTGTATGAATAAAAATGTATACTATTGTGAATGTTATATGATACATGGTGTATTAAGAACATAATTATTTTCAGAAGTAAATATTATGTTAAAATGTTTTATTTTGTATATTGAATTTAGAGTTTTAAAAAGACACTATGATGACTATGTTAATATTATTGAAGATGGTTCCTAAAACTCATGTTAGAAAAAAAAATTATATATAGTAAATCATATGGATTTATTGTCGTGAATAAACTAAATTTGTATTATGTAACTTTGTTTTGGTGACAATTTAATAAAGATAATATGAAAAAAAGAAATCTTTGAATCTAATTTAATACATAAATCTTTTGAAAATAAAAGCAAAAATATACTGTGTCTATAATTTATGACATGAGATTAAATAAATGTATAAATATACCGGGGTATAGTACATATATAAAATAAATTCTAGCTTGTAAAAACAAATGTAAAATCAATTTCTATGATTTGAATTACTCAAGATATGTTTCAAAACTAACACAAACAAATCTAAAATCGAATCTTGCCTGATCGAAGCACTTTAAAATTGATTCCATAAACACCACAATTATCCCGAATCAGTTCTTTCTCCCTATAACATAGGCAAAAATAGATTCCTCTTTACTCTATAATCGATTCTAAAATCTCTTACACATGAAACTCTCGTGAAACTCACAAATATTATCAAATCAAATTAAAGGCATTATCAATTTGGTCTTTCATTGAATCCTCTATAATACATTCCCATATATCACTTACATGATGTGTGGATGGATAAGTCTGTTTCTCAAAATCGCCTCAAATCAGCATAACCAAACATATGACAAACTTGCACATTCATCCTCTCACAATCATATGTGAGAACAAACACAGTCTGAGTGACCATGGAGTGTGATGTAAAAGTAAGGGTAAAATAATGCATGTGTATTTTAGAAAAAAGAAGTAGAAGAAATTGCACATAATAGGTTTTTAAATCTATATGTATGAGGTTAATGTTACAAAGTGAATATATATATATATATATATATATATATATATATATATTTAGAATATCATATAGTGTGTTAATCTATCCAGACGTTAACAAATTTTGACTGCAACGACGACTTCATTGGTTTTGATAAATAGATTTTGACAAGAGAGTTTTAAATGATTAAGTAAATTTAGGTATAGAGAACATTTTGAGAAAGAAAGAATTCAAGAGTTTGAAATAAATAAATAAAACTGGTAAAATTATAATTATAACAATTTAAAACATTAAATTACTGGATTACAATAATTAAAACATATAGCATCGAACATTGCCCACGATAAATCATAACAAAATCACAATTAAATTCTTTTATGAATCAATAACTAATCAAGATTTCTTACATTAATTGAACACGGAATACTCTCTGTTTTAGAGTTTTAAACTTTTATCACACTTTTATCTTTTAAAAATGTTTTAAAAAATTAAAGAAATATGTATTTAAATCATTTTTAGTTTCAAGGAAGAAACTAATGAATATATCAAAACATTATTTATTATTATTATTATTATTCATTTCAATAATAATCAAGAAATGAAATACGAACAAAGGTTTACCATTAGTCACACCTCATAAAGCACGTAAAGAAGATTAAAATAGTAAAAAATAAAATACTGTTACAAATATTTAATATAACCGATTAGATTAATAGAGTAGCGTCATATTTTACTTATATTATACTTATATAAATGCATTTATTAATTTTACTTATATTATACTTATATAGATGCATTTATTAAATTTATGTAAGAAAATTGTGATTAACGTTTACACATGGAAAGGACTGTGCTTTGCAGGAAGTGCATTTCATTTACACTAACTTTAATTAACTAATTCAACTTCCTAATACTAAATTAAAACTTGTTACTATATACTCAAGCCCAATATTCGTCACCACTTATTTTGATTCTCCTATATTCTTTTGTCTATTTATTAACAACATTCCTTCCATTATGAAACATAGGTAAAGTGAATCAATATATTTTTAAGGGAATAAGAAGAGATTATATTGTCGTTTGAATTAAAAGAAAAATTATGAAAGTTTGTGTATAATGTGATGAATATGATAAATAAAAAAATATTTTAATAGATTAAATTTGGATAATTACTATTTTATCCTTAAAGATAAATATCATATAAAATTAAATATAAATAATAAAAATTATGTTAAAATAAAATTAAAATTATCATTTTAAATTACAAAAATATTATTACTATAATTATAATAATTATTATTATTGATATATATATATATATATATATTAATAATAATATTTTTTTATAAAAATGAATTCTTTTTCTTATATACATATAAATAATTAGTTTTCATTTTTTATTATATATATATATAGCCAATATAGTAATTGTTTTAGTCTGTATTGTCTTGTTGTTCTGTTTTCAGATTTCTATATACTAAAGCATTGCTTAGTATGTTATATTTTTGGTATTCATGATTTGCATTTATCAAACTCATATTTGTTGTGCGAAATATATGTCATAAATTTTCTATGTTAGTCACTTTATATTCTAAGATATGGACAAGCTCTCTCAAGCATCTAACTCGAAATTGCTTGATGCAGGATCGTGATGAAAGCAAAGAAAGTCTTAGAAAAGGGTTGCCCATTGTGTCCTTCTCTGTTGGTAATTCTGCATATTTTCTTTATGGGGATGAGAGAAATGCAAAGAAGGCAAAGAGTGTACCTCTAGATTCTGGAGATGTGCTGATATTTGGTGGTAAATCACGACATGTTTTTCATGGCGTGCCAGCAATTTTCCCAAATTCAGCTCCAAAGGAATTGATGAAAGATTCTTGTCTTTCTCCTGGTCGGCTCAATCACATTCAGACAATTTTAATGTTACAGTGCTAGAATGTCACTTCATAATTATCATATAATAGCAATCTACATAAAGGTACCTTTCGAATACAAAAATATTTACATTCAAGAACAAAGGTATGTGAACGAGAGAGGTATTGCTCAAATATTTAAATGTTATAATGTTATAATAATTGTTTTAGATGACTCTCGATATTTCTCTAAAACCCCAAACCATAAATTAGATTAACGTGTTTTGTTGTTTAAACATCCATATTAGTATTTGAGCAATATTTTTGGCATAGTAAAAGAAAATGAATGTGTCGATTTTATATTGATTTTTTTTTCAAATATATACATATAATAAATCAATGTTTTTCTATCGTATAAAACGAATAAGTGTTACATTGAGTGATCCATATAATAATAATTTACAACTTCATTGTCACTTAAGTGACTAAGTAATAAACACAAATCTCATTATGCTATATATTAAATATAATTATAATAGGTATACTAAGTTTAAAAGACTAATTAAACTTCAAATGTTATTTATATATATTATACTTTAGACTTTTATAATTATATCATGATTTTCTAACACCGTGTACATATATCTATATAATCATACTTATAAAAATATATTTAACAAACTTAATTGCATAACTAATTTCCAAATTTAAATTTCTAAATTGTTAATACCTCCTCTTTAGAATCTAAAGAAGACAAAAAGAAAAAGAGAAGTTGATTTAAAAAAAAAAAAACTATATACTTGCTATAATAAAACATTTATTGGAACTGTCTTGATATATTAGCAGACATCCGGCCATAAACATATTTTGAACACAATAACTCACTAATGAGTAAAAGGAGTTTAAATAATATAGAAAATTAAAGTTTTTAATGAAATAAAAAAGTATACTATTATAATTTTTTATAAACTTTTAATTTTCTTAAGAGTTTTCAATAGTTCATCCGTGTATAAGATTTTAGCGTTAATATTTTTTTAGAACTAATTTATTTATAAAGAGAGAAATCATATAAAGATGATACTTATTCAATCAAATCATAAATCATAAATTGATAAAGAAAAACAAGATAAATGAAGCGACGTTTTGGTTTAAAAGGACATTGATTTGAAATAAATTTCACTTTAATCTTATAATATTCAATGATATTTCCATATTAAACTTTATTTATGTAAATGACTTAAGGGAACGGTATCATACATGTATTATAGGATATAGGGCCGAGCGGTTGAGGAGTGAGTCAATCGGTCCAATAAAACATTTTGTCTATAGTGATTTGAGGAGTGAGTCAATCGGTCCAATAAAACATTTTGTCTACAGTGAACCGTAATTGGACCAGTGGTAGAGTCGTTGGTATTGGATCGTAGCAAGATTAGCTCTTTAATTATAGTTAATGGACTAATAATTTAATTGGGCCAATAACCTGACTATTAACAAAATAATAACATAATGATTTAGGGTATTGATAATTTATAACAACTTCTGACCAAAAAATCTGAAAAAAATGTAAGTTGGTATTATTTGATTCATCAAATAACCTATAAATATATAACTAAGCCACAAAGGTACACACTCTTGACTAAACACTGAATATTCCATTAAGAGTACAAGCACTTCAAATGCACGCCTAACTTAAATGTTGGAAAACCTATTTGGAGCAAAAAAGGCAATTCAAAGTGACGAAGGGAAGAAAAAATACATCATAAAGATATCTCTCTCAACACATATCCTTACATAAACACATTTTAAAAGAAACTATGAAATAGAGCAAAACCATCATCATAATAATATATTTTTGTATTTAATCAAGGAAAAAATAAAGAAAGAATCTGATTACAAAATAAATTTTTTTTTTATTTCCTGTTACTTTTTCTTGAATTTAAGTTTCACTTTCCTTTTTCCACCATCTTTTATAGCTTTTTACCACTACAAAGGCATATAAATTTTACTCCATTATTTATTTAAAGTACAAAAATTGTTTCTGAGGGCAGCATGAAATCGAAACACAAAGTGTATCATTCTTGTTATCAAACATTCTGTCAAATCTTTATTTTCTTTTCGAATTATCGATTCGAAAATGTTTGGACAGGGCGAAATTAAAACATTTTTTCTTCAATTTAAATTAATCAAAAAATACTTTTAATTTCAAAAGGAAAAACAAATTTATTTCAAATTTAAAGAATTGAAAACGTATTCAAACACGAATTTAATGACTTGCAAGGAATAAAAATGAATGGGAAGAATCCATTTTTATTTTGTAAGTTTTGGAATGATTTTATATATAAAGCACTTCTCTGTTGAGAAGAGAAAGAAGAATAAAGGATGAACTTTTGAATCACTAAATGCACCTCCCCAATTAAAAAGTTCACATTCGGTCCAAACCTCAAAGGCGAAAAACTCATTACTATTTACACCCCTAAGAACTACTACTCTTTTCAAATTTGTATATGTTTTGTTCGAGGGTTTTGTGATTAATTTTAAAAAGTTGTAACAAACATCATCGAAAGGTTTGTTAATGTATTATTAGTAAACTAACTGTCAATATATGTTTTTTTTGTTTTACATTAGCTTGAATTTAAAATATAAGTTTCATTAATTTTATATATTAAAAGTTAGATTCTTTGTTAGTGATTATCATGGTATAAAAAGTAAAAAGCAACTTTCTAATCCTCTCATTAATTTATGGATATCTTTGTCCATCACACAGTATTTTGTTGCTTTTGATAAATTATTGTTATTTTCCATCTTTTTGCGTGGCTTGGAAAAGGTTTATCTTCAAAATAAAACGAGTTGAAATTGAGAGCGATGTGCACGTTACTAAGAAGGAAAAGAAAAAAAATATTGTTTGATACACATAAAATTTTTATATTTACATGATACTAATTTTTTCTTTTTTTTTTCTTCTAAAAATACAAAAAATATTTTTTTATAATTATTTTATTTTTATATTATGTGTAGAATGAAGAAGAGCGTGGGCCAGCATTCTTAAAAGTTGAATTGATTTTGTGGAAAAACAGGTTCTGAGAAGACTGATTTTGTTTGTTCTGAGAAGACTTGGTGAGACAGGTCAAGTAAAGAATTGCTTGGTGTTTTCTTTGCAACGAAAAAGACCGTGTCAAATTAGTAGGGTAATTTCATAAATACAATGTTTGAATTTTCAATAGAAAAATATTGTTTTACAAACCTAAAATTTTAACATTGAAAAAATATAAAAAATTTATATTTTTATAATTATTTTATTATTATATTTTATGTATGATATTTATAAACGCTGTTCGGTGGAAGAAACTACTATGTCCCCCTTCTTCACTACGTGACATCCTAGTCAATACTCTTTTCTAATGTTTTTTATTTCATATTGAAATAAAAAATATGTATTTTTTTGGCAATGAATATTTAATAACATCATATTTCTTTGTGATTTTTAGTTTTTATAAAATAATAAAAAACATTTTTTTTATATATTGTAGAAATTCTTTAAGGCAGCAGAAAAAATATATATTTCTGAGAGCAAAAGTTCAGTGTTATTACAAGACACAACAGTTGATATTTTTAATACCATAATTTATGTAATCAATGAAAAGAAAGTCATATCCGATTCTATTTTTATTAGAGTTGTCAAAACGGATAATTCAGTCCGATTTAGCTCGGCCCACTCCAGGTTGGTCACTTAATGAGTCAATCCAACCCAGCTCATTTATTAGTGAGTCAGAAAAACTTGAACCCGGTCCGATCCACCACGGATTGGTGGGTAAACGGGTTGATTCACTAGCCCATTTAATTACATTTTTTTAAAATAAAAAATGCAAACTTTCTGTAATTTAAATTTAAACAAATTTCACTCTCAAAAAATTGTGTTAAAGACAATTCAAAATAATAATAAAAAGTACAATATAATCCAAATTCAAAGATATCAAAAAAGAACCAGTACTCAACAACATCAACAAAAAATTAATAGTTTAATCTGTAACATAATTTCCTAAATTCAAAGATATCAGAAGCAGCTTGTTCAAATAATGTATAATCAAGTTGTTTAAATAAAATGAACAAACTCTGATATAAGCATGTCAGAACAGGAAAAAAATCATTTCATGTCTTCAAATCCCCCACAACAAAAAACAAATTCGCAAACCCCTATTTTTGTCATTATAGGGTTTTTGAAAAAAAAAAAAGAAAGAGGAGTGAGAAAACAAAAATGTGGAGGAAAGAGAAGAAAAGATGAAGGGTGTTTTACCTACTCCTTGAAGAATTTTAGTGAAGTGAGAGTGAGAGCACCGTCCAATTAGAGCAAGTACTGTGAGAGTGATTTGTGAGAATAGAAGTTACTTTTTTGGTATACACAGTGAATGAAGAGAGTATTTTATTTTTTAGGTTTCATAAATAAAATAATAAATTAAAAAATAAAATTAGGTAGATGGGTTGGTGTGACAACCCGACTCACCACGGGTTCAACCCGCATGAGCCGGATTGAAATCTGACCCGCATATAGATGGATTGTATTTTTCAAACCCAATTCGATCCGAACCCGTGACGGTCCGGATTGACCCGCAAATTGTTACCCATTTTTACGGCTCTAATTTTTATTATTTATGAACATTGTAAGCAATCATCGGATTACTGCCAAAGATTACTATAATAAACATGAGAAAATTCGTGGAAAAAACCGTTGTTAGTTTAAACTTTATACAAAACTTTTTTTTTTTTTTCATAAAAGCCACGTCGAAGATAAAGTAGATGATGATTAGAACTGAAGATTTTTTCATAAGAATCTTTCAAGGTACACCACTTGTTTGACACGCGTTAGATTATTGTTTTATTTCAACTAAAGTATACTTTATTATTTGAGTATATTAAAAAATTCTTCCCATGTGTACTCATTTCATTCAACCTTGCTTTTTGATCTATGTACCATTTTCAATTGAATTCGCCCGCCCTCAATTTAAAACAACTATTAACTTGTAAAATGTAGAATTAAACATGAAAATAAGTTTAATTATGTGTAAAAGGGAAAATTGTGTTCAATTTCCTATATATGTTAAAAGAGAAAAAAATAATTAAACTGGATTTATGTGTATTATTAGTATATTATAATTTTACCTATAAAAGAATTTGAGATTGAACAGATTCCATTGGATTCAAGCTGAATGTCTATACCTAAACAATGTTCATTCTGGAAAGAAACATTATTGAAGTTAATCAGTAAACATTCATAAAATAGCTTCCTTCTGACATTACACATTGGAGCACAATACAGATAACAGAACATACAACAAACTTTGTCCAAAAAACAGAGCTTTGTCCAAAAAACAGAGCACACGACATAGTCTGACAGAACCATGCAGAGGAGGGCATGTTTGATTGTTACAAGCAAAAATATGTGCGGCCAGAAGCACTGAAAAACTTGGAAACCTATGACACTCTATTATGTTAGTTAAAGTCATTAATTCAAAAGAAGAGAAACTCTGAGGTTAGCTATTTAATTAACAACAGTCACCAGCGAATTCTGATTAGAAAATTAGAAACTATCCATGGCTCGTAGCTCCAAGTTATTGGAAGAGAACGTCGCTTTCATCCTTTTAATAAAATCGTCACATTTTTTGTTCAACTCTTCATTGTCATCAACTGCAAGCTCGTCTTCTTCAATGATGGCAAGGGCATTTTCCTCTTCTTGTATTTCCGATGATGATGATACCACATTTTCTTGTTCTACAATGAACAAAATAGTTTCTTTTTCTTGTGGGGATTCTGTTTTCTCACCTGAAATTGGTGCTGCAACAGCAATGTCTGATTCATTCGAGTCTGGGAGGATATTTTTCTCTGTGTGAGCAACTACTTCAACTGCTTCAACTACTGCAGGGTGTTCTGTACTGTGATGAGTGGTTGGTGGTGAAGAGGAAGAAACGAGACCAGAGTTCATGGCTATTATAGCAAGAAGGCCATTGCAGAGAAGGAACATGTAGCTCTTTTCAACCATGTAGCTGAAGAACTGCATGAGGAATGGCTTGACGAATTGAATGAACAGAGGAAGTGAAGAGAATAAAACACAAAACAGAGAAAAACATAGCAGAAACTGGATTGAAGTCTTGATTTTGTTGTTGGAATTGTGGGATAGTGAATGATTATGATTAAGTTTGGAGTTTGGATGCTTCAAATGATCCATGTCCTGTGTTCTGATATTGACTCTATCACAAGTGATGTTGTGAGTAAGTGTAAGGTATTGTGAAAGGGATCTCTATATATATATAGACATGAATATCCTTAGAGTATTTAAGAAGTTACATAGAAGAAACTTATCTGAGAATCTTCTTTATAATTTACATCTTATCTATTTTATTAACCTAACTTGTTTTCATTACTTTTCTATCATATCAATCTTTTGTCTTACTTTTCTATCTTTCTTTCCATAAAAATAAAATAATTATCTATCCTAAAAAGAAATCCTTATGTAATGTGGATTAACTTAGCATGGGAAAATAATAATGAGATTTTTAAAACCTTTCTCAATTGTTTTTTAAATCTATTTTTCTCCCTTTCTTTTAATAAAATTTAAGGTTCTTAGCTAAAACAATGTCTAAATATTTTTAATCCAACATTTTTAAATAAATTAAAAAGGAAAACAAAAAAAAAGGTGTGTAAAATACTACCCTTGCATAATAATTTGTATAACACCCAAAAATACTATTTTAATAGTAAAAATCAATATTACACACAAATATTTTACATCTTATTTATCAATATCAGTTTCAAAAATGTTTTTTTTTTATAAAATGATATGAAAATACTACTAACAAAAATAATATTTTGACACACGTAATTTTTTATATTTATTTAATATTATTTTTTTTTATTTTTTATTGTTTTTTTTAATTATAAAAATTCATCTTTTTAAAATTATTTTATCTATATTAAGTGTATCTAATAAATGTGAATATATGTTATGCTATTTTTTATCAGGACTAATCATCAACAAAATCATCTCATTCTTATTTTATGTAAAATTAGTATTTTTATATAATAAGGTAGAATTTGTAAAGCGACCCAAAGTCAGTCAACGATTATTTTTAATCGTAAATGACATATATTAATCAAACATGTTACGTCACCGTTGGATGCAGCTTATCAGTTATCGTACGAATTTTATATTTCATGTAATTGACAATAGAAACTTCTGATTGATGTAGACATTCAAAGGCTTCTTTCTTTTCAAATCAACCAGACAATTATGTCACGCGTTTTGAAGGAGAAAGACTGTTTTCACACAACTACCACAAAAATTAGATTCAGTAATTTTGTTTTCACATGAATTTGAATGTTAAATTGTCTAATGTCATCTTGACAATTATGCAGATAAATTATTATCCGAAGAAGATGCTTGTTAATATGCACTTTAACAACAATAATAATACTTTCATAATATTTTTTTTATAATATTTTAATATTATTTATATATCATGATGTGACTAATTTATAATAATATTTATAATTATTATTATTAATTATGAAATAATTTTAATCAATCATAAAATAAATACGTAAATAATTTTAAAATATTATAAAATAAATATTGTGAAATATCATTATCTTTCTAATAATAGTTTAAGTATGTAAATGTTTTTTTTTTCATTTAATTTGGTTAGTGGATTTTGGATCTGCATATATTGTTTTATAATGTAGGTTGGAAAATTTCAACGCGTGAGAAAATTCTATGCAACTACTATGTAATAATTAAACTTAAAGTTCTACTTTCCTCCAATTTCTCCATTATTTTATTCAAGATCACCTTTTCATATGCTTTTTACTTTGTAATTTTAATTTGGATAATAATATTTATACAATATTTTTTATTGATATTTGAATATCATTTACATGTCATGTCATTCTGTGATTGATTAGTGTTTATGATTATTATTAGGTTAAATCCATTCGGAGGTTTCTATTTTTGTGTTTTTGTCCTACATTCGACCCGACTTATTTTTTTTGCCAATTAAGTTCCTAAGATTGAAAAATTGCAAGAAATTGACCCATGCCGTTAAATCAAGTTAACGGGTTAAGTTTCAACTTAACTGTGCGGGTGAGGTGGACAAATATATTTACGTGGCCTGCACATAACCTTTTAATATTTGTTTTATTATGTATATCCTTCTGCGTGGAAATATTTTAAACAATAAATTTAAAAATTGGGATTTTTGTTAAAGATTTTGAAATTAGGGTTAATTTATAATTGAATTGGGAGTTTGACTCCGATGAACGGTGCCGTCGGTGAGGACAGTCTCGCAGTCACGCTGCTTTCTGCTTTTGTTCTGGTGTCCAGTAGTCTCTCCTCTGCACCTCAACCACTCTCTCTACAACGCAACGCACACTGTTTATCTCTTTCTATCTTCTCTTTACTCTTTTTGCAGCAGAGGGTGATCTCAGCCCAAATACTGTAATGGGGGATTCTCATGAACATTGTTTGCCATGGATTCTTGATTCCATGAACAAGTCTTTTAGGGCTTTCTTTCTATTCTATTATGTTTTGTTCATCTTTAATTTCATTTTCATTTTCTCGAATTCCATTTTCTTCTTCCTCTTTTTCAAACTGAACTGATTTTTGAGGAATGGATGAATGCAAAAGCTCAAAAGCATATTCCACGCCCCTCTCTTTGCCTTTTCCCAGGAAGAAAATAAAAGAGAAACGTCTTGCCGAAGGCGAGCTCTTCGCTAGAATCTCCCGTCGCGGCTGTTTGCCGGAGTCCACAGCGCGCCGATACTTCCAGCAGCTGGTCTCCGCGCTCCGGTTCTGCCACCGCAACGGTTTTGGTGTCTTCTCACTTTGATTCCTTGAAAAAATTTGGATTTTTCTGTCTCAGCAACATAAATGTCATCGCCATTGTTACAAAAAGGAGAAAAAACACAACAAGAAAGCTTTCAATTGTTGATTTTAGCCCAATAGGCTCTTTACCAGTAAGGCCAGCTGCAACACCAGAAATAGCCAAGCCACCAATGATTCCTTCCAATGTACCTTTGCCTCCTTTATCAAAAGTAGTTTCTTCACCCCCACCAATACTTTCTCCCGCTTTTGCCCCTGAAGAGCCACAATTCGGTGTTCCAGCTAGTTCACCTCATGGTTTCACACTCCCTCCTTGTGACCCTCTACACAATGGCTCACCTTATCCCCAGATATTCCTTGTCCAGAAGGTGTGGTGTGTGGCTAAGCCTAGTGTTCCTAAAGAAACCCTGCAACAGGCTATGGACTATGCTTGTGGAGAGGGTGGTGCTGATTGCATGGAGATTACGCCACAGGGAAACTGCTATTATCCTGACATTGTGGTTGCTCATGCTTCCTATGCCACCGCAATGGTGATGGAGGAGAAGCTTAAGGAAATAGGTGGGGTTTTGAGGTTTAAGGTTGAGGCAGGGAAAGCCATTAACGGTGCAAGAGGTGGTCGCCGGCGACGGTGTGGCAGCGATCTAAGTGGCACGGCGGGAACAGTACAGTGAAGAAGTTCTAGGGTTTGTGGAAGGAAGAAGGAAGGAACTCCAGTTATTTTAAAAAATTTAGGTTTAATAGGTTCGCAAGTCCCTATTTCTGCGAGTTCGTTCCAATTGGGTCCTTCTATTTTGGAAGTGCTCAATTAGGTCCCTGTTTTGGCAAAATGGAACCAATAATGCCCTTGTCGTTAATTTTAGTAGACGGCGTTAACTTTTTAGCGATGTGGCATGCTGACTATACAATTCTGAATGACATGGCACAGTCTGGTTTGCAATCATCGTTCCCAACTCTGAATGACATACCATAACTCTTCCCAACTCTTCTCTTAAACTTTGCAGCATCATCATTTAGAAGCACCGTCTAATGCCTGACTTT
Source organism: Vigna reflexopilosa (assembly GCA_027742785.1). NCBI lineage: Eukaryota > Viridiplantae > Streptophyta > Magnoliopsida > Fabales > Fabaceae > Vigna > Vigna reflexopilosa. Next base: position 429,006 of record CM050921.1, on the reverse strand, counting down.
GAAGGAAAACATCACAAAAATTTAATGGTTCACTCCCAACATCAGAATCATAGTAAAGAACCAGGGATGGTCTCCTTGGCTTTTTTAACTACATCTCTGAATCTCTTGAAGCACAGCCACCCATCTTCTAAACAGCTACACTCTCTCAGCCCCCTGTAAGAGATAGCAGCGTCTTCCAACCTCTTTATGGTCTCCGCAACACTTATGGTCTTCGTAACACTTCTCGAAGGCTTTGTTCACCGCGAATCTCAGCCACGACATGATTGCTCTCGGCCACTCCAAATGGAAATTTGGCGATTGAAGAGCGAGGCAAAAAATTTATTTAGGGTTTCCAATCTTCAGCCAAGAGCAAGAGAAATGGGAGCCTCTCTTTTTTTCCCGATTACTTCTTCACACAGCAAAAAAACAAAAAATAGTGATGACAAAGGGCTTCGACGGCTGGAGGAAGATTACCAGTCTAGAGCAGCGGCAACATCTGATTAAAAAGTGAGAGGGTAGCAGCGACTCGCGGTGAGGAGTTTGACAACAAGCGCGACGACTACGACGACGGGGGCTCGCCGATCTGGAGTGATTCAGATCGATTCTCCCTTTTTTTGGTCCGTTTGTTTCTAGCTTTGCAGAATTTGAAAAACTTTTCTTTCAATTGGTTTCGGGGAAGATCTGGTTGATCCGATCCTCATGAATCTCAAAATCTCATCGTTTAGTGAATAGCAGGAGAGTGACCTTAGAGAAAGCACAAGTCTTTTGAACAAAAATGTTATATACCAACATAATTAACGAAGGGTCATGCCACAGGAAAAAAATTGTCTTCTTTTTTCATAACTGAGAAAAAGGAGTTCCCAAATTCCAAGGAAGTTATCTAGTTTCAGATAACCCATTGAAAAAATGCAAAAACCCCGTAACATCAAAACTGCAAGGGGAAGGGAAGGGAAGGGAAGGGGAAGGGGAAGGGGAAGGGAAGAAGGTTTCCAAACAAAGAAATTTTATTGTGCCACGTGATAATTAAATGACACCTCAGCATGCCACTTCGCTAAAAAGTTAACGCCGTCCACTAAAATTAACGGTAAGGGCATTATTGGTTCAATTTTACCAAAATAGGGACACAATTGAGCACTTCCAAAATAGGAGGACCTAATTGAAACGAATCCGCAAAAATAGGGACCTGGGAACCTATTAAACCAAAAATTTATTCAGAATAAAAATTAAATAATACAAATAATTAATAATAATAATAATAAAAGTTAAAATGATAATAATAACTAGATTTCCATAATAAAATCCACGTCAATGGTTCTATGCAGGCCACGTAAAAATTGAGAAAAAAGAGTACCCAAATTCCAAGGAAGTTATCTAGTTTCAGATAACCCATTGAAAAAATGCAAGAACCCCGTAACATCAAAACTGCAAGGGGAAGGGAAGGGAAGGGGAAGGGAAGAAGGTTTCCAAACAAAGAAATTTTTTTGTGCCACGTGATAATTAAATGACACCTCAGCATGCCACTTCGCTAAAAAGTTAACGTCGTCCACTAAAATTAATGGTAAGGGCATTATTGGTTCAATTTTACCAAAATAGGGACCCAATTGAGCACTTCTAAAATAGGAGGACCTAATTGAAACGAACCCGCAAAAATAGGGACCTGGGAACCTATTAAACCAAAAATTTATTCAGAATAAAAATTAAATAATACAAATAATTAATAATAATAATAATAATAAAAGTTAAAATGATAATAATAACTAGATTTCCATAATAAAATCCACGTCAATGGTTCTGTGCAGGCCACGTAAAAATATTTGTCCACCTCACTCGCACAGCTAAGCTGAAACTTAACCCTGTTAATTTGATTTAACGGCAAGGGTCAATTTCTTACAATTTTTAATTCTTAGGGACTTAATTGGCAAAAAAAAAAGTCGGGGACGAATGTAGGACAAAAACACGAAAATAGGGACCTACGAATGAGTTTAACCTTATTATTATTGATTATGAAGTATTTTTGGACCAATCGCAAAATGACACGTAGATGATATTCAAATGTTGTCAAAAAAATATTGTCTAAGTATCATTATCCTTTTAATTTACTGACTTATAGGATATTTTTCTTAGTTTTTGTTTTGGAAGTGAATCAATAGAGTAGATTTAAAAGAAAAAAATAAACTTGAAAGTTTGATTTTATATATATATATATATATATATATATATATATATATATATATATATATATTTGTATACATTCATAACAGATAGATAGATAACAGAAAAAAGTACAGCATATAAATTTATATTTAACATTTTTTTTTTACTCAAGTCGTGGCGTGTATAGTCACCCAATTTTTTAGGACTTTCATTTTGAATATTGAAAGACAATTTTTCATGTTATATTATTTATAAATATTTTCATTAGTTAGACTATAAAATATTTATATTAGAATAAAAATTACTATAAATTGAGTAAAAATCAAATTATTAGTTATTTAAACAGGTTTTAAAAAAATATTTTACTTCTTAAAAAGGTTGTTGAAATTAGTATGTAATTAAAATTTGAAGAGTGAATTTAACATTAAATCATAAAAAAAAAATCAGACTAAAAATGATAAGATAAGATTACACATTTAATTAAATATTGGTCTAATCATTTAGATGGTTCCTATTTATATTGGGTTTTTTCAATTAGGTCAGTATTTTAAAACGTCTCAAATAAGAAAATCTAACATGTTTTCTCAGTTAGGTTTCAGTATTTTAAAACGTCTCAATTAAAAAAATCTAACATAGGGACAATCTAAATGACTAAACCTTAAATATTTTATTTATCATTTTGTATACATGTTGAAATATATAATTTTTATCTTTGATTAAAAATAATTTATAGTTTTTTAGAGTTTCGACTTTTGGATTCTGGGTTACAGGAACAAAAATATTAAAAACACATGGTGACTTTTGTCCACCACTATTCAATGCTTAAATTTATATATAGAAGGACAAAATTGGTGTTTCAAAAATTATGGAGGTGCGGATTGAAATTGTAAAAGTGCATGAAGAAAGATCCATTTCCAATAGTGGGATTGAAATTATACTTCGCTTATTTTTATTTTTTAAATACTTTTATAAGAATTTTTCTTCTGTTTAATTATTTTTTAAGCAAAATGATCCATAAAACCATTCTCATATTTATAATATAATTTAGTAATGGAAAACGTACGCTTTACATTTTAGAGTAATAAAAAATAAAAATATCAAAAAAAATATATACGTTTTTCTCACTCCACAGTGGAAAACTCCAGTGAAAAATATCAAAAATCCAAAAAACAACGTGTGTATCTAAATCTCAAATTTAACTATTATCTGCAAAAAAAAAACAATAAAAAACATTTTTAATTTATAAGAAGATAAACATTTTATTTAATATTGAAAATTTTACCTTAATTAAAAATAAGATGATTTCATAATATATAAATAACTATAAACTTCATCTAATAAATTAATTTTATAAAATTAAATTAAACTTAAAATTTATTTTTTAGTAAAAAATAAAAAATATATACTTTGACAAATTAAAGATTATTAAAATTTATCATTTTAAATCCAAGCAAAATAACAACACAATTGAAATGTGGGCGATGAAATAAAATAATTCAAATATTTGTAAGATGTTGCAGACATAGCCTTTTATCGGAGTTATCATTTAAATCTTGCATTATATCTTTAGAACCATTTTTAATATCGTCATCAACTTCAACTTAATCTTATTGAACATATTTGGAAACAATAGATCATAAATTAGATATTATTTTAACTATGCCTTTTTTTAGTTTATTATACTATTTAAGTTGATTTTATAACTTAAATAAAAATAATTTAGTTAAATATTTATTTTTATTTTTATAACTAAAATTATTTTACAAAAATAATTATATAGATTAAACTATTAATTTATAACTTAAAAAATACCTAAGTTGGTAAATGAATTATCGATAATATGAAAGAAAAAAAAAAGATTCCATACGAAGTTCATTTTAATAACGCTAATAAATTGAGGAAGGAGCGGAAAATAAAATAAAAGAAGAGAAAAATAATAAAAATGAGATTATTTAAAAAAGAGGTAAAAGAAGTTATAATTGACTTGATTGATGTAACTGAATAAAAAATTAAATTAATTGAGTAAATAATAAATTACTACAGTAACATTTATTAAAATTTAATAAAAATAAATATGAATTAAAATTAAATTATGACTAATTGTGAAGTAATTATTTCAAGAAAATTGAAGTTCAATTTTTTTAAATTGCTTTTAATTTATTTAAGTGATTAACAACAATTTTTTTAACATTCTGATTTTAAAAGAAATATATGAAAATTTGAAAATACACATTCAATTCACATATACACTATAAAACAAAAATGTAACTAATTCATATCCCAGATATTTAAGTAAATCGTCCACTTGAATATCATTAATAAAACATAAATTATGATACTACAAATATTTAACAAGCTAAAATTATGGAATTGACCCACATACTTGAAACTAAACAATATTTTAAAAGTAATTATTTACAGTTATCCAAATAAATAAATAAAAAATCATGAAACAAAAATAAAATAACATGGTAAAATAAAATACATGTTTGCTTTAGATTGTCACAAAAACTAATTGATACATATCATTATAAATAATTCTATATAATTGTAAATAATTGCTAATTTATTGTAACTTTAAATTCTACTTCAATAATTAAACCGTGGATTCAAAGAGATACTATCATATGTGGGTTAAACAAATAATAGTTATAAAATTATTTAAATTAAGTAAAAAAGAAATCAGTCGTTTTATATTTTATACATAAAAAGGATCTTGAATTAAGATGAGTGTGCCTAACCCAGCAATAGTTTGTGCACGAGTTCTTGAAGAAGCAGCCACTTTTTGCAGAATACCATAAAATACAGAGTGCAAGGATTTTGGGTTTCGGGCTTTTGCCCACTCCTTTAAGCAACAAAAAAGTCATTAATTATTGCGTGCTTAAAAAAACATTCACAGCTTTTTAATCAAAGAATAAAAAAAATTAATGTTGGAAAGTAATATGAAAAAATGCATAAAATTAACATTAGACCTTTGTTTTAAATTATTTAACCTGGGTTGCACGCTGCATCCGAAAGATTTAGATTTAATAACATTTAATGAAGTTCTTTTACATAATTAGTGAAAATTTACTTAACATTTTCATAATTAAATTGAGAAAGCTGACATACAATTAGGTATTTGAAAAAGTGTAGATATATTTAATGTTTGTTCTTCAAATAAAATTAGAGTCTATTTTTTTTTATCATTTGCATCTTATTGAATACATTGTATATTACTAAGGTTAAATAATAAAGATTACATTTGAAAATAAGAACAAATTCCTGTATTTTTATAAAACTTAAATTCAATAATTTTAAGATAACAAAGTACTTTTTCAAATACCTTAATTTTAAACCCGTCTTAAATTCTCTAATCAAAAACATATTTTACAAAGAATATTTAAAAAGTATTTAATAAAATAAACTACCTTGTGGTGCCTCAATGTAATCTTTATTAGGGCAAAGGGGTTTGGTTACAAGGGCATTGTACCATTGTTTTTTTTTTTTTTAGTTTTACTCAGGAAATCAACATCAAATTTAAACTTGTCTAACACAGTTTATAAAACATTTAACAAAAATGCATAATAATAAGATATGGGTAACGGAAAATACCAATTTTATATCGCATAAACCTCACGAAACAGACAAGATAAAATTCAAGAAAAACGCAGACAGAGTTCATAACTAGCAACTTATGCTGGCAAAAAAAAACTACAACAAAGCCTTACAACAAAATAAAATTCCAAAATGCAGCAATCCTTCACTCTTTCCTGCGCTTATGTTGCTGATTCAGATCATTGTCCTTAATTTCCTCCAGGACCTTATCAGCAGAATCAGAAGGTTTTGAAACCTCGGCTGCATCATCCAGAATTTCATCATTATCATCATTTTCGTCATTTTCATTTGACTCCTCAGGGATTTCTTCTTCAGGCTTCTTTCCCCATGATTCTATCAAAGTCAACATTTCCCTATTAACCTGTAATAAAATAACAACAAAAGTAAAAATCTAGATCGGGTGAATTAACAATTGCAGAATACTCCAACCTAAGATGCACAATCACACAAATTCAAAAATAAAGCGAACTGAAGCAAGCATTTCAAAGTAAATCAGAACAACAAAGAAATACAAATAAGGGTGGAATGCATAAATGGTGCAAGTATAAACCAAATGGCACTTTGTAGTAGAACCTGTGGATTCTCAAGAAAGTCAGCAATGTCATTAGAACATGCTGGGCATTTCTTAACATTCTTTTGTGCTCGCAAACTGCGTCCACCTTCACGTGACCTTTCCCTCATCAAACTTTGTCCGGCAAAGGCACCCTCCAAACAGGCTTTGCAGAAGTTGTGACCACAAGGTGTAGTAATGGGTAACTGCATCACCTTGCGGCATATTCCGCAACGAAACCCTGAAAAAAAAAAGCCAAACAAAAACTAATAAGATTTTACAGCTTCGGTTTACTACAATGGTGTTGATTCAGGCTATATTATTTGAGAGCATGTCTGCGCATTATACCTTTCAGCAGCTTTTCTCTCTCAGTTGCGATGTTCGACTTCCGTTTAACTCTGACTGTTGAACCATCTCCAGAGTCCACTGATTTCCTGCTTTCTGGAGGAGGCTTCTTCCACAACCAGCACTCCTTTTCTTCCTAGATTTCATCAAAAAAACTGAGTGAGATCATTCGAAATTTAAAAAAAAAACAAAAAAAGAAAAACTAGACACAGCAACAAATAGGTGTGAAAGAAAAGCACAGCACTTACATCATAATCCCACGATGGATTGTCCTTCCTTTCTGTTATATCAATTGCATCAATTAACTCCTCAATCTCAGGCAGTGGTCGTGGACGGTCTCCAGATTCATCACTGTACATTAAAAATGTCAGACACACTAGTCCACACACAGATGCATGCAAAAGAAAGAACAAACGAACCTTGTCCATGGCGCTGGTTCATTGTCACACCTCACAAACAAATACCTACAAACCTTACAGCCCTGTCACATAAGAAAGCGTCTCCTTAAATATAGAGGATAAATCATAAGAACTTTTCAAATATGTGCTTCAATAAAATCAATGACTAAAATTCCAAGCATCTTACTTGAATTCCATCCTTGCGCCAGCATTTTTCTATTCTATAAACCCCATCATAACGCACCCCAGCTTCAGGTGCATAAGCAGAACGTTTTTCCTTATGCGACCTGGACCACAACAAGTTATAATTTCAGTACACACCGATACGGCTCAACCCTAAGCTAAGAAAAAAAAATACCCAATTTTAATTTAACATTTGTCTAGTTGATCGATAAAAAGAGCCATGCAATGCAGAACTTTGTAATACTAAAAAAGGAACATGATAAATAAGAAAATATATATCATTGCCGTTTCAATCACAACCAATTAATGTGAAATTTTGACAGAGTTTAATGTTTTGATAGCCATTTTTTTTATAAAACAATTAATTAATTATATAAATAATTGATAAAAAATTATTAACTTAATTAATAATTATTATTATTATAAATAAAATAATAATAATAATAATATATAGTTGTGAAAATATTATAGTCCACCTACTAATATACTGTGTAATAAGGGAACATGTTAAAATAAATGTGCTAAAAAGTGTGCATTACATCTAAGAATATAATTAAGTTATGATGTATAATTGAAAAGCTGACCTTACAACACGAACAGGATAACCCATTCGGCAGCTTTGTCTCAAAGCTTCATTCATGTTTTCAAACTTCTGGTCAAAAGATTGAAGTTTGTTCGTGCGCTTGTTTCCACTCAGATCTCTTCCACCACTGCCAGTATAAAGGAACCATTCCCCATGATCCTCATCATCCACGTAACCACCCGATAGCGCAACAGATTGGGCACCATAACTACTCTGCCCAGCGATACCAGCTACATGAGGTAAATGAGCGCCCCATTGCCGACATTCCATCCTGTCCTCCCACGTGTCACCAACCAAAACCCCGCGATTCCTTTTGGGATCGTTTTCAGCTGGAATTGGCCCAAAATGGTCGGGTGGAACCGTAACAAAAATCTTACCAGAACAAGCATTAGCTTTTCCAGTTTTCTTTGCCCGATCAGTGGTAAAGGCAGTATCTGGGCGATCCTGATTTCGCACAAAGTGATGCACTTTAGGTGGCCCAGAAGACTGCCCAGACCTCGCTGCCTTAGCCAATCGAATAGCCATAGCTAACTGAGAGTTAATTCTCGGCTGAGTATACATCTTGGCAGGGATTGGAGTCCGACAATTCGCACAATTATGCCTTCCCTGATTGATGCATTTCTCAAAGCACCTCAGGCAGAAATTATGCCCACAAGGTGTCTTAATCATCAAACAAAAAAAAAACAACCACTCAATAAATCTAATCTCACATATACATAATTAAAGAAACAAATCAACAAATTAAAAAAAAAGAAAAACATACCGTGACAGGCCTATCAGGCAGTTGCATGCAAATAGAGCAGTTGAAACTCCCATCAAAAATATCAGGAGCATTTTTGTCCTTAGAAAGATCGGAGGAACCGGCGAGCACTTCTTGGCATTTTTTAGCCTTTTGTTGCTCGGAGAGTGACGTGTCTAACTGAATATCGCGGACGGCGAGGAGAATGCCGTCGGAGGGAGCGACTGGGACAGGATTGGAGAGGTCAGAGCAGTCTGGACACTCCCAGTGGGTGTCAGAATCGGAGACCGGAGGCTCAGTGAGGCAAGAAAGGTGCCATGGAGTGGCGCAGGTCCGGCAAGTGAGGGTTTGGGAAGAAGGGGGTTTCTCCTTACATCGCATGCAAACGCCGTCGGGGTCACAGGGAAGCTGCGCCATTTCTTACTGAGCAATGAACTCAACGACTGAGAAAATGATTGTTTTCATTTTCTGTGGTTGTTTCCTTTTATAGAGAGAAGAAATGGAAAACCCGAATTCTAATTGGCGGAGCGAGGGAATCACCCTTTTGAATATTTACCATTTTCTAATTCTAAACCTAATTCTCTCCCTCTCTTTCTTTCGCCATTTCCCTCCTTTCCCTTTCCTCTTCCTTATCCACTATTATTATTATCACTAATTATTCATTAATCACTAATTCCTCCTTCCTCGCACCCTTTCGCGTTCCCTTTCCTACACTCATCAACTCTAATTACGTAATTACTCATTAATACTTATTACTAATCCTCTTTCGTTATTATTGTTTAAATGCGTCTGTATTTAACTAAAGTAGTATTTTTGTAATAAAGAAATTCAATGCTACCAACCGTTTTGAATTATAAATATTTATTTCACTGTCAAATTGAAATTATTAACGTTTTTTTTTTTTTTTTGCGTTTTAATGTCGCATTAAAACCTCTGATTGGTTTGATTTAATGTTGTAACGTTTTTATTAAATATTTCATTTTCTTTTTTCGTATTAATGGTTTGCTTGAAATGCTCCGAGTATATAGAGAGGGTATTTGATAGATTTTGGTCCTGTGCAATTTATGAGTGGGTTTAATTCATCGTATGATGAGATATTTAAAGGATTGTCTATTTTAAATGATTAAGAGGATTTGAATATAATGCTTATAAATAAAAAAAATTAACTATTCAAATTTTACTTTACAATATCTACCATTTTTTTAAAAATATTTTCTCTTTATTTGTTTTGTTTGGTTTTTTATAGATTTCTAAAAGATTTGTTTGTAAATAAAAAAGTTTACTTCAATAATAATAGTAAAAAGTAAAGCAAGTTTGTTCTATTAGAATTTGTTTTAAAGGAAGTTGTTATTTATTCATCTTCTTGATTTCGTTTTGAAAAGTTTTACATAAATTAAGATTATGAATTTTGCATAGAGACCTTATAGAATAAAGATAAATCTCTTACTTCATTGTATCTTTTAATCATTAATCAAAGTTGTTTTGTCTATAAATTTAACTTTCATATGTGATTGAAAAAGTTTAAGATTTGATTTTAAGTTTATGTTGGAAAAATTACTTTAAAATCCTCAAGGTGGGAAAATTTTTAGTTTTAGGAGAGATGAATATACATTGTCCTTGTCTCAATCTTAGATGACTTGAACAATATCAATTAAGCTCCCTTGATATCAAATTAGTTGAGTTCAATTTTTTAAAAACAAATTATAACATGGATTAATAAGGTTTTACTCACTAAGTGTTTTTTATGGGCATGATCATTTTTTTTTTCAACATGTACCATTATAATAAGTAAAAAAAAATGCTAAAATAGGTATAAAGTTAGCTTTTATTGCATTTAGTAGGTTCAGGAATAGGGTGATGTTTTCAAAGCATCAAGTTGTTCTGTGATACCTTTTCAAAGCATCAACTTGTTCTGTGATAGCTGTGAAATTGACTTGTCAAAGGTGAGTCAGACTGATCCTTATTTTTTTTAATTAAAAAATAAAATTTAAAAGATTAATTTTCATTATGTAATGTTATTTGAACACCATAAATATGTAATAGGATTAAATATGTTTTTGTCTTTTAATTTTAAGTGAAAACTAGAAATAGTTATTTTTAATATTTTGGACTAGTTTAGTTATTCATCATTAAAACTGTGTTAATTTAGTTTTTTAACAAATTTTGTTAAGTTTATCTCACATGTATTTCATAATATCATTTGAATTGTTACAAAAAAATTGATTCAAAATTTCACTAAAAATTAAGGAATCAAAAACAGCCTAAAATACAAACAAGTAACTATAACAAACTAGCTAACAATAAATATAAAATGTCTGTATAAGATGTGTAATGGTAATCTAATACATCTAAAACCCTAATTTTTGTGCAAACAAATCGTATATATAAAGCTTGTTACATGTATAATCAATTATCAATCATGTAAAAACTAAGTAAAAGTATTTGTTTCGAGGAAGTTTTCTTTCTTATCCTCGATGGTCAAACACTGAGCATCTCTTGCTCTTTTACCTCTCATGATTCACCTGAACCATGGGCTCTGATACCATTTGTTGGGAGGTTCAACACACTCACACATACACAAGTCTCCACATCGATAAGATATTGTCCGCTTTAGGCGCCCTCACGGATTTGCTTTTGGTACCACTCCAAAAGACCTTTTATCAATAAAGGTATCTTATGTGTATATAAACCCATGTACATCTCTTATTTTTTCTGATATGAGACTTTCTTTGTACCCAACATAATATACATCAACCAACAAGACTCTCACGAGCAACAAATTGAGAGGTTACTCTGTATCATTATCTTTGAGGAATGCATTATTCACATTTATTTGATAAAAAAAACAATTGTTGAATCATTAAAAAAAAAATAGGAGAGAGAAAAACCCTAAACTTTCAAGATTCTTCAATCAATACAGCAAACACAAATCCTATAATAGAAGAAAGAGGTGACTATACAAATTTGATGGTCTTATTCAACATATAAATAAGGAGTAATATCAAACTAATTAAAAATAAAATATAAAGATAAGATACTTGTATAAGATATTTAACAATCTAATACATATATTCATATATATATATATATATATATATATATATATATATATATGAATATATGTATATAATTTTAAAAAATCCAAAATTTAAAATAACAAAAACAAAAATAAAGTTGATCTCAATTAATTTTTGAATCCAATAGACATATTAAATCAAAAGGAGTCAAATTGATAAGAATAATGTCATTCATAACTAATGTGTAGAAAAAAAAACACTAATGTTAGAAGTTATTATCAAATTGGTTGAGTTCAAATATTTTACGATTAAGTAAGCATAAAATGGATTAATAAGTACATATGACTAAGTGCTTTTGACGGACACCTTCATCTTTTTATCAAAATATACTAACATACTTGTATAACATGTAAAAAAAAAAAAGAGAGAGGCTAAAGTAAGTATAAAATCAGCTTTTATTGTATATAGGATATTTAGAGAGACTAAAACCTATGTCACTTATGTGTAAACGAGCTAATTTATTTTAATATTAAATTCATTTATAATAATTATAAAAAAAAATTGTTTTCAACATTGATGAACGAATGAAGTAAAAAATTTATAATTAAAAATATTAAATTATTCAAACTTTAATTTCTATAAATCTATAAATAATATGTTCGTAAATGAAACATACTTTTTAAGAATGATGGTAAACTGAGTTTAGGGTTTAAAGTATATACACAGGTGATACTGTAGGTGTAAAAGAGAGTAATATTTATAAATGGGTTTAACAGCTAAAGAATATATCGATTAAAGTCGACCTTGAAATGTGTGAATAGCCCACCAATTGTTGGTACACGAATTCCAGCAGCAGCACCTACTTTTTGCAGAAGGCAGAAGTTCTTGGACAAATGTTAAAATCTTACAGGAACATATACTGTTGCAAAATCCTTTTTACTAACGGTTTTAAGTATTTTACTATTCCTTTAAAACCTAAACTCTCTCATTGGTTTGATTCAATACATAAGATCGTTTAAATACTGCTTTCACTTATACTTCAACGGTATCGACTTCAACTTTATCGATATAATTGAAGTATGATTGAAATTTTGATTATGTGTATTTATAGATAGTTTTAACTTCTAATACGATCAAATACAGTTTAAATAGGTAGTTTTAGTTTCTAATACGATCAAATACTTTTTTTAATAAGATATAAAACAATTTCACCTGTGATACTTTGATTGTATCGACTTCAACTTTATCGATATGAAATAAATTTGCAGGTTCGCCTTCCAAGAAAGGTTAGCATCCCAATGCCATAAAGTTGAAAGGTGAAGACAAAGTTGTTGAGTGTTATTACATGCAGGGGTTGATCGTTCTTTTCAATGCAAACAAAGAAAGAAGGATAGGAAGGAGATGGTTCTGCGCTGCTACAAAATGTAATTGGGAGTTCCTTCGGTGCTCTTACATTGGGCGTTCAATCGGTGCTGCTACAAAATTACGTAATTGGGCGTTCTTGCGGTGCTTCTTCAATTCACGTGGATGCAATGCATGATATGTGGCATTATTTTAGATGAGAGTCAAACTGCAACTGTACCTTCAATTTCGCCTCGTCACTCAGCCCAATGTCGATCACCCACTCTTCATTCTTGCTGATTTCACCCTCACGCCCTCCTCCACCTCTCCAACTTCAAAATGCTAAGATGAGTACTACTGTCCACCGTTTTTCCCATGCGCTGCGTCGCAGCCAAGCAAGTCATGAAAACGGCGTTATGTTTCTTATTCTCCGGAAACCTGAGAGTTATTCTGTGCACGGTTTCGAGATCATGGAGTCTCTCACCGGCATAGGGGTAAGAGAGCTCGAGGAGGTCATCGGCGATCACGTGTTTGAGGATGCCGGAAATCCACCTCTCTGGATCGATTTTGCAATAGGCGCGGAGGAAGATGACGCAACGTGCGACAAAGGAGGTGGATATGAAATGCTGCTTTCTGTAAGCGTTCGTCGTTGTTTGAATCTGGAGTTGGAATTTGGCGGCCGGTGTGCCAACGAAGACTCGGTGGGTCCCGTTGTGTTAAATGGCTGGCCGTAGTTGGAATTGTGGTTTGAGTTTAATCTTAAGTAATGCCACATGGCAGCTTTTGATTGGATTCGCAGGAAGAGGTATCAAAAGGAGCACCCATTGAAGTCCAATGTAATTTGTTATCAAGATTTTTATTCTTAGCAATTGAATTATTTTAATCCTATGGTACGAAATAAGGAGTGAGTTATTATTAATTTAGACACGATCTAATCAACAAAAATGAAATTCGCTAACATAAAACCTTACGTACTGAAAATTTTGGTAACGTTATAATTAAATTTTTGTAAAAAGTTATAAGGGTTTATCATATCTATAAAGTTAAAGTCATCATGTTCCTCACGATTTCAAGGATAAGGTCGTTTATTCTTACACGATTTCAACCTCGAAGTATTATATTCTTACACAATTTCAACTTTACCTAATCGGTTATCAGTTTTTGTAATCGATTTTCAATTTTTTGGAGTGTCCGTTGGTGCATATTCATTGCGCGGATGAATTTACCAAAGCAGGTTTGCAAGATTATGGTATGATTGAGTAAAGGAGAAGAATTGTGAGATGCCATCTCACCAAAAGAAAGAGATTTGCGAAGATAAAATAATTTTTTACCATAATATCCCTAATATGTTTATAGATAATCAATTCCACCCATAATGAATTCATTTCTTCCCTCTAATTTGTTGCCACTCTCCCACTCCTATATGTATATGTCATATCATATATTATTATTATTATTATTATTATTATTATATAATAATATTATTAATATAATAGTAATAATAGTACTAAATAATAATAATAATAATAGATTAATTTTAATTACAAAGATAAAAAATAATCCTATATTTTAACTTATTATTATTTTTAAATATTTATGAAAAAAATTATCCAAATAATTTATAAAATTTATATTTCTCTATTTTATTATAATCGCTTCTCTATTTTAGTTATTTATTAATTTTTTTAATCCTATTATTTCAAATAATTTTTATTAAAAAATATTACTCATAAATATTATTTTATATTAATATTATCATTAAAGACAATTTAGTAATCTTAATTGTATATCTATTAAAATATTTTTTTAATCTATCAAATGAGTCAAATTGTTAGATATATTATCTTTTGTCTTTAATTAGTTTGTTATTATTTTTTATTTGTATTTTGGGCTTAGCCCATATTTAACACAATGGATTAATTTCATATGTAATTTTCACTGTTGAAAGTCTCATATAGACTAGAGATAAAGACCAAATTATAATATAAAAGTGGGATACAAATCTCACATTACAAGCCGATATGTGTAACCATATATGACAGAAAAAGGAATAGATTGCGTTGAGGTGGGAAACATGACTAATTCAACTTTTTAGATATGTTAAATCTGAAATTGTCTAAAAAATATATAATTTCTTCGTATGAGATCGTATGTGACTGTAAAACTTGTCTGTAATTTTTTAAAATATGATTATTCTCGTAAAAAAAATCTCAGGAAAGAGTAACCTAAAAAACTCTTTTAATTCACATTTGCTAACGAGATCATTAGATATATCACATATGGTGTATCATGATGTATTGTAAATATTATTACATGTGGCTTTATGGGGCCCTTCTTATACTGTTTTAGTAGGTGAAAACAAATATTGTGTCTTTTTTTTTTTCTGTATGAGAATAAGTATATTTAATAAAAGTGATGAGTAAAATTTATAAAGTTTAAATTACTGGTTGAAAAGGAAGGTGACATATATTACTCAATGTCTTGAGAATGATGATGGAAAGTATACCTTCAAGGAGTTCGAAGAATTTTATAAGAGGGTATGGAACATGAATTCACATCATACACTTCACAACAAATGGTTTCACATCGTGAAGATAGTTCCATCCCTTGTCATGTCTAAATCAAATAATATTATTATATTTACCCCAAAGAAACGCAGAAAATATACTTTTGATGTAAGTTATCATAAACACACAAATAAAAAAAAAACTATTTATCTTATTGGAAACGAGACAGATTAACACATTATTAACAATTAAACTAGTAGCACAATGCCCAAATACACAACAAATAGGCTAAAATGTTCTAAATTTTGTAACAATCCTTGGATTAGTCCCCAAGTCCAAATGCAAGATCAATGGATTAAAGCTACCTTTAATGAGATTATTATAATTAAAAAAAATCACTCTGTGAGGATTTTCAATAAAGAACGACCTCTAATGGGACTGAACAAAAGAGTATTATTACATTTTACATGCAAAAAGAATAAAATGAATGTAGAGTTCTGAAACCTGACCTTACATATATTATTACATTTACATGCAAAGAATAATCCCACCCCTCTTAACAATATCAAGGGGAATTTGGGAATATATATTTATAGTTAAAGTAAATAAATTATATGTAGAAGTAATTAGATGGATCGGATGCATTTGCCGTGTCTTTACAAAGAATAGACCGAGCTTCAATCACTGAGCGAGGAGGCTCAATATCTTTGTCTTGCAACGCATTTCCTCGTAATCGTTGCATTTGAGAAGCAAAAGTATCATCCAATATCTACGAAGTGAAACAGTCCACGTCATACAATATACAATATTGCAATCGACATCATAAAAGATTATGCACATAATCTAATATTATTGACTTACCCCAAGAGCATAGGACGAGCCGTTGTACCATATCCTGTTTTCTTTCCTTCCTTCCAGAAATTTCAAAATAATCTAGCACAACAATGAATCAAAATAAATGAGATCCATGAAAATTTCGAACCAACAATGTAAACAAACATATACGAGTTTTAGTTGGATACCTCTCCCATCCTATCCCATAATCCACGACATACTGCTATAAAAATCTGGCTGGTAAAGACGTCATGCAGGTTGGAGATGAAATCAATGAGTTGTGAGTTCAGCAACTGCATTCTTTCACGGACTTCTGCTTCTCCATCAGTTTCCGTTGTTTCCTCAAGAATCTTTTTCAGCCTTGTGTTTCGATTAGCTTGCATCTGAACAATTCAATTGCATCCAATGTAAATAAACATTAGAGGCTTCCTTTACAATAATTTTAAAATTTAAATTAAAGGAGTCTGAATGATTTTACATTGTTGACAACATTCCCTATTATTGCTTGCAAATAAGTTTTGTATTTGGTTCTCAATAGAACAGTTATTCCATTCATTTGCTCCCCAAACAGTGTCTTCTTATCACCCATGACAGGTAGACAGGAGGCCCATGAATTTAGGATGTCTTCCACTCTACAATGTAGGACATCAAGAATCCTCTTGAGGGTATTCAAGAATATTCCTAACTGTGGATAAAGAAAAATGTAAGAAAATATTTCAATATATAAACACATTATATATTATGCCACAAAAGTTTGTGTGAGCTTAAAATTTTGAGTATTTAATCTGAGTGGGTTTTGGTATCTGGACAAAAGCAAGAATTCAGAAAACTTACTTGATTAGGAAGCAAATGAACTGTAGCTGATTGTCTTCTAGCTATCTTTTGAACTTGCAAGTGAAGTCTCTTTGGTATGCTATCCTTTAAAGGAGTTAAGGTATCGCTGTATTGTTTCTCGAGGGATTTCACAATTGCCCTTTCAATGTTTGCAACAGCCTTACAGAGAGAAAAAGAGCAAGGACCACAAACTCAAGGATGTTATGGGATTACTTGTATGCACGAGAGCAGAGAGAGACACTAGAAAAAGATATCTTGAATGCTTATGGCTTAAAATAAAAATATGTCTAGTTTAGAACTTACATTTTCCAAATAAAGTGAGTATTGAGGCCATCTATTGATTACTACTTCATACTGGGTAAGGTTGTCTTTGATTTTCTCATACATTTCCTCAGCAAATGGGGAGGTGGAGTGATTTGTGGTTACTCCAGCCCATGGCACCTGTATCATTTGTTTGTATTGGGGAGGTCAACTCATTTGTAGGTACAAGTATTTTGTTGTACATAAAACAACTGAAATGACAACTACCTTTTCTGCTTTACATAAATCTAGTAAACTAAGTTGCATATCCTGTATCCACACCATGATATAGTTGTGGAACAAATTTTTGGAGTCTACTCCTCCCTGTACGGGACTAAAAAGTGAAGAGTATTGCATGTCAGAAAGTATATTTTAACTTTTGGGAATCTATAGTATTTGTATTTGCATGTTACAAACCTTATATTCCATGACTCAAAATCCCGTTCAAAATCTGCAGTCGCAACTAGAAGCTCATTTACATGTGCCTGTGGACTCGATGGTGGCAACGCTGAAAGGAAAGCTCTCAGCCTTTTACACAACTCTGTGCTGTAAACTGCCGCTGTTATGTTTGTGAGATCAATTGAACTGAAAATTGGAAAATAGATCTCAGACTATCTGCGAACCAAAATTAAAATGTTCGGACAAAATAGATGTGGTAACAGGCGTAATGCTCTCGTATCTAGTAGGATAATAGATAAATATAATCCCTCGTTTTAATTTTATGCACTAGGAATTGAAAAGCCACTTGTTAGTCAGTTAACAGTCTGAAAGGAGGCTGTTCCTGCGAAATACCTAGGAAATATATGCTGACCATGGATCGTATGCTGATTGTGGATCTTTATGTCTGCCTGAATTTCATTTCTTATAGAAACACAAAGATTCTTCATCTTCAAGTAGGCCGTTGAGATGGTAATGGTATCCATTTGGTAACATTCAGAGGTGCTTGACACAAATTCATCAGTCTCCATCATGTGTTTTCTACACCTTTTTCTTGCTGCAGTCTGTTGACAGTAAACACTTCATTTAGACTCAAACAAGGAAAAAAAGTTTTAGCATTCAAGATTGAAATTATGTTGAACAGGAGCACCATTTGTCAGTTTATGGTGCAAAATTTAATTACCTGAAGATAGTTTCTTAGAATAGTTTGAGCATCTAGAGATAGTATATCATGAAGACTAGTGTAAACTTGAACGGCAGGATCCAAGGCTGGTGCTGCAGACTCAATTGATGGACCAAAATGATCTGTTAAACCTGATGGCGAGTTTTCATCTAGCGATTTGTAGTTCTCAAAAACAGTTGCTAGAAGACTTTCGATTTGAGTTTCACAGTCTGAAAGCATACTTCTCTGAGAAAAAATAGAGAAAATTGTTACGCCATTATCCATTTCCAAAAATCATGAATTGCAAATTTGGTTAGACAGAAAAAGCATTAGTTATAAAAAATAAAAGATTTCTCAGTAAAAGAAATACAAGCAATTACTCGTTATACTTTTACGCATGTTTTCTGTTCATATAATTTTTCTTTTATGAAGTGCAAAAACTTGTATACCAAGTTTTAATGTGGTCTGAACTCTAAACAACAGAAGCTGGAACAACAGAAGTACACGACTTGGGAAGTTACTACTGTGGGAAAGAGAGCAATATGTGACTTACCTCCTGCCTGGTCAAACTCCTCTCACTTCTGGCCTTTATTAGGGGTTCAAGCAATTCTCTCACAAGCTCTAGGCAGTCCTTGGTTGGAGTTGCCACATTCATCACATGTAGCAGATATCTACAAGAAGACCACCGCAGGTAAGTGAAGAAAAATGAATTAAAAAAATAAACAAATCATATAGCAGAGTAAAGAATATAAAAACCATTTTATTCCACATATTTTAGGGCACCCAAATGAAATTGAAATACCTCAGCTTGGCATATGAATTAGAAACTCCATAATAGTCTGCAAATGCATCTAACAACCATTTCCAGTGTCCATTTATACGCAAGTTTCGGGAGTGAAAATGTTGCGCACTCATGGCACCCTCCAATAATAAATCATAAGCTTGAGTTTCCACAACAGCCGCACTCTGCAGAAATGTAAAAACTGAGCAAATGAAAACACAAATCTATGCTCAGAACGGCATAGCCAGAAATGATACGTTGGTGTTTACTGGTCAAGTCTAAGATAAAATAATAATTTAGTCATGATGAGCCTTTTCTTTAAATAAATTAAAAATAAATACTTGGTACAATCAAATTATAATAGGTTTTTCTTTTAATACCAACAGATGATAAATTTGATTAAACACAGTTGATAAGTTTGATCCTCGTCAAAATTAATACAAGATAGAATCCATTTATTAAAAATATTTCATCTACATGTTTGATAAACTGTTACTTATTTGCCTTTATCCACAGATGTTAACTCGGAGGATCATCCTAAATCAACTAACTGAAAAATTTCTACTGAAAAAAAACAATATTTATGAAACTAATTTTCGGTAGACATAGAACCTTAATATGAGTGTTCTCCTTGCTCGTCATTGTGCTGCCGATAGACAGCTGGATCTTGCCAACACATTCACGTTCATCGTGATATACTGGCCACCACCTAATTCGGTCACTCTGCTCATTCAAGATAATTCATTATGTGAATGTGGAAGGTGCAGGGTCGAGGAGTAATATTTATGGACTATGAAAGGGTAGAATTCATACAGGATTATCACTGAGGGATGAAATTGGAATTCTTGCTTCACCATGGACTGCCTTTTTGGAATCTTGGACTTCTACAATTAAAGCATCCCCTTGGTTCAATGGGAAACTGAAATTACAAGTCAATGCAAGATTTTTATGATTATATTTCAACAATGGAAGAAATCAAGATGTGTGATTGTAACTTAGTTTATCAAAGAATACGCAATGTAAATGGCCATCTTAAAAAACAGGCTGTGTACCAGCAGATAATATTATTTTAAACACTTAAGATTGGTTTTTCATCAATTGTCTGCAACTATATCCTGCTAAAATGCATTTGGAAAACCTTCACTGACTTTAATGTTTCACTATTTTTTAAGAGTCTGACAGCAGATCAATCAGAAGAACTTCTCCCAGTTGAAACGTAAAATTAAAAATAAAAAACTTACAAATCATGGTAATCTCCACTTCCAGGGCGCAAAAGAATTGCAGAAGATGGCTCTGATTCATTTTCTTCCGTCGTACTCTTAAGTTGGATTAAACAATGGAGTGGCTCTACAAGAATAAAGCAGACATCTTTTATTCATTCATTGTGTAATCACAGGATTGGTGTTAATGAAGAAAAGAAATCTATAAATGTTTCAGTGAGATATGTCCCATCCCATATAAAGGTTAAAAGATTTCTAAACTATAAAATGAAAGAGTTCCAAATCCATCCATCAGATGAACTAACCTTCTGATGCCAGTGAGAAGGTGGCCGACTTCATAGAATTTATGCCAGTTTTCACAAGTGATGAAACATGCCGGACGTACTCCACCCCAGCCTGCATGTAGTGTGATCCCCTCTGTGACTTCGTGATCTTAAGTTTTTGTCTAGGTATAATGCGGAGTTTCTTCACTGCAGTTTTCACATAGGATGTCATATTACGATATTCTCAAGTCGTTTGAAGGAGATCCAATGTTAATAAACATGATTACAAAAAAGTAAGTATAAAAATGTCTAAAAAAACGTCATTTCATACAATAACTTACAATTATAGTCCTACTTACATTCATAGTATTTGAAGGATAAAAATCTGTTGATATTGTAAGATTACCTTCCACTCTGATTTTCCCTACAACTTTCTTAATCTTCAGGGGAACTGTTTGTTCTGAGTTTCTTGTATTTTTTCCTTCAGTTAGCTTTACACCTCGAGGTTGTAACAGAAACTCGTGCAATCTAAGGAAATCGTGAACTTTAAAAAAATGAAGGAAAGCAATAAATGAAAAAAGATATGCGCTTGTTGAACAATATGAAACCCACCCAAAGGCACCTCGGAGAGCCAGACACTCGTCTTTTAAAAACTCTGGAGCCTCAGTGCATCCTTTTGCCCATGCTTGTAGACATAATCGTATGCAGGCGTCATAAGTAATAAGGGTTTGCCAGGCATATTGACTATTGCAGCTGCTGAGATAACATTCCATAAAAGAAAGTGGGCATTTAAATGTGAATTTCAAAATGGCAATGTGAACTATATTAATTAAATTTAACTATGTCAGCAAAGTATTAATGTTGATTCAAAGTTAAAGATTGGGGGCACCTGTTGCTGTAATATTGTAAATGAGGGGTCTGTCTTTCTATGTCATCTGTTAAAGTATTGTCCAGTCTGCAGAGTTTAATATAGAAAATGCACGACAACAGGTCAGAGTAAGGAGAATTCCGAACAGATAAAAAGAGAGAAAGAGAAACTGAGATCGTTGCAGTGAGTGAAGGTAGAAATAACAACACCTTTCCCCAGGCTCAGTGGTTTTCGTAACAGTGTTGGGTTTTTGTTCAATTGAACTCTCACTTTTTGAGCCATCATAATCCACAGAGTCCCTTGAAGGCCAAGATGCACGGTCAGTTGGTTCATTCCTGACCGAGCTTTCTGAATCCCTCTCAATTGAAAAATCACCATCAATGATGGGAGGAGCACTTGGAGTACCCAATCCGACGGCGTCATCAGGACATTTCACATTGGAAAGGTGAACTTTCTTTTGAAACCGAACAGCGCCACCAACTGGAGTGAGCTTCCTTTGAACACATTTATTGAAACCCACTTCTCCATCTGTGAATCTTCTGACACTGCATGGAACCTGAATGGTTAGGTTTTGATTGGCTAAACCGGTCTTGAGAATTCCACAGCGCCCTTGCCCTTGGGATTTAGATCCAAACAATTGTTCCTCGTCGTAGTTGTGTGGAATTGGCGAATCAGAGTAATCAAGGTTGCTGGGAGCAGAGAGTTCTTCGTCGGAGAAGGCATCCTCCATGCTGACGTCGCTGTCGTCGTCGGCATGGTGATCGCCGTAGCCAAATGCGAGGTTGCGCGGCTGTAACAAAGCTGAGTGGAACTTCAATGGAGGCAGAACAGGGGAATTGAGACTGTTGGCGGAACTCAAGATAGGAGATCTCGGGAATCGATCGCTAGTGCTGATTTTCTCGGCCAGAGGAGAGCGTATGAGAGAAGGAGGGGGATCTTCAACCTCAAGCTTTGGTTTGGATCCCTGTAGGAAACATTAAATTCGGAAAAAGGGTCATGGAATCCCTAAAAAGAGAGACCGGAAAAGAAAGTGAAATAGTTAGAATCGTACAGAAGAAGAAAGAAGAAGAGTTACCTGGTTGATCCATTGGATTGCGCTCTCGTCCAGACCTTCAGTAAACATGGCAATGGCGAAGGTAAGAGAGAGAAAGAATGAATGAAAAGGAAACAGAGGAAGCGAAAAACGAAAGGAGCGTGATTCAGTGACAGTAATGCAAGGAACGAGAGTGCAGTGTAGAACTAAAACAGGGACACCTCGTCACTGCCAACGGCTACTTTGAATTTTCAAACCCTTATAGATCATTCTTTATTTTCTTTATATTTTGTATAAAAATTATAGCACGTTTCCCTAAATAAACGATTGATTCCATACTAAAAATAGCAATATTTTTTTTTAATTAATTCCAATAATTTTTTAAAATAATAAAAAGTCTTTAATTAGTATAAACAAATGATAGCGCAGATTTCTTAAGTGGGGGTTAATTGACTCAAAGTAAAATTTACTGCCAATATAACAATATAAAGTTCAAATAAAAAAATTATTCTTGTTATTCAACTACTTTATTATTTAAGAATTTTATCTACCATTCACTAAATTCATTTAAAACCAATTTTTTCACTTTTTATATATTTTTTTTGTTTGAAAATAAAGTTTGAAACATACAAACTGAATTTTGAATGTTAAATTATGCTTCATTCTTTTAATTTTTGATGTAATTTGTTTAAATGTAATATCTAGCCAAAATATATAGGATTAAAATACAAACAAAATTCCTATTTCAGATAATAAGAAATAAATATAAATTTATATACACGTAAAATATTTTTATTTGAAATGATATCATAAATAAATTTGTAATGATTTGTTTTAGAATAAACAATATCTTATACCGTAGAAATGACTTTTATATATATATATATATATATATATATATATATATATTATTTATTATTATTTTTTTTAAGTTGGTGTTCTTCAAATTTGGTAGAAAAATGAAAAATATGTAATTTTATCAAACTCAAGTTATTTCAATAAGTTTGATAATAAATATGATGAACTGAAAACAGTTTTACCAAATATTATAAATTTGTAAATCAATTACAAAATACATGCATTTATAAGAGTTAAGCCATAATTAATTCTACAGAGTTAAGATAAGACGTATTTAATTATATAAAATGCAATAACTATTTTCTTTCTATTCGAATTATATAATGTATTTTTTTAAGTCAATAAACCATTTTACTTATATAAGAAGGTTGAATCTATTGACAGTAATATGTATTAGGTGACAAAAATAAGAATGTACAATCTCTTTTCAGATAAATATTGCGGGAAATAACAGCGTAATTTAATGTTACGTGTCTAATTTTTTAAGATTAAATTTATATATTTTTTAAAGAGGAAAAAGTCAAATAGGTAAACACATGTGTAATAAAACAAAATGTCTGCTTATGTTTATAATAATATTTGATAAAATAATTCAAGTATTTGAATGGATTACTTTTTAATTCAAGTGATAACAAACAAATTCATATAAATCCATATTATATTATGAACAATTTATAAAATTTAATTGAAACAATTTAATTCAATAATAATATGAACAATTTATAAAATTTAATTGAAACATATTATATTTACAAAGCAACAAACCATTTCTGTGAGATAAAAAGACTCTGTATGGTGGCTCTTGATATTCTTTAAATACCTTCTTATTTTAATTTATGCAGAAGAAATCTGCTAAAATTGATAATAATACTACTCAGAAAATGACAAATTAATTCTTAAATGTGTTTTGATCTAAACAGTAAACATTGTTGTATTTTCGTGCTACCAGATATAATGACAAAAATAAAAGTAGAAAAATATTCTTTTGACGTATTTAAATATATTCATTTCATACTATTTTTATTTATTTTTTTGAAAAATATAAAAATTTATATTTTTATAATTATTTTATTATTGTATTATGTGTTAAATGAATGTCATTATATATAATAAGAAAAAAGTTTAACAATTTTTTTTTTAACAATATTTTTTGACAATCATTTATGTGGTGGTAGCTTGTGAGTAATCTCTTCAAGATATACGAACTAATAAAATAATAATATATTTTCCATTCTGAAAAAATGGTTAACAGTGTCTTTTGTTTGTCTTTAAACTACTGCTTCAATGGTTGAAGCATTCAAATCTATTGCAGAATTGGCAACCTATTCATTATCATTTTAGGGTTGTAAGATGCCAAAATGACTCGGTCTAACACGTGAATTTTGATGTATGAAAGTTCAAAGAGCTACCTAACCACCTACCCAACACACAGAGGTATTCACCAACCAAGCACTAGTCCCTACTACTTAAAGCTTTGAAATTAAGATTTCTGTACAACTTTTGATCTCTGGCGGTGCTAGTTTCAGCAATTTGCAAACATGGCAAGCTTTATCCAACAAAAGGGTAGTATTGAAAGTGAGTTTAGTGTGATCAACATAGACCCTCTTAACTGGGGTGAGGCAGCAGAATCACTTAAGGGTAGCCACTTGGAGGAAGTGAAAAAAATGGTGGCCGAGTACCGGAAGGCAGTGATCCATCTGGGTGGAGAGGAGAAACTTACTGTGTCAATGGTGGCTGCTGTTGCTAACCATTACTTACAGGCTAAGGTTGACCTCTCAGAGTCTGCAAGGGAAGGCGTTGAAGCCAGCTGCAAATGGGTCATGGATAACATCGACAAAGGCACTCCCATTTATGGTGTTACCACTGGTTTTGGTGCTTCCTCCAACAGGCAAACTCAAGAAGGCCTTGCTCTTCAGAAGGAAATGGTTAGGTGAGGATCATCTCTGCTTTGCTTGATTGATAATGTATCTGTGAGTATCCAACTTCATAGGCAAAGCACTAATTATTCCGAGTTTATCACTTTCAGCTATTGAAAAATTCATTTCATGTATCAGATAAAGTTGCATTAGAATTATATATAATTCTTCTTTTGGTTGATGTATTTATGGTTTACCCCTTTTCCTTCCCAGGTTTTTAAATTGCGCAATATTTGGCTACGAAACAGAGTTGTCTCATATACTGCCGAAATCAGCAACCAGAGCAGCAATGCTTGTGAGGGTTAATACCCTTCTTCAAGGGTATTCAGGAATTAGATTTGAAATCTTAGAAGCTATCACCAAACTCCTTAACAACAATGTCACCCCAGTCTTGCCGTTACGTGGTACACTTACTGCGTCTGGTGATCTAATTCCTCTGTCATACATTGTTGCATTGCTAACGGGTAGGCGAAACAGTAAAGCTGTTGGACCCTCTGGAGAGTCCCTCAATGCTAATGAAGCTTTCCATTTAGCTGGTCTACAAGGTGGGTTCATTGAGTTGAAGCCCAAAGAAGGTCTTGCTCTTGTAAATGGTACAGCCGTTGGGTCTGGTGTAGCTTCTATGGTGCTTTTTGAGGCAAACGTATTAGCTTTATTGGCAGAAGTTCTATCAGCAGTTTTTGCTGAAGTCATGCAGGGAAAGCCAGAATTTACACATCACCTTATACATAAGCTGAAGTACCACCCAGGTCAAATTGAAGCTGCTGCTATTATGGAACACATTCTAGATGGAAGCTCTTATGTCAAGAATGCTAAACTGCAACAGCCAGATCCATTGCAGAAGCCTAAAAAAGATCGTTATGCTCTTGTAACTTCTCCTCAATGGCTTGGTCCACAGATTGAAATCATCCGATTTTCGACCAAATCAATTGAAAGGGAAATAAACTCAGTAAATGACAATCCCTTGATTGATGTCACAAGGGATAAAGCTCTGAATGGTGGTAATTTCCAAGGTACCCCAATTGGAGTTTCAATGGATAATGCACGTTTAGCTGTTGCTTCAATTGGGAAACTCATCTTTGCGCAATTTACCGAACTAGACAATGATTTGTATAGTAATGGGCTACCATCAAACCTGTCTGTTGGTAGAAATCCAAGTCTGGATTATGGTTTTAAGGCATCTGAAGTTGCCATGGCTGCTTATTGTTCTGAACTTCAATACCTAGCAAATCCGGTAACTAGCCATGTGCAAAGTGCTGAGCAGCACAACCAAGACGTGAACTCTTTGGGCTTAATTTCGGCTCTGAAAACTGTCGAAGCCATAGAGATATTAAAGCTTATGTCTTCCACTTATCTTGTTGCACTCTGCCAAGCTATTGACTTGAGGCATTTGGAGGAAATTTTCAAGAACACTGTCAAGAATACTGTAAGCAGAGTTGCACTGAAAACATTAATTACTGAAGACAAAGAAGAAATTAACCCATTTCGACTCTCTGAGGAAGAGTTGCTTAAAGTGGTCGATAGAGAATATGTATTTTCATACATTGATGATCCCTTAAATGTTCGGTACCCATTGATGCCAAAACTAAAGCAGATACTTTATGAGCAAGCACACAGCAGTGTCATTAATGACAAGAATGTGAGTTTGCTGACTTTTGAAAAGATTGGAGCTTTTGAGGATGAATTGAAGTCTCTCTTGCCAAAGGAAATTGAAAGTGCAAGGGTGGCTTATGAGAATGGCAATCCAGCAATTCCAAACAGAATCAAGGACTGCAGGTCATATCCACTGTACAAATTTGTGAGAGAGGAGCTGGAGATAGGGTTGCTCACAGGTGAAAAAGCTCTGTCACCAGATGAAGAATTTGAAAAAGTATATACAGCCATGTGTCAAGCAAAGATAATTGACCCAATTCTGGAATGTCTAGGAGATTGGAACGGGGTTCCCATCCCAATATAATGTTCCTCAATAACTATCGTCATATGATTTACGATTTTATTTTGAATAACTGAGAAACTAATGTGGATTTCTCGCTTATCTATACGATTAAATGAAAAATAAATGTCATTAATTTTAATCGTAAAGTATGTGTGACACAAATTTATGTGATTATTGACATATAAAATAATTTTGCATGTATATTAAGTCAACTTTCCTACACAACAAGAGTCAGATGGACACACAATGACAATCTGGTTTAGTCTTTAACGGAATGTGAAAGGAGGCATACATCCAATTCTGTCCAATTTGCTTATAAAACCGAAATATCAATTATTTAAAATTTCCCATGTAATGTTCAATGTATGTATAATTTATTTGATATTTTCCACATCCAATGTACGTATGCCTCAACATAAAGCAGAAGAAATCTAATAGAAACCTTGATGTAATTTATAATACTAAGCTAGATATGTATAGATAACTAACGAAAACTATGGTTGATGAGAAAGCCAGCAATCTTGAACTCAAACAATTCAAACTACCAAAAGCAGTAGAAATCTTGAAGAAACCTAGGAGTATCCATTTAATTTTTCTTAATCAGTATTTGTTTGAATGAATAAGGAATAAGACCATCCGTGCAACCGTTGTATAAATGTTGATAAAAGAGAGAGGGAATGGTTGATCTAGCCAGAAAAGTGATATCAGAAGCTGTGAAATGTTTCTAATTGTTTTACATGTCATTTCTTAGAGTGGCACACCAAGGAACAAAATGTCCAGATGATGATGATGATGATACAGTACCAAAGAGCAAAGAGAGGATATAGAAAAGTGATTGAGTTTTGGTAACTGCGTACAACAACAACAACCGAGAGAGTAAAGAATATGTAACAACATATGATACATTCAGTGGAACTTGAGACTGGTCAAGATGTTGTTGTGAACAGGGTCAGCAAGATGATCTAGGAGGTTCTGGTATGGACCAACACCTGTCACAAGAGCTTGAACAAAGTAACCCAAGATTGCCAACATAGCCAACCTTCCATTCTTGACTTCCTTCAGCTTCAAATCCTTCAACGACTTCTCATCCTTGCCAAAACCAAGAGGGTTAAACAAAGGTCCTCCGGGGTATGCTGGATCACCAGAACCTCCAAGACCTTTTTCTAGTCCTAAGAAGTATTGTTTCCCCATAGACCCTGGTTTCGCCCAGTCTTGGAATCTTCTGTGCTCTGCAAATCCCATCAGTGCCAACTCAAACACAAAGAGCGTGTACGAGTCTGCCCAGTAGTTGTATGTTCCTGCAGGTGGGATCACACCGGTTCTAAACCATGGGAGTGCTGTCTCCTGAGGGATCAGACCAGCCTTTCCGAGAATTTCAGGTGCTATGGCACCAACTGCACCCAACATTGCGTAACGACCATTGATGATCTCACCATACGCTAGCCATTTCGGCTCGATGAACCCTCCTGTTCCTTCAGGGTCTGAAAGTCCAAGAGGGTCAAATCCATAGTCACCGGGAAGGCTGCAAACCAAACCATCCCAAACAAAGTCAATTCCACAACCACCTTCACAAATACTATCTACTATTATTTCACTATTCTAAATTGCAAAACTTTATCAATAGTTGGTTGAAAAGTAGGATTTTTATTACCTGCCATCCAAGTAAGAAAGACTTTGCTTTGATGCAAACCATAAAGGTCTGTCTGCTCCTTGCTGAACACGAAAAGGAAGAAACTTTTGTAAGTAGAGATGGAGATGAAGAGAGAGAATAAGAAAAAAGGAGTGAGAGAGGAAGAAACCTTGACAGGGGGAGTAGAAGCTGCCTTAACAATGAAGGAGGCTTTTCGGGAGAAGGCAAGAGGAGATTGGTGTGATCGTGGTCCGAGAGTCTGTCTAGCAGCCTCGGCTGAGAGGACAAGAGATGAAGATGATAGCAGAGCTTGTGCAGGCATGGTGGTTATACTACTACTCCTCCTTTGTTGCGTTTGCAATTGGTGCAGCAAAAGAGAGTAATAGAAGTGAAGGTTAGGGATGAATGATATGTGTTTGCAACCACTAAAAAGCCAAAGGGGTGGAAGATATGGAGGAAGGTGAGCCACTACTCCATTGGCCCGCATGTACGACCAGTATCCAACTCATGGTGGATATTCCATGGCGCAATGCAATGCACTCAAGATGAGATTATGATCTTGTTCTCCAACCAAGTGTGTACACGTAATCTGATGAATCGGATAAGGGTTGGATATTATTTCCTGTTTCCTATTTCCTCTGGATAACGTCTTCCCAAATTTTCAAGGATGAATCTTTTCCTCCATCTGATAATTTTAACATAGGCAACAGGTCACAAAAATAAAACACCTAGGTTATGTTAGGATCTCTGTGCAACATTAAAATGTCAAAATAATTGTTTCTTTCTTCTTGGGGAATTCAAATTATTTCCAGATATTGTATTTATATAGTATAATAATTTATACAAAATTGTTGCTTCTGATATCTCGTTTTTCGTCTCATTATTCATTCACCTAACCATATGCTTCTCATTCTCTGTTGGTAAAAAAAAAAAAAAACTGTTTTTCTCTTTTCTCCCTTACCATGAAATTCATTACGAATTTTGTTACCTTTTATATGTACGTTCTAATATAGATTTTAAAATATTAATCAAGTCATTTGATACACCAGTAAGGACGATTTATTTTCAAAATCATAAATATTTATGAATTTGTATATTTTTATGTTAACATGTAAGTATGTGACTCAGTGGGTAAATATATAAATTTCAGAAGTTTGAAAATTTGATATATTTAATAGTAAATTCTAAAATCTGAGAAGATCAACTTTCCACCTTCAAGTAAGTAAACAAATCAAGAAAATGAAAAAACAATTAGACCAAATTTTTTAAGGAAAACACATTTTTATCGCAATTTGGTTCAGTTTTCATTTCTTATTAATATAAAAATTGAACCAAATAATTTATTTTTCTTTTGTATTTATATATAAAATACGATTATCTTAACCAAAATCACGACTCGGTTTGATAGTCATAGTATATAGTTTCACGTGTTGGATATTTTTTGGTTGTACTTCGTTTTTGTTTTCTGTGACTCGAGTAGCAGATGTTGTTTGTAATGCACTTCTTATTAATAAAATGTTTGTTGTGTAATCATCGTATGTGGTTTGATTTAACTTCACTGATTATAGTTGATGCAAACGTCGTTTCCAGAAGTTTATCTTGGTTTAATTCAATTAGTCATTATATTCTCTACTGTGTCAAAATAACTTATTAATTATCAAATTACAATTAATGTAAATGCAAACTTACACATCAATCTATATAAATTAATAAAGAAAAAAAAGTATATACTATTCATAAATTAACTCCAAAACTAGCAATAGGAAAGCATTGTTTTTATTTTTAAAATATTAAATTCTTTTTGTAAATAAACAAAAATGGCACGTCACACTTACATCACACTTCTATTATGTATCGAAAGTTTTTGTTTTTATCAAAGTCTTAATTTAATAATTTAAACATTGTAAAAAATCAAAACAAATAAATAAAACTAGAAAAACAAAAATCAAGCACATAAGCCAAACTATAAAGACAAAAAGTACAGTTAAGTAACATGTTAATCTTGGTGTGCTAATATTGTTAATTTATGGTTCAAGTTGCTAACAAAACTTTACAAATTTGTATACTTTTTGTGGGACATCCATTTTAACTATACACTATAAAACTAGACGTTTTTTCCACAACAAAAAACCGACAGTAAAAGATGAAAATCACGACCAAGCAGGGCACATGACTCAGTTCAATGGTTATCCATTTCTAAGCAAAGACTAGAAAGAAAGAAAGGCCCCTCTGATCTCCTAAATCAAAATTGAAAAGCTAGATTTAGTTTTAAAATGCAAGTTGCAGCTTAAGTATAAATTTTAATTAGGTTTACAATGTATTGATGTGATTTTTTAGTTAATTCTATGCGCCTCCGTTTTAGACAATGGTTTCTAGATATCCTTGTACCGAATTGTAATTTTATAGTATTTTTAACGAAAACGACAAGACTAGAGGGTGATGTGAGTAAACGGGATAAATAGCATAGATTGTACCTTAGCAAGAGATCTCCAAGTGCTTCTTTTTTTGAGCTAACTGTACTGTTTAAAATCTAGCATTGAACATGAAAAACTTTAGTGTAATACATCCATGGCAAAACCCATAAAACAATGCAACAATCTCTGATCACTTCCCCTCAAATAACTGGCTAAAATGTTATTTCTTCGTTGTGCTTGCAGCCGTGTACCTTGTGAGAACATAGCAGTCTGGCGGTGTAATGTTTGTATAATAGTTCTGGATTGTTTCTGTAATTTCAAAACCAAATTTCTTATAGAAGTTTATGGCGTCTTCATTGTTTGTCTGCACATGCAAGTACACCTCAGAAATGTTTTGCTTGGAGCAAAGATCAAGAGCATGATTTAACAGCTTTGTTCCTGCATAAACCCCCAGACTCACATTACAAAAACTTGCATAGTTTATAAAAGATAATACATAATTATGACTCTTGCAAGAAGCGAATTAAAATGTTCCCAATATGAAGCTTGCACTTAATGACAGAACCATTAATCTGTATTTGTGCTGAAACAAGTATCCACACCAAGTAGTCCTTAACAAAAATGATCAATTAAAGTTTAAATCACCAGGGAAAGATATTCAGTTTCTTTCTTACCAATACCAAGTCCACGGTAAGGTGCTAAAACGCCTAATGTCATTATGTAAACCCGAACTTGCCCCCCTCCTTCCTTCTTCTCTAGCCGGCATGCAATTGCTCCAACACATATATCACTATAGTAAGCTGAAAGACAAAGGAAAACAATCAATCTTGGGCAAGTGAAAGATACATTCTACATGTCCTTTGTATACCCATCCCCTTCTTTGGGTATCACCCATATTATCAAGCACAAACCAAAGCAGAGATATCAAACAAGCTGGTCCGATTGAGGAAATCCTCTATGCTTTAACGCTAAGTGTAAGTACAAAAGCTTTCAGAACTCCAAGAGACAAATGTAATATATTATCAGTATTGAAGACGCCTTGTGTGGTATTCCAATTATGATGACTCTGTACATTTTCTTTGAGGTGCGGATAAATTTATCAAAAGCAAAGACGGAGCACTTATTTTCAGTATAGAAAGCAGAAAAAGGAAAAATAAAATAAAATTTGAAAGTGCTCTCCAAACTGTCAGCATATCCAATGTTTGCCAAAATAAAGATACTAGCACATATCATGAAGGGACTTGAAAATCATACGTCCTAGGGTCGTAACATTAATCATAACATCCTACTAAAAATGAAAAATTATACCTACACATATACATATGCATAGAAAATGACAGATAACAAAAGTAACCTAAATCACAAAATTTAACTAACTAAATAGAAAATTCATAATCATGAGGTTACATACAAGTCATAATAAGTTACACAGGTAATCCTTAATAGCAAGTAATCCACAACAGAGCATGGGCAGAAAAATAGAAGCTTAAAAGATGTGAGGCACAAAGCTTGAACCTTTAAGGAAAAAGCTTTGAAGGCAGAAACAGAGATGATGGTCAATTGAGGCAAAACAAGGAAACAAAAGAGACCAGAGATAGAATAGAGAATGAGATTAAGGTTGCTCGAGTGAGAGTACACATGGGAACAGGGAGGCAAGCCTTTGATCTAATTCGCAATTACGAATTTCTACGAAAGGAAAAACCAAGAGGTCCTAAATGTTCATATGTCCAAGTCAAAACTCTTGAAAATGAGCTCCATTTGCCCGTTGTTAGGGTATTTTTGAATCAACAAAGTTAGAAAGGCACGAAGGAAATTGCACAAGATAGAAAATAGGAATTCAGAATGTACAAGAAACTCGAATCAATTAAAGAAGTAACAACAGCAGAGCCTTTATCTCATCAGGTGAGACAGCTACATCAAACAGCATCATTCCGGTAATGTTAAAATGTAAATCAAGTGAAAATTGAATTAAACTAATATAAAGAAGTAAAAACCAAACTTGTGCTATTAGTTCCAAGAGGCTATGGGCGGTTTAGTGAATAAACAAGGTTAAAAAAAGTTATTGCCCAAAGATTAGTAAGTGTAAGCAGTGGTTAATTGCAACACCCAGATTAAAAAAAATCTTCAAAATAGAGAAATGGCAAGTAATGGATTATGAGAAGGAAGCTAAATTGCTAGAGTGAGCAGAAACTCAAGTGCAGTAATAGCTTAAGAAAACCTCAAAGGGAATACACAAGCGAAGACGACATTGTCAAATTCATGCTCCGGTATCAAATAAAAGGAAAAATCTATCAAGTACATCTTTTGGCAACACACTTATTATTAAATTATCATTCATTTATTTATTCATTCAAACGGGTTCCCTAGAAGGAAGGCTAACATGGTAAATATAAACCCGGTAGAGTAGCATTTTTAGAAATACACAGGCGAGGAGCAAAGGAAATTAAGAATAAGATAGTGAAATAAATAGCAAAGAGGAATAATGAGAAAAATGCAGGATGAGGTAACATGGAAGAGAGAAAGAAAGAGAGAAAAGAACCTAGTTTGGTGAATTCGCCGGAAGCGAGAGCATCGGCATAGTATTTGTCATTGTAACGAACGGGGAAAAGAGCAAGATTGAGCTTTTTGAGCTGCATAAGGTTCTTGTCCCTCACTCCATCAAGTGAGATAGAGACTTCACGCCCAGCTCCCATTCTACAGAAAGGAATACAAAAAAATTGTACTTGTTAGCAGAAACAGAGAAGGTGGCGTGGCAGGGAAGGGAATCTGCCCCCCAAAACCAAAATCCAACTCCAATAGAGAGAGAAATTCAAATCAAATGGAAAAACTACTATGCGTTTCTTAGAGAGAGAGAGAGAGAGAGAGAGAGAGAGAGAGAGAGTGGTGGCTCAGCCTCTGCCTCACCTCGGAAAGGTTTGAATCTGAGAGTGAGGGGTGGCGTGGCGGTGGGCGAAAGAGAAAACCTAGAAGCCGGGCTTCTTTTGACTTTTTACAATTTTTCTTTTTATTTTTTTTCCTAAACTTTTTTTCTAGTAATTTAAATTAAAAATCCTATTATATAATAATAGTGAAAACCTTTTTTATAATAAAAATAAATAAATTTATAGTTATAAAAACTAATATAATTTTTTTTACAATAAAAGATAGATTTTGTTTAATTTATGTCATCTAAAGAAATTAAATTAAAAAAATCAAATTAGAAAGATAGTTAAGTTTAAATGATAAAATTGATAAATTAATTATTTTAATTTTAAAGATAGTTACTTATTATTTATGAAAGGATAAAACTGAAAAATAAATTGTAGATAAAAAATGGTGAATTTCCTTTTTGTAAAGGCATAGATGTTCTTTTACACTGAAAATAAAATAAAAAAATTAGAAGGAGAGAAAATTCTTTGGACTAAAAAAACGCATATCTCTATTCATCATGGAGAGGAAAATGATAAATTAATAGAAATATTGAGGATGGGAAATAACGAGTGAAAATATGCATTATTTAGATTAACAGGAAAAAACTGGAAATAATTTATCCTTCTAATTAGAATGGATAAAAAAAATAGTGGTAATAAATTAGTTTATCAGGTATTTTTCCTTGTAATTGGTCTTTTAGACATGTTTTATTTTCTCTTAAAAAAAAATAAATTTATTAAAAACGTAAATGTATCAATTTCCTGTATTACACAGAAGAAAATAGGTTCGAAGAAGAAGAGGGATACAAATGAAAAAGAAAAATGGCTTAGAAAATTTCAATTCAAACTTCTAATCACGTTAACTACCATTTTAGATTATATTGAATATTTTTAATAAATATTAAAACTACATTAACTTTAAAAAATCAAGAAAACGAAACTAAACTAGAAATTAATCTTAAAATAAAGAAACAAAATTAAAAAAAAGGTCATAATTTAATTGTGATTATTATAAAACTATATGTATTAACCGCTTTGCTAATTAGACTATCAAACATTAAGTTTTGAGTGAATTCTGTGCTGAATGTTACTCCTGCAAACCTATTTGGTTTGGCTTCAATCGATTGCGACATTCCTCCTTGTATATGCGTCGCCGGTTCTGTTCACCTGGGTGTTCACTGCTACTCACCACCGTGCGCCACCTCCGTTTGTATTCGCTGCAAACTCGCCGCTATTGGACCCTGTATCTCTTTGCTGCGTTGCGACGTAGGAACCCTTGGCAGCCGCTGCTATCTCCGGTGAGATTTAATCATCATCTCGATATTCTTTACTGTGTTTCTCGTCCGCGTCTCATGCTCGTTTTGGGTTTGCCTCCGGCGAAACGCCGGCGTGCCCAGGATGTTAACTAGGTTTGAGGGTATGGGAAGGTAAACTTCTCCGAGTTAACGAGTTGACTCGCGATCTTGATAACATTGTTCGCAACCGTTAGGGAGCAAGTTGTTTCTGACACTGATGCTGCTCGGAAGCAAAAGAGTAACTTTGAATGCTTCAAGATTTCTCTATCTCTCTAGTTTCCCTTGTCTTCTTCACACGATGGGTACTTCCATAGTCACTAGCACAAACACAGATGACGCTGAGAGGCACAGCAACGGGACGCAGTTCTTGATTTTCATGAGGCACCAATGCAGGGCAGGTCAAGTGAAGAACTTTGATGAAGCTTTGGACTTGTTTCAAAGAATGGCTAGAATGAAGCCTGTGCCTTCAGTGAAGGACTTTACTTTATTGTTGGGTGTTATTGTGAGGTTGAGGCATTACACCACTGCCATATCTTTGGTTAAGCACATGTATTCTGCTCTAGGCATAGAACCTGATACCATTACTCTTAATATTGTGATCAACTGTCTTTGTCGCTTAAAGCTGATATCTTTTGGGTTCTCCGTCTTGGGGACCATGTTCAAACTTGGTTTGGAGCCCACTGTGATGACTCTTACCAATCTCATTAATGGGCTTTGTGTGCAAGGCAATGTGGCTCAGGCAGTGGTGTTGGCTGATCATATGGAGAAATTGGGGTATCCATTAGATGTATACTCTTATGGGGTGTTGGTTAATGGGTTGTGTAAGACGGGAGACACTTTGGTGGCAGTTCGATGGTTAAGGAAGATGGAGGAAAGGAATTGGAAACCTAATGTGGTAGTTTACAGCAGTGTTATGGATGGTTTGTGTAAGGATGGATTGGTATATGAGGCATTAAATTTGTTCTCTGAAATGGGTGCAAAAGATGTCTTGCCTAATCTTGTCACCTATACTTGTTTGATTCAAGGTCTCTGTAATTTTGGAAGATGGAAAGAAGTTGGTTCTCTTCTGGATGACATGATGAAAATGGGAATGAAGCCCGATGTCCAAACACTCAATATTTTAGTGGATTCTTTCTGCAAAGAAGGAAAAGTAACGCAGGCTAAAAGTGTGATTGGGTTTATGATTATAATGGGTGAGAAACCGGATGTCTTTACATATAATTCACTGATTCACGTTTATTGTTTGCAAAACCAAATGAATGAGGCCATGCGAATATTTAATTTTATGGTTAACGGGGGCTGTTTACCGGACATTGCAGTTTTTACTTCACTTATCCATGGATGGTGCAAGAACCAAAACATTAACAAGGCTATGTATCTGTTGGAGGAAATGGGTAAGATGGGATTTGTACCTGATGTTGTCACTTGGACCACTCTTATAGGCGGGTTTTGTCAAGCAGGTCAATCATTAGCTGCGAAAGATCTGTTTTTTAATATGCATAAACATGGTAAAGTTCCTAATATTCAAACTTGTGCTGTTATGTTGGATGGCCTGTGTAAAGGAAATCTCCTTTCTGAGGCAGTGTCATTGGTTGAGGAAATGGAGAAGAGTAATTTGGATCTTAATATTTTCATTTATACCATTTTACTTGACGGAATATGCAGTTCTGGGAAATTGAATGATGCATGGGAACTGTTTTCTAGTTTGCCTGCTAAAGGCTTGCAAATTAACGTTTATGCGTATACCATTATGATTAAGGGTCTCTGTAAACAAGGACTGTTAGATAAAGCTGAAGACTTGCTGATGAATATGGAAGAGAACTGCCCGCCAAATAACTGCACTTACAATGTCTTTGTCCAGGGCTTGCTGACAAAAAAGGAGATTGCAAGGTCAATAAAATACCTTGCAATTATGAAAGGCAAGGGTTTTTCAGTGGATGTTGCCACCACAAAACTGATTATCAACTATTTATCTACTAACAAAGGAGACACTGAAATTCAAGAATATTTGTTTCCCAAAAGATAGCACATTTCAAGAGTTTCACTAGAGCTTTATTCAAATCTAGTTCATTCTGGTTTCACAATTCTTATTTATAGGACCCCAAATTGAGAACTGGAATGGTCTGTACGTCAGAACTTAATTGTTAAGAATACAAAACCATTTCCGTTAAAGTACTTCCACCTGACAAATTATGAGTAGGAGAGTTGGTCCTTAAAATGTTATCATAACTTCTATAAATAAGGACTTGTGAGTTTGATCCTTGTTGTTTCTATTGTTCATAATTAACTCAGGGGATGTGTGTTTGTGCTCCGTCCACACTTCAAGCTCAAGAAGCTGTTGTTAAGGTGATTTTATATGAAATTTTCTTTAGCTCCACTGAACAGCTTAAGCTTTTAAATGGAATTACTCCTTGACATTTTTATTGGTAAGTTTGTTCATCTCTGCATGCACATTTATTTTGATATATCCTCAAGAGCATATTAAAATAGCTTAGAATAAATAGACTTTTATGCAATTTAGATATTGACCAGTATCCTTGCATTTTTATGGAGTTGGGTAGTTCTTTTTACTTGAGTATATGTTTGCCTTCAAGTAAGTTTTTCGATGAAATTAGAGTAGGATATTTTGTTTCCCCACAACATTAGAGATAAATTGCTCACTTTTATTGCAGGATCTTGTTCCTTCAAGACTCCTATTTTACTGAACTGATTATCTTTACACATGTCATAAGTAAAACCATGTTTTGCTCTCGCAATTTTTATTAATTTGTATAAGGAGATGTATTTATCCAATTGCTTAACCATTTTAAGAGGACTGTACATGATTGCCTAGCATAAAATCTGGACTTGATGATGATGATTCATGGTTTCAAGACAAACGCTCTTTCGTGTTTTGACACTCAATCTTGAAGGTTGTTGATTTCGTCTTTTTTGTATATGTATTAGATTGTTGGGATAATTGGACTTTTTTCCCTATTGCGATTAGATACTCTTAATAACTTGTCTTTTCATTCATGTTTTTATGATCTACACTCGCAAGCGCCATTTTTATTCTTTTACTATCACATTCTTTCGTTATGTATTTCCAATTTCAACTTGCTTTATCCCTCCTCTTCTTAAATGTAGATGCACTTTGTGCTACTCATTAGTCGTCAGGGGAAGGTCAGGCTCACAAAATGGTATTCTCCTTACTCGCAGAAAGAAAGAAATAAGGTAAGATGACACCCTAATTACTGTGTTTGGATGAAAATTAGTGAAGTACTTTTGCCAATTCCACTGTCAAATCGAATAATGAAGAAATTGAACTTTCGAGAGTAAAAGAAAAGTTTTCTTAACTGAAATGCAAACATGTACTTAGTTATTTAGTTCTTCAAGTTTTCCCAAGCTCCCCTCGTTCCCTTTGGTGTTTGTTATTTCATGACTGACTTCTACATATTATTCTTTAACTTGTAATCTTTGTAGTGCCTGCACGGTGATGGACCTGTGCATGATTGCTTACTGTGTCTTACTTAAATCATCCTTGATACATGATTTTACATGTTATTTATTTTTTACAAAGCTATCCGTGAGATCAGTGGCGTGGTTCTTAAACGTGCTCCCAAGCTCTGTAATTTTGTAGAATGGCGGGGCATAAAATTGTTTATAAAAGGTAATTTAACAAGTGTGTATGGCCGTTTGTCATATACCACTACTTACTCGTTTGCAAAACACTCTTCTGTCTGGCTATTTTCTAACAAATATTTGCTGCAGGTATGCTAGTCTTTATTTCTGCATGTGTATTGATGAAGAGGACAACGAATTAGAAGTCCTTGAAATAATTCATCATTTTGTAGAGATTCTTGATCGGTATTTTGGCAGTGTGAGTTCTGTTCAAAGCTGACTTTTGGAGAATACTGCTTTATTCACATATGAAAATAGTTTCATTCTTTCTAGGAAGGATGTAAGGATTAATGGTCGCTTCACTTTTGCAGGTCTGTGAACTGGACTTGATATTCAATTTCCACTAGGTTTGTTTTTGTCTGTCTGCGGCTACTTTTTAACCTTTAACCTGTTGTCATTATGAATTAATTTTCAAGCTGAAATCACCTTAAATGGGCATTAATAATTGATCATATCAACTGCCTCATTTTCTTGGGGTCAACTAATTTCTCTTCTGACATATGTTCTTGGTTTTGTTTTATCATGGAAGGCCTATTATATACTTGATGAACTTCTAATTGCCGGTGAGCTTCAGGAGTCAAGCAAGAAAACTATTGCACGGTTAATAGCTGCACAGGTATGCAATGTTCTTTCTCTTTCAGAAATATTTGTGTCAGCAGTTTCTTCCTTGAGAGTTCTGTCTGATGCAATTTTATATGAAATTGGTTTTCAGGATTCATTGGTGGAGACTGCCAAGGAGGAAGCCAGTTCAATAAGTAATATAATTGCCCAAGCCACTAAGTGAGGAAATCCCATGTTCCATTTGGCATTTTGGGGGCATGAAGCCCTGTTTTTATTTCTGTTATGTTGAATGCTTGATTTCCTCTCCTTGATTCTGTTTTTTGTGGTGC
The DNA here is from genome assembly GCA_027742785.1 of Vigna reflexopilosa. Classification (NCBI taxonomy): domain Eukaryota; kingdom Viridiplantae; phylum Streptophyta; class Magnoliopsida; order Fabales; family Fabaceae; genus Vigna; species Vigna reflexopilosa. Next base: position 388,873 of record CM050921.1, on the reverse strand, counting down.
AATAGAAAGGGACATAAACCAAGTGTGTTAACAGCAACATAAGATCTTCTTATCTGAATTCTAAGCTTGGCAATTTCATACATATAGTTCATTTTTTCAGGCAAGATTGCGTTAATGGGATCTTCTTATAATACCCTTATAAGAAAGACATTGAATTTTGAAAGGCCTTTAATTACTTAAAGGGTCATTTCTTCCCGTATCTCCGTAATTTCAATCTCTATCTTGATAAAATTTTGTATTTTGGAATTTACAATCTTGAATATAATTTTAATATTTCGCATTATATATTTTAAAATACAAAAAGAATACATTTTAAACAGTGGGCTCCAAACCAAGTTTGAACATGGTCTCCAAGACGGAGAACCCAAAAGATGTCAACTTTAAGCGACAAAGACAGTTGATCACAATATTAAGAGTAATGGTATCAGGTTCTATGCCTAGAGCAGAATACATGTGCTTAACCAATGATATGGCAGTGGTGTAATGTCTCAACCTCACAATAACACCCAACAATAAAGTAAAGTCCTTCTCAGAAGGCATAGGCTTCATTCTAGCCATTCTTTGAAACAAGTCCAAAGCTTCATCAAAGTTCTTCACTTGACCTGTCCTGCATTGGTGCCTCATGAAAATCAAGAACTGCGTCCCGTTGCTGTGCCTCTCAGCGTCATCTGTGTTTGTGCTAGTGACTATGGAAATACCCGTCGTGTGAAGAAGACAAGGGAAACTAGAGAGATAGAGAAATCTTGAAACATTCAAAGTTACTCTTTTGCTAGAGAGACAATGACGAATTATTTTATAATCACACGAAAATAAGACAAAACCATTGTGTATGGAGATTAGTTTTGATATTAAATCATTTAAAATAAAATGTAATTACTATTTATAATTAGATTGTTATTAATTAAAATATCCATTCGAAATTTATAAATAAAAATTTAAGATAAAGAAATAAATAATTTCATTTTGATATATATTAAATTATCAAACTCAAATTCATTTAATATTTTAATATTTGAATATCTCAGTATTTTTTGAACGATATTAAATAAACAAAAGAAATTTAAATTAAGTAATAGTTATTGAAAACCTTGAACTTTGACATGCTTGTAGAAATGGACTTCCAACTTATATTTCTAAACACTATACATTTTTTAAATGTTGGCATCAAATTCATAATTTTATCTTAAGTAATTCTAATTTTTTAATAAATATTTTTATTAATTTGATATTAATAGTTTGCCCGCGAATAAAACAATTTACAGTTTCCCACATATTTTTTTTTCTTTTCAATTTTACAAGTTGTCAGTGAAGAAGCATCAGCACAAGTACTGAATTTAATTTTGAAAATTTTAAATATAATGTAAACCTTTGGTGGTAAATAAAAGGTGGTTTTAACGTAAGTAAAATAAATGAAGAAGTAAGATCGAAAGCAAACCAATGTGAGAGGCTGGTTGGATTTCCGTGCTATCTGTGGGCGTGTTAGAAATTCGATGGCAAATAGAAGATTTAAAAAAAAGATTAAAAATGGCAAAGTTGGAGTTATTTGAAAGGAAGACCTTATCAGAAGTTGAGCAGAACCCTCTTTGGTCAGTTTTCTGTGAATCGGAAGCATAATAATGCCGTCTGCCACCATTGTCTCAGCTCCCTCCTACGTCTTCCCCTTTCGCTCTTCCACTTCTTCCATTTCTCCAACTGCGATATCGCTCACTAAACGGACTTGGAAGCCGAGAATTCAGACCATAAGCTTCGGAAAATGCGTGGTCAGAGCCACCGTCTCGATAGAGAAAGAGACGCCGGAGGCGGAGCGTCCCGAAACGTTTCTCAGAGGAGTGGACGAGGCCCAATCTTCTTCCTCCGTTCGGGCCCGCTTCGAGAAGATGATTAGGGAGGCCCAGGACAGTGTCTGCAGTGCCCTTGAGGCCGCTGATGGTGGCGCCCAGTTCAAGGAGGATGTTTGGTCCAGGCCCGGTGGCGGCGGTGGCATTAGCAGGGTTCTTCAAGACGGCGCCGTTTGGGAGAAGGCTGGTGTTAATGTCTCTGTCGTTTATGGCGTTATGCCACCTGATGCTTATCGTGCTGCCAAGGGTGCTCCTACCGATCAAAAACCTGGTCCTGTACCGTTCTTCGCTGCGGGAATCAGCTCCGTATGTTCTCCCGTCTCTTTCTCATGTCTTAACTCGATTTTGTTATTTTTATGTTATTTTTTTGAAGTAATTAATCTTCCCTTGTTGTCTTTCTGTTCAGGTTTTACACCCAAAGAACCCGTTTGCTCCTACGCTACATTTCAATTATCGCTATTTTGAAACCGATGCTCCTAAAGGTAAACTACATTATGCTTTACTCTTTCCTAGCTGCTCTTTGTATCAATGTAGCGGTATTGGTTTCATCACTTTCTGGTCGTTACAAATGTGATGTAATTTGTATGTTCCTTTTTATACCACTTCTTCCATGATTTTCTTTTTCCTTGATGTTATTTGGTTTTTGTGTGTGTATGTGTGTGTTTGGAACTGTGTATTCTTTTAATCCCTAATGACAGCTAATCTTTATCTGATTTAATATTTAGCTGTCTGGTGAGTCTCTCCCCGGCTTGGTTACCCGAAATCCCAGTTTGATTTGTTATTTATTTTTAATTTATTTGTTACAGCTGTTTGTTCATTCTCAAAATCTTAGGACGGCTTGTATTTTCTAATCAATATGAAAGCAAAGGGGTGTTAACGTGAGAGCATAAAGTTGTTGAGTTGAACCCTTTGTTGAGTGTGCTGCTATTGTTGATAGTCATGCTCTTGCTTCTGCAGATGCTCCTGGTGCACCTAGACAATGGTGGTTTGGTGGGGGGACTGACCTGACACCAGCTTATATTTTTGAGGAGGATGTTAAGCACTTCCACTCAGTACGTTGCTTAACGCAAATATCGGATATTGTTTTTATGATTTAGAACTTACAAGACTGCAGTGGTGTTTTTGTTGGGAAAAAGATAGAAAAAAAAATCACTTTCCTTTGCGTTAAAATGTTTGCCATACCTTGATGTATTTTGGGGTGTCGGAGGCTTAACAGAGATGCCAAAGAATATATTGATACCTAGCATGACCTTTTATAGAAGTAAAAATGTTACTATACCTTAATGGTGTTGGTACTTTTAGTGAGTACATTTATATATCTCTATAGTTGTGGATAGGTTTTTTTAAGTTTAGTTTATGTAGCTTGGTTCTTTTAAAGTGACAGGCATTGAAATGTTGAACGCATAATGACTTTCTCTGTGTTTCCATAAAAAGGGTTTCTGCATATGCTTAAGGACTCTTCAATCAGGGTCACATAAAGTCTTTCAAACTTTCTACATTACCTAGATTAAACCCTGAAATGGAAACAAATTATCAATTTGATGTAATCTTGATTTTTGTTTGGAACACTTTTGGTTAGGGAGACATTAAGCTGTAGTTGATCATACTAGTGATTTTATTATATTTTATTGGATGCATTCTAGAGAAAGTGTTTCGCTGAATGTACTTCTATCATACATTTTGTGTAGGTTCAAAAACGTGCCTGTGACAAGTTTGAGCCTACATTTTATCCTCGATTCAAGAAATGGTGTGATGATTACTTTTATATCAAGGTATAATTCTTTAACATTTTTCACACAGTGAAGATATTACTGTATTTTTTCAGTATAGCCTTTGGGCCTGTTTCATAAAAGCAAAACTTAACAATGCATGAACTTATGGTTAATTTTTATGAATTTAATTTATGATGACTTGGAGGGGGGTATAACGATTAGTAAGGCAGAAACCAATGGTGGTAAATGGGTAACGGGCTAACAACAATGACTGTGGTTGAGAATAAAATGACGGGAACGGAAGAAAATATGTGATGCAGGGGTATCTAGAAGCCATGAATTTAAATGAAGTGGCTTGGCAATAGTTATGGAGATTTTCTGCATGTGGTTATTGTGTGAGAAGTACAGCAAGTGACAAACACAATTATCACGAAGTATTTCTTAGCATTAACTGAGATAAGTGATTTATGAGAGATACTGATTTTTTGTATGCAATGTAACGGGTTCATTTGATTTGTAAACCTTAAATTGTGAAAATAAAGGGATGTGGGGTGAAATATGACCTCATTGACAACATTGGGTGGATAATTTTTTTCTTTTCATTATCTGTTTATGATCTGTTTTTAGAAATGTCCTCTTGCTATTCCTCCCAATAGCATTATTGGAAAAATATTAATGAAAAGTATATGCATTTAGGGCTTGTTTAATAGTCAGGCTTCCGAAAGGATATAAGCAAATTAAGTTCCTATATTGTTTTGTGTTTGGTGAATACTAGTAGATAATAATTTAAGTTTTATGCAAATGACAAATTTATTATTGTGAAAAAGTATTGGTAGTCGTGGGAATGACATTAACAGCAAAAGTGGTGGTCGTAGTAGCAGTTGTAACAATAATGGGAAACAATGGAGGGAAGGATAGTAATGATGGCATCAAAGTCTGGTGATGCTACAGCGATGGAGGCAATATATGTTTTGGCAGTGAATATAATAGTTGCAAAAGTGGCAATGGTGTTGGTTACTTTAGCTGTAGTAAGAACAATGGCAATGGCGGTGTAGTGTGGTGATGCAGTGAACATTACCGTGTAGGCTAAAGATGGTATCAATAGTAATGGTGGTAGTAGAATGGGAGTGCTGCTAGTGACAACAATTGTAGTGGTAGTGATCGTGAAACAAATGAGTTGTGGGTAAAAATGGAAAATTGTATCTGTCATATTCTGTTCATAACCTAAACCTAAACCTTCCTTATGGTAAACTTCCGGTAAGACTAACATGATAGAATGAGCTTATCCTATCCAATTGACTTACCAAACAATAGCATAACTTATTCTATATTCTTTCTATTAAATACTAAAGTTGAAAAAACATTTGATACTTTCTTCATGTTGCAAGGAAGATGTAGGCGTAAGTTTAGAATTGTACCTTTTGTTTCAGTCTCTCGTTTGTCAGTTATCATAGACAGTGGTCCCATATTGGAGTGCACAAGTTGAGAAAGATAAAATATAATGATGCCTAACATAATGTCTAACTAGATGTTCCATGGATGCCATCTGCTATATTTGTAAAGGACTAGAGTGGATTTATTTGAAGTATATTTTTAATTGAACTTGGGTGCATGAGCATAAGCTGCTGTTGGTTTGTTTTCATTGATTTTCCTTTTATTTCTCCACTCAGCATCGAGGTGAAAGAAGAGGGCTTGGAGGGATATTTTTTGATGATCTGAACGACTATGATCAGGAGATGCTACTTTCCTTTGCTACTGGTGACTGTTTGCGTTATACGTTTGATGTTTCACTCTGGATAGAAATCTAATTGTCACTATCTCATGCTGCTTAAACAATATTTTCTTGTAGAATGTGCAAATTCTGTTATTCCTGCTTATTTACCTATCATAGAGAAAAGGAAGGATTTGCCCTTCACAGAGCATCAGAAAGCATGGCAACAATTGCGAAGGGGCCGATATGTTGAATTCAATTTGGTACACTTTTAATCCAACTATAGGCTAAAGTGTACTTCTATACACTTTTTTATCAGGAATAAATGTCTTATCAAACATTTTTCGGCCACAGGTATATGATAGGGGTACAACATTTGGACTGAAAACTGGGGGCAGGATAGAGAGTATTCTTGTTTCTCTCCCACTGACTGCTCGGTGGGAATATGATCATGTATGATTTTGGAATCTTTATTTATTTAAACAAGATGATATTAGATACCTCTAATTTTCCACTTATGAAATTGTTACTGAAACGGTGGTGACATTTTGTATGCAGAAACCAGAAGAAGGAAGTGAAGAATGGAAACTCTTGGATGCGTGCATCAACCCCAAGGAATGGATCTAATTCCTCAGTTGACCCCCAATCTCAGCTTTTACTAATAATAAGAGAGTTTGTTGTTTTTTGGTGTATATCGTCACAACTATTAGCATGTTGTAGGTGGATTGTAAATCGCGTGTTTCGCTCGAGTCATCCGTGTAAAGCGTGAAATGCAGGCAATTGTAATCTCTAGGCCGCATCCTCATACCAGATAACTTCAATGCCACTGTACTACACCTCAGACTAATAATTCAGTATGCTACGTTTTAAGGTATAATGTTTTTGGCTGAAATACTGTGTAATTGAATTTAAATAAGCATTTAAAATTTCCGGTGTTCATTTGCTTTTAATTTACTCAACAATTATTCAATAAAACAATTCATATAGTAATTGTCGATTAGCAATGCAGAAGAATACAATAAAATTCAACCAAAACTCGTCAGAATGAGATTTAATCGTGTCAAAATTTACATAATGCATTTCACCAGCATTTAGTGCGCCACCACTCCTATCATCGTTGATGTATTTCTCAGCAATGGTGAAAAAAAAATATACATACGGAAAACATCGTATGCATTGTGCATCCTTCTCCAGATCTCCCCCTACTACCCCAAAAAACCAAAGATAAAAAATGACACATAAGTTAATGCTCTCATCCATCATAAGGAATCCTGTCAGGCCAATCAAGGAACTTGTAGCCTTGAAGTGAAGGTGGCAAGTAAGTCTGTGTGGAGGAAGGGTTGTCCGGGGGGTAGATGTATCCCTTCGCATACCCAATTTCCTTCATTAATTTGGTTGGAGCATTCCTCAAATGTAGAGGCACCCCCTCATTCTGTCCAGCAGATTCCCTCACTGCCTTCTGCGCTGCCCCTAAGGCTCGATAAACCGCAACAGATTTAGGTGCCAAGGCCAAGTAAGCTACACACTGTGCAAGAATTACATTGCATTCGGGCATTCCCAAGAAGTGGCAAGCTTGGTAGCAAGAAACAGCCTGATTAAGAGCTAATGGGTCAGCCAAACCAACATCCTCACTTGCAAATCGTATGAGTCTGCGTGCAATGTAAAGAGGCTCTTCACCTCCCTCTAACATTCTTGCCAACCAATAAATAGCTGCATTCGCATCGCTTCCCCTCATAGACTTGTGCAGCGCGCTGATTAGATTATAGTGCTCTTCCCCAGCTTTATCGTAAGCAAGATGCTTGCACTGAAGTGCCTCCCTTGCATCATCAACACTAACAACAGCAGCAGCAACCTTATAATCCTCGTTTGTGTGAAGATCTTCCACCCCTTCTTCTTTTTGTTTACCATGTTGTACCCTCGCTGCTGCAGTAACAGCTGCAATCTCCAGAGCATTAAGAGCCACCCGAGCATCTCCATCACAGTTGTTGCTTATATAATCAACAACATCCTCTTTAACATCAACTTGAACCCCCGCGCTTTGCATCAATCCTCTGTCAGTGTCACTGACAGCGCGGTTTAGAAGCAATGAAAGGTGGTGGGGTTGGAGAGGGTTAAGGGTGAGGACACGGCAGCGAGACAAGAGAGGTGTAATCAAATGGAAAGAAGGGTTCTCAGTGGTGGCCCCAACGAATACAATGCTGCCGTCTTCAATGACGGGTAAGAAAGAGTCCTGCTGGGACTTGTTGAACCTGTGAACCTCGTCCACGAAGAGAACGGTGGATTGGTTGGATTTAAGTCTGAGTTTTCTGGCCTCGTCAACGGCGTCCCTCACGTCCTTAACGCCACTAGTGACGGCGGATAAGGAGACAAACCGGTAACGTGTTGAGGTTGAAGATTTAACGATCGCTTTTGCGATAGTGGTCTTACCAGTACCAGGTGGACCCCACAAGAGGATGGAGGGGAGGCGGTTGCGTTGGATTGCGGAGCGAAGAAGGGAGTTGGCGGCGAGGAGATGGTCCTGACCTACGACGTCGTCGAGGGTTCTGGGACGCAAGCGCTCGTACAAGGGTTGGTGAATGTGAGTATTGGCGTGTTTCTTCTCTGCGATTTTGAAGAAGAAAGGGGGCCAGTTTTGTTGCTGTGTCTGTGGATTCTGCGCAGAAAGTGTAGAAGGCCTGGGACGTTTGGAAGGTTCTTCGTCTTCTTCTTCTTCCTCCTGTGATTGCGACTGTGGAGGTGTGGGGGATTGAGAAGAATGGAAGAAGCGATCAAGCTTGGGCTGGAATGTGGAGGTGTTGGCGGCGCTGGATTTGTGAGTGAGAATCCATTCGGTGGCTTTGACGGTGGATTTACCGCCGGTGGCGGCCAAGGCTTGGGCGGCTAACTCATCGGGGAAGCCCATACTGAGGAGTTGTTGCATCTCCATGTTCTGGATTCAGATTATTGTGACTCTCAATGCAATGAAAAAAAATATTCAGTATAATTACTTCTTTTCCTCGTTATTCCTCCACGCCAATGCCTTCTTAGTATATTCCAGAAGGAACCTATGCCCAACATCTTTCTCTTTTCTTCGGGCTAGGTCCATGGAATACAAATAGTTTTTTCTTCCATTTTCAAAACTTATTATTTTACGTTTTTATTTCCATTCAATTTTAATTTTAATATTTTAATACATCAGTTATGTATTTTTAATGGGTTTTCACTCTATTTATTTATTTGAATAAATAATGGTTCAATATTAACATATTCCGTTTTTAACATCATAATAAATATAATTTTAATATAAAAATTTAATACAGTGATACTGCATTATCTATTATCCCTGGTAAAAACAATCTATCATTTTAATATCATATCATATTATCTGCATATGTTCCAAGAATTTGAGGTTTTTTTTTTTTTTTTCAAATCTTATTATTTATTTGTTTTATTAAAATGTCTCTTTTTCTTAATATTTTTTATAAGAATTTGAAATTTTATTTGGAAAGATAAAGGATTTTAAATTGAAAAAATAAAATAAAAATGGAGGTGGTTTAATCAGTTGTGGATTGGCAATGGCCTAAAACTGCTAACTTTATCCTATTTTGTTTTGTAATGTTGTGGATAGATGAAATATATTTTGGTGGTAGGAAGAGGGGAATGGTTGAAGAGGTAATAATGTGAGTGTGAAAACAAGAAGGAAATGAGAGTGATGGCTTCTCCCGTCGTTCATGTTCCCGTTCCGGTTCCCGTTACCGATCCCGCGGTGGCCCGAAACCCAAGCGGCGGCGTCACCATCCGCACTCGCCTAAGCCAACTGTGCCAACAAGGGCAGCCTCAGCTGGCTCGCCATCTTCTTGACAGCCTTCCACGCGCCTCCACCGCCGTGTGGAACACCGTCATCATCGGCTTCATCTGCAACAAGATGCCATTGGAAGCCTTGCAGCTGTACGCGGAGATGAAGTCGAGGCGGAACACGGCTTCCGATGGGTACACCTTCTCTTCCACCCTGAAGGCCTGCGCCCTTACCCAAAACCTCATAGCCGGTAAGGCCCTTCATTCCCATTTCCTTCGCTCCCAATCCAACTCCCGAGTCGTCTACAACTCCCTCTTGAACATGTACTCCGCATGCTTACCCCCTTTCTCTACCCAACCCCAACACGACTACGTCCTCAAACTGTTTGCTGTAATGCGCAAACGAAACATTGTCGCTTGGAACACCTTGATTTCCTGGTTCGTCAAGACCCACAGACACTTCGATGCTCTTCGCGCCTTCGCCACCCTCGTCAAAGCCTCTCTCACGCCAACCCCCGTTACTTTCGTCAATGTCTTCCCCGCTGTCACTAATCCTACAACCGCCCTTATGCTTTATGGCCTGCTTCTTAAACACGGTGCTGACTTTGTCAATCACGTCTTTGCTGTTAGCTCCGCAATTGTTATGTTTGCTGACCTTGGTTGCTTAGACTACGCCAGGATGGTTTTCGACTTCTGTTCTAACAAAAATACCGAGGTCTGGAACTCCATGATTGGGGGCTATGTTCAAAATAACTGTCCCCTTCAAGGGATCGACGTGTTCGTTCAAGCCTTGGAGTCAGAGGAGGCTGTGTGCGATGACGTCACTTTCCTGTCTGTTATATCTGCTGTTTCCCAGCTGCAGCAAATAAAATTGGCTCAGCAGATACATGCATTTGTTCTAAAAAGTTTGGCAGTTACTCCCACTATTGTTGTCAATGCAATCATTGCGATGTACTCCAGATGCAGTTTCGTGGATACTTCCTTTAAGGTTTTTGAAAAGATGTCTGAAAGGGATGCTGTTTCGTGGAATACGATAATTTCTTCCTTTGTGCAGAATGGTTTGGATGAGGAAGCACTGATGCTTGTGTGTGAGATGCAGAAGCAGAGGTTTATCATCGATTCTGTCACTGTGACGGCATTACTCTCTGCGGCTTCTAACATGAGGGACTCGTACATTGGAAGGCAAACACATGCGTATCTAATTCGCCATGGGATACAGTTTGAGGGTATGGAGAGTTATCTGATTGACATGTATGCTAAATCTGGCTTGATTACGACTTCCGAGTTATTGTTTGAGCAGAACGGCCCAAGTGATAGAGATCTGGCCTCCTGGAACGCTATGATTGCTGGTTATGTTCAGAATGGGCTCGGTGACAAAGCTATTCTCATTCTTAGAGAGGCATTGGTGCGCAAGGTAATCCCTAATGCAGTGACATTAGCGTCGATTCTCCCATCTTGTAGTTCCATGGGAAGCACGGCCCTTGCTAGGCAACTTCATGGATTCTCCATACGTCAGTTGTTGGACCAAAATGTTTATGTGGGAACTGCTTTAGTGGACGCTTATTCAAAATCGGGTGCAATCAGTTATGCGGAAAATGTTTTTATCAGAACACCGGAGAAGAATTCTGTCACGTACACCACAATGATAATGAGCTATGGTCAGCATGGAATGGGTAAGAGAGCCCTTGCCTTGTATGATTCCATGCTGAGATGCGGGATTAAGCCCGATGCAATTACTTTTATTGCCATCCTGTCTGCCTGCAGTTATAGTGGTTTGGTTGAAGAAGGTCTTCACATATTTGAGTCGATGGATAATGTACATAAAATCAAGCCCTCAACGGAACATTATTGTTGTGTTGCAGACATGTTAGGGAGAGTTGGGAGGATGGTCGAAGCTTATGAGTTTGTTGAGAGACTGGGTGAGGACGGTGATGCAGTAGAAATCTGGGGATCTATTCTTGGAGCATGCAAAAATCATGGGTACTTTGAACTGGGAAAAGTTATTGCAGAAAAGTTGCTTAATATGGAATTGGAAAAAAGGATTGCTGGATATCATGTTCTGCTCTCAAATATCTATGCAGAGGAGGGAGAATGGGAAAATGTTGATAGAGTGAGAAATCATATGAAGGAAAAAGGTTTGCAAAAGGAAATGGCATGTAGCTGGGTTGAAATTGCTGGGTCTGTCAACTACTTTGTAGCTAGAGATGAGAAGCACCCTCTAAGCGTTGAGATATATCATATCTTGGACATATTGACTAGGGACATGATGGATGCTGGTTATAGGCCAGGCTACAATTCGAACTTAAAGAGGATTTTGGAATCAAGTGACTGAAATGAAATAAATTATGCCAAACTTTATAAAATTAGGTGTTGATTATGACCAACGATACCTGCATAAGTTCATCCAGTGTGTACATGACTAGAGCTGTCATTGGTCATTCATTTGAAACAATATTTCATTGATGAAAAACATATTCAATTCATGCACAGCACGGTTGTGCAGATGAATAGTGACAATTTTGATTACTTTTTGCTCCTGAATCAACAAATGCTGTGGTTATTACTTCAATAGAGGTATAGTTCTTCAACTCGACACTTTTTACATGGTGTAGCATTTAAATGCATCATTTGGCCGTGGTCACTGATCAGGGCACAGTTTGAATAAACTGAAACCGAATAATTAAGAACCGAATGAAGTGTTTTGTATGATAGTGGAGATGCTATCTCACGAACAAGTCTACAAGGCTTATGATACATTTATTTGAGAGATTGGGATAGTGGTAATAATTAGTGGCAAAAGGTCAGGAATATCTGTGTTGAGGCAAACTACAACTGTTGTTATTATGGAGGAGCAGCAGCAACAGCAAGACCCCTCCCTCTCCTTGAGCGAAGTTAACCAGGATAGTATTGATAGAGATAAGGGTGTTACAGAGGAAGACCCATCTGCTTCAAAAGCCCTTCTTTGCGACGAGGAGAAAATGGCATTGCAAGAGACTGCAATGATCGATGGTGTTGCTAAAGAATGTAGTATAGCAGAGGGTTTAGAAGAGGATAGTAGACGCGAGAGGCTGAAGCGGCATAGAGTTGAAGCTGATATGTGGGAGGGTTTGGATTCCTGATATGTGGGGTCAGAAGAAGCTGTTAAAGGATTGGATAGATTGCACAACATTTGATGCCCCTTTGGTTCCAATTATAGATGTTAAGATAACAGAAACATGTAGAAGATACATACAGAGCATATGCAGTGCATTAATTACGTAATAATGGGTTTTTGGTTTAGGTGTCCTACTGAGATTATTGAGGTTTGCCTGGAAAATAGACTTAAATGTTTATGAATTTCTTCTAGTTGGAGCCTACTGCACACGTGTTTTTATTTTACTCTAATTATTTTTAGATATAAAAAAAAAATCACTTAATCTATATTTTCTAAAGCAATAAGCTTTGGTTTTACCGTTCAAGCGAGGTGTACTTTCTTTTAGGTTTTTTTATTATTGTTGAGAAAATCGTGGTTTTAATTAAGATAAAAGGTGATAATGTTGTTCACAACTCAAAATAATAATATTTTAATTATATTTATTTTATTTTTAATTTAAAATGTTAATACATATTATTATCGATATTATTATTTCTTCTTTTCTATATCTAATTATTTATATTTGATTTTTAATAATTATAAATTTATTATTCTTTATCATTACAAAAGTGAAAATTGTAACATTCCAAAATTTTATCAAAATTTTCGAATGATTAAACATTATAATATAATAGAACAGTTTAAGAATAAAAATAAAGTTATAAATTTACAGTCATCCAAAATTGACCATAAATTTAAAATTTTACTTACAAAGAATGTACTTCAAAATAGATAAGTCAACTAAGAATGATCCTAAGCACTAGGCGGCTGCACCTTCTTCATTCTCCAGTGTTTGCTCCAAGGGCACATTATCAGCTACTGCTCACATCCAAAGGATTGGATGATCATCGTAAGGGGGAAGTCAAGCACATACAACACACACAATGCAAGGGTAAGCTAGGTTGAAAAACATGCAAGATAAGTCCAAATTCAAACTAACATATACTTAACAGTATGCACACAAGCAAACAAATAAGCATTCTATCAGATTATACATTAAATGGAACTAACTATCATGTTATACAATCACACACACAGCATGCCAAGACCATAACACAATACAGACTAAGACCGAACGCATTTTGTTGACACCAATGATCGACCACGTGATTTGACCATCCGGACTAGTATGAAATGTCAAGTTCCAGGGGTTTGTGCACTTGTGGTGGCCTCTACTGCTTTGTAAAGCCATTGCCATGGGTTTCACCCTTACCACACATACAAGTGTAAGTCCGTTATCACTCACCTTGGGCCATACTAGAAGCACCCAAGACTAGGACCTCTTGCTATTCTCACCACATGACTCATCACTCTCTACTTGAGCATGGATGGTCATTAGAATGTCAGGATAAACCCCATAAGGACACTCCGGCCATTCATACAGTCAATCACAACAAACTACAGGGCACCACCATGTAACCTCCCTTGAGGATCATGGAATTACGTCCAATAACCATACTTTTCACTTTTAGATCACAAACAACCCAACAAGTCATCAAAAATTGCATGAAATCATACCATGTACACTACCAGACAATAATAGTTCTAAAAGGACCACTAAACAACACAAAACCTAGTGAACTCATACTTAGATAAGAAAAATGACTTTGAAACCATCACCAACAGTTCCGGAAGGGTCAAAAATCCCCAGAATGACCAAAAGAACGTCCAAAACGGACATCCCAAACTCCACAAACTATCAAAAACAAAAGCAACAGCAGAAAAGGACACCCGACCCCCTTTAGGGGCGCCCAGGCATCATATTTAAGATGGAAACAGTAGAAAAGGGTGCCCAACCCCCTTTTGGGGCGCCCAGGCATCATATTTAAAGTAGGAAACAGTAGAAAAGGGCGCCCAGGCGTGACGTCTGCAGTGAAATTCACGAATTTTCTGCAAATTTTGCAGAACTCACCTATTCTCATTTCGTTTTAGGCACTTCTAGAAATTTCTAAGACTCTTAACTTCATCTAGGTGATGATTTAAACTAGTATCATCAATTTTATCACAACCTAAACAAATTCTCTAGTGATTTAGCATCAATCTACACTTAAATTCTTCAATTCCATCAACTTATCTACCCAAATCTAATTCTACCAGTTAGACACTGTTTTTACCACTTTTAAAGATTCTAACAAGTCATAATTGACTTGTCTAAATGGTCTTGAATAACCAAAACCACCTGGGATACCAATTTCTAAATATGCCTACCTCAGTTCCTCAAATTTCTTCTAAAAATTAACCCCAACTAGCAAAATTTCAACTTCTACCACATATAACAAATTTCCTATACCTAAAAACCATGTGCAGAACCTCAATCAATATTTCATTACCCACATCCTCCAAGATCATACTTCTTTTCAATAGAACAGATACACCTTTTTCGTTAAAACCCCCAATTCAAACTCTAATTACAACAACATGCATAACAAAGTTCTCACAAACATCATTCAATGGTTTTAAACAGAAAACAAATTCATGCACAATCGAAATCCACTAAAATAAGAATGAAATCCCAGCTTTCCTTACCTCTTAATTGAACAACCAAGTTCCCGAAGACCCTAACCACACGCTTGCACCTCCAAAAGTTGTAAAAACAAAATTATTATTTAGAAACTTCACATTTGAACACATGATAAATATTAATAAATTAAGCATACCTAGGAATCCATAATTTAATTAACTAGGACTCCTTATTAACTCTAGTCTTGATTTTAGGACAAATGACCCCAGACAATCATTCATTGGTAAATCTGTTTATATTTTATTAGGCCTGTGATAACTTGTAAATACGAAACCAAGGTCAAAAGCTAGGTAGGTTCTTCTCACGCTCGACGAGATTCAAATATTCAACAGTGATAACAATTCACTCAATAATCAATTATGAACATAAACTCATCAAACTGCTATTAACTTATAGTCTGGATTGAAAAAAGCGAACAACCCAGATTAAAAAAGTGAACGATTCAATCGATCCAAGCATTCAGGAAGATTAATCTTTCAATCTACAAATCGTCACCAAAACAATATATATATATATATATATATATATATATATATATATATATATATATATATATATATATATATATATATATATATATATATAAAAGCTTTGGTTTTACCGTTCAAGAGAGAGGTGTACTTTGTTTTAGGTTTTTTTTATTATTGTTGAGAAAATCGTGGCTTTAATTAAGATAAAAGGTGATAACGTTGTTCACAACTCAAAATAATAATATTTTAATTATATTTATTTTATTTTTAATTTAAAATGTTAATACATATTATTATCTATATTATTATTTCTTCTTTTTTATATCTAATTATTTATATTTAATTTTATAATTATATTTTTTATTATTACAAAAGTGAAAATGCTTGCTAGATATTAAAATAGTTTGTAAAATAAGTTTATTTTTGAGTTTTTAAGATGAATTTGAGGAGTAAATTTAAGCGAATTTTTTGGAAAAAAAAAAGAGGGGTGAAAAGTTGGATTATTTGAATTAAAAATAAAAGTGAAAAACGAAGAAACATTATTTAAACATTTATAAAATTTATTGATTGAAAAAATGTTTTAATTAATAAAATCAAATACTTATTATTTTATCTTTAATAATAAAATTATTTAAAATAAAATATTCTTAATGTAAATTATATTAAAATAAAATGTGAATTATTATTTTAAATAAAAAAATTAAAATTGATGGAATTATATTAAAATGAAATTGATAAAAATGAAATGAAAATAAACTGTGAGTGATTAGCTTAAATAAGTAATACTTTATATATTTAAAATTATTTATTATTGTTATTATTATTATTATTATTATTATTCAAAAAGCACATATAATCATCATGATCTTAGCTGAAGTTGTACAGCATCAACAACAGGCTGTGGTGGCTTTGTGTAACATGCACAGGAAACAATGATGAGAGAGATAAGAATGGAAAAGTTGTTAGATAGAAAATAAATGTGTGGTTGTGGTTAGTGATCCGCATGATGAGGTTATGAGGAAAAGTGTGAGGCATCAAAGGGAGAATATTTTATTGAAGGATTTTGTGTAGTGAAAGAAACGTGGTATGAACTTTTTTGAACTCTGCTATTCTCCATTTTTTCTCTGACAATTGCTGATTGCCTTTTGTTTTTTCATATCAGGTTTTGAGTAGCCATGGATAACGTGAAAAACTTTTGTTTTGTTCTTGAAATACTGATATTGAAAGTGTTCATTTGTTCACTCTCAGTAAACAATATTGCAGAATATCTTCTGGTTTTTTTTATATATAGCAGTTCGATAAAAATACTGTTACACTTTGTAATCTCCCGGAAGTTCATTGTCGATACAAACCTAACTCCGAAAGATCGAGGGACAACATAGAATCGATTTAAACAAGACATACAAAAGAGCCAACCTATAAAGTGCTCGGTATTGATTCTCAAGAAACAGAATCTGTTCTTTGATAATTCTTTGATAGTCAGACTTGTTCACAAGAATCGGTTCTCATCTTGCCCATTCTAAACCCCCCACCCAAACTGAATCATTCCTCGCACATCCACAACAATCAAATCAATGACAATATCCATTGAAGCTTCATTCTACATTTTAGAAGTGTGATAGGAAACTGGAAAGAGTATCTTTTTGTCTTAGTCATAGATAATATGGAACATCATTATTCGAAGAAATATAATGTGCATGGAAAAATACATAGGATTGATTAGAATAAGGATAGCTAAACCTGATTCATTACATAATCAATCAAACGTCCAAACGAAGAGTAGGAACATCCACCTTCCAACAATGTCTTCCTACTATTTTCACTCGCTTCCACCACTCTCTTCCTTTTCTCATCATCCATTTCCACCAAATTCCTTATTCCATTTTCTATCTTCTCCGCACTCAAAACGTTCGGAGCTTCATTCTCGGACTCACCCCAGTAATCCAACGAAATCTCCAAAGCAATCTCCAGCTCACGCACCAGTAAAAATGCGTTCGTCGGTTGTTCCGCGTTGAGCGGCCAGGTCGCAATGGGCACACCAAAATGTATGCTCTCAAGGGTAGAATTCCAGCCGCAGTGAGAAACAAACCCTCCGGTCGCTCGGTGGGCCAGTATTTGGGCCTGAGGGGCCCATCCGACCACCTTTCCAATCCCTGCCGTCCGATCTAAGAAGCCCGCGGGTAAAATCGAAGCCAATTCTGAGGGAGCGTAATCAGAGGGCGGGGTCACGAAACTAGAGTCCTTTGGTGGAGGTTTCCGCAGGGACCATAGGAAACGGGCCCCACTGTTTTCAAGAGCCCGTGCGATCTCCCTCACCTGATCCTCACCAAAAGAACCCATGCTCCCGAAGCACATGAACACAACGGAGGAAGGGGGTTGGTTGTCAAGCCAATCGAAGATGTCAGCGTTGTCGGTGTGAGCGTCGGGATGGAGCTTGGGCTTTGGGTTTAGAATGGGTCCCACTGTAAAAACGAGCTGAGGCCCGTCAAGGAAAGAGTGTGCCGCATGGGATTCTAGCTCCTCGAATGAATTTACTATGAAGCCGTCAGCTTTTTTGAGGCCCCTCCCGTAGCCCATGAAAAACTCCCGCCACTCCTTCTGCAGCACTAGGGAAGGGAAATTCCGTGTTGGGACTGGCTTCGCGAAGCTAGGGATGACCCACTCGGCGTCGGGCTCGGTGAACTCGGCGTTCTCCTCTTCCTTCAGGGTATGAAGATGAAGCATCAAACCAAGGCAAGCAAGACCAGAGGTGAAGAAGACGAGTGAAGGGACGTGGAACTCTTTGGCGACATCGATCATGGTGGTGCAGAACATGTCGACGACGAAGGCCGCGAGTGGGGGTGTGGGGCTGAGGTTGGAGACGGCTTCTTTGACGTGTGGCTTTTGAAGTTCGACTATTGTGATCGGAGTTGGTGGGGCGTCGGATTGAGGTTCGGGGAGGTTGACGAGCTGAAGACGGTGGGAGTTAAGGGAATGAGTGTAAGCAGCGGTTGTGGTGTCAGATGGTAGTTTGATTACAAAGAGAGTGATCCAGATATGGTGGTGGCGCTCCAAGAGAAGGTTGGCGAACTGAATGGTGGAGACGAGATGACCCACTCCCGGACTAGGGATGAATACGAGTCGTGCAGCTTTCTCCATGTTGCTGACTCGTTCACTCACTCACTCACTCTGTAGCTGTGGTGTGTGTTGAATTATTGAGATGGAAGTAAGTGAAAGGATAAGGGAAAGGAAAATCTTATAGCAAAATTTTGGACTGCACGGAACCACTGGTCTGCTAGTTTCTTACCAATGCCAATGGAATCTTTTTTTTTTTTTTATACTCTCAAATATTAATAAAATCGAAATAAAAAATCTCAAATAATTTTTTTAAGGTATCTAATAAATTAAAAGTATAAATATTAGAAAATAGAAATAATTAAATATATATCTGATAATTAAATTTGATAAATATAAAATTTATATTTATGCCAAACTTTTTCAAATTTGATAAATATATAAAATTTTTGGAATCACGTGACTGAAATGAAATAAATTATGCCAAACTTCATCATATTCGGTGACTGTTAGGTTTGATTATGACCAACGATACTCCATAAGTTCATCCAGTGTCCAGATGACTACAGCTGTCATTGGTCTTTCATTTGAAATAATATTTGAGGAGTAAATTTAAGCGAATTTTTTTGAAAAAAAAAGCGGGGAAAAGTTGGAATATTTGAATTAAAAAATAAATGTGAAAAACGAAGAAACATTATTTAAACATTTATAATGAAAAATTATTCAATAGAACTTCTATCATTAAATTGGATTAACACAATTAAGTTTTTTATGATATGTGATGTTGATGTGAACAGTTTTTTAAACGTGACATTCAATACCATTATACATCGCATTTGTAAAAGAAACATTTTAAAAATTGGGTTTCGAAAACTTCATCACCTTCACTTCCAACGTACCTCGAACACCTCCACTGTCATCACCAGCTTCCCCTTTCCTCCCTTCCGTTGCTCCTGATTCTCACCGGAACTGCTTCTTTCTCGTCTCCTAAAGTTCAGCTTCTTTGCTACCGCTTCCAACTTCGTCATCACCAAGGACGCCGAGTGCTTCGATATGAACATCGACAACAACCGCTTCCTCGTCTCGAACAGATTACTCAGATCAAACCCCTACGACAGCAAGGATATTATCTCGAAAGCATTGTGAGACAGACGAACCAGCTTGGCCCCGACCAGTTCCCCATAATGGTTGTTGTCGTCTCCTTCATGGAAAACGCAATGGGGCGCATGAACCCAACTTGGAACCAAGGATCCTTCATGATGTCAGGAATGGAATACCTCTTCTCTAGGTCCACAACTAGCAAATTAGAGATCAAGCATCTCACCCCGGGTGAAATCCATTCCAGAATGCATAATCAGGTTTGAAATACTTGCTGTAAATCCTCATCACATCCTCACCCTGAAAGGGCAAATACCTAGAAAGAAGCGTGAAAAGGATCACCCCACACGACCATATATCAGCCTTCGACCCATCGTAGCCCTTCTTTTTCAGAACCTCCGACCGTTCGGGTTGGTGTGATGGGATGTCTTTCGATCACAATTTTCATTATTTTCATTCTCGCGGTTGTTATTCCGGTGGGCTGTCGACACTAAGTGCTTAGTAGATTGCTCATGGCGACCCAGTTCTGTCCTTAGTGCCGCAATCTCCTCTGCAAGCTTTCGTCGCCTCTCTTGCTGTGCTTGCGCCTGCGCCTGTATGGTTTGTGCTTGTGCCTGCATCTGTGCTATCAAATCTCTGGTGTTCTACTGTTCCTTCATGCTCCTCGTGGTCACCATTGGGTTTCTTCAACTTCTCTCGGCTCCACGGTGGATGCCAAAATGTTTCGGTAGATATTTTGTAGGGCTGTGAGACTAACCTTTCTGACGTGACTTTACCGCTTTCCGACGTTGGAATCGCGTGCTTCGCTTGCTTGCCTTTGGTCTGGACCGAGGAGCTTTCATTCACAATTAAATATTCAGTAAATTGTTATCACTATTGAGTATTTGGATCTAGTAGAGCGTGAGTAAAACGTACCTGACTTTTAGCTTCGACCTTATATTTATAAGTTGTCTTATGGATCTAATCTAGCACAGATCCAATAAAATAAAAACAGACTTACATTTAGATTCAGTCGGTTGTTCATAAATAACTTATCAATATCTCAAATATATTTAATTATTTTATCATCCACTAAACTATAGATTCAATAATAATTTAAATACTGACTCAATTATGACTCAACATCATTTAACCTTATTGAACTTAATTAATATAATATCTAGACTAAACGGTCTTGAATGGTAACCGTGCAGTCGGTGGCCATACACATATAGTTCATTTTTTCAGGGCAAGATTGCGTGAATGGATCTTTTTATAATACCCTTATTATAAGAAGGACATTGATTTTTGAAACACATTTAATTACTTAAAGGGTCATTTCTTCCCTTATATCCGTAATTTCAATCTCTAGATAAAATTTTGTATTTTGAAATTTACAATCTTGAATATAATTTGTAATATTTCGCATTATATATTTTAAAATACAAAATAAAAATAAATACATTTTAAATTGTGTAGTTTGAAATATAAATATATTTTAGATTGTATATTTTAAAATACAATTTATGTTACATTGCATTATTTGATTTACAAAAATTTGGAGAAATAAAAAAATTAAAATTATGGAGGTGCAGAGAGAAATTGCGCTGCACCATAACTTTTGATAAATTAAGCAGACCATAAATTCCGAAAAATTTAAAAGAAAGGAAGAGTCCGTATTTATTTTTTTATCATCTCATGTCTTTATTGTATTTGTTGCCGTTTTAGATAATTAAAATACGCTGTAATGTAAAAGATTTATTTTGAACATTAACTCTTGTCCTTTATTTTATTTTAAAAGAATTCTGATACAAAAATTTTATTCTCTATTTTAATTATTTCTCATATTCATCGAATTTACAATTTTAACTGTACATTTCTTTTGTAGTTTTCGTCATACATTTCTTTTAATCTTTTATTCATTTTTCTGTGTTGTAAAAAATATATATTTTAGATTTATCAAATTTAATTATCAGATATATATTTAATTATTTCTATTTTCTAATATTTATACTTTTAATTTATTAGATACCTTAAAAAAAATATTTTCTTTTTTCCTTTACTTTGTTTTGTTTGAAAGGAACTTTCATTCTATAAAGCAACATAGATGAAGACGAGTCGTGCAGCTTTCTCCACGTTGCTGACTCGTTCACTCACTCTCAGCTGTGGTGTGTGTTGAATTATTGAGATGAAAATAAGTGAAAGGATAAGGGAAAGGAAAATCTTATAGGAAAAAACTTAAGGACATCATTATTTTCTGATGGATTTTCGAGTGCATGGAACAACTGGTCTGCTTGTCTCTTGCAATTGCCAATGGAATCTTTTTTTTTTTTCTTTTATACTCTCAAATATTAATAAAATCAAAATAAAATATGACATTAAATAATTACTATGCATAATAACGTTTATTATTTTTTAGAAAGATTTAATCATTTCAGAGGTCCTTATTTCTGCATATTCGTATCAATTGGATTCTCGTATTTTGAAAGTGTTTAATTGAGTCCTTATTTTGATAAAATTGAGTCAATAATACCTTTGCTGATGATTGCTTTGGACATCGTCAACTTTCTTGCGAGGTGGCATGTTGAGGTATCCTTTAATTATCATGTGGCACAATATGAGGTTATTACGTGGATATCTATATCATTTTGCAACAACCCAACAATTTGGATTCATTTAATCCTCAATCTAAAGCTCAAAATCCCTAATTTAAAAGGGTGTTTTAGGTGTTCGACCTTGTAGTTATGTGGCGCGGGTGGGTGTGGTGGTGTTCAAGATTGTGCTTGTTCTTCTTCGAAGAGAATGTCGAAGGAGCACCACTCTTTTTGTTCGTTAGTGTTTGGCAGAAGGAAAATGCCATGCTTCACCAATCTGCCACTGTGGACAGAGATCTACAGTGAGAACTGCCAAAACTATGAAGAATCGGGGCAAACAATTTTGGGGATGCTCCAAGTATAAGGTATGTTAGATTCAACCTAATTAATTAGTGGTACTGTTTATGAGAACACGACATTGTCGTTGAATGTTGTCTTTACAGAGTGGTGGTGAAGACGTTGGTAGCAACTTCTTCAAATGGTGCACTGATATTGGGTTTGACGAAAGGGGTAGCTACATCAAGAGAAAAGGAAACAAAGAAACTTTGGTGAACAATGAAGAAATGGATAGTACTAGGAAAATGATAATGAATTTACAGAAATCATTGTTCATTGTTCAAAAGTGGATGAAGGTGTTGATGTTGTTGGTTTCTGTTTTATGTGTAATAGAGATAATTTTTGTTTCAATGTTGATGAGAAAGAGATTATTTGTTGTAACTTTGTTGTAGGTTTGTTCTGTTTTAATGAAATGAAGAGTTGTTTCGTATGTAATTGAGTTGTGCTTATAGAATCTGATATCTGTTCATGAGTAAGAATGGGATGATTGAAATTTCACTTTAATATAAAGAATTGGTTAACTAAGAATTGAGTTACATAATTAATGACTAAGAATTGAATTACATAATTAATGGAGTAATGCACATACTGTCATTGGCGCTCTGTTAAGCTAAGGAAGAAAACACTTCATAACTGTAGTCAAAAGAATATATAGCATAATGACTGATTCACAATTATATTCCTTTGATAAATACACTTCATAAGGATGCCTTCATTTTACATATCTGACCATATTTAATTATAATGTTTAGTCCTATTTCATATAACTTGATATTTTATTCTTATCAAACCTTAAGTGCTATCAATCACAGGCTTCTGTTACGAATTTGACAAATGAATGTTCAATTAAGAAAGGGTTTAGTTGAAAGCTATGAACAACTTAATCCGAAAGCAAAGATAACATTCCATAAACATTAATAAAGTGCTCAAATTGTTTAGATGAGTAAAAGTTTACTAAAATATGTGCTGAAATTGTCACAGATAAACATCATAATTGTTGACAGCAGTGAGATATACATTAAAATTCCCTTTCTATGCTTGAGGCTCATTTGATGATGGCATGTTTGGTTCATTTGTTGGGTTTCTTTGTTGTGTTTGGTCAGGGTTGACATCACGTTCTTGGGTTGATTTCTGGCAAGAACTTCTGTTGTGACACAGTTCCCTACAAATGCCACATCTTTTATGTAGATCACCCTTCCTCATTCTTGTATAGTCCCTTATCAACTCCCATTTGTGCAACCTTCTTTTCTTTTTTGGTCTTCTTGGCAATATTCTCTTTTTTGGAGGGAAGACATCATTATATGTGGTAATCTGCCCAATGTTGTTACCATTGGATACACAATTGAAGAGTATATTTCTTCATATGTTGACTTCCTAAAACAACAAGGTATGAAATCCTCTGCATTTAAATTCAGAAATTTCATAGCAGCCAATGCATGGCAACATAGAATGCCTTTGATAGCCCATTTCGTGCATGTACATTCAGATTTGTCTATATCAACTACAAACTTATCCCCAACTTGGGACACATGACTAACTTCAAATAGCTTATGTGCTGACCAGTTGTAAAAACAAAATTATTATTCAGAAACTTCACATTTGAACACATGATAAATATTAATAAATTAAGCATACATAAGAATCCAAAATTTAGTTAACTAGGACTCCTTATTAACTCTAGTCTTGATTTTAGGACAAATGACCCCAGACAATCATTCATTGGTAAATCTGTTTATATTTTATTGGGCCTGTGATAACTTGTAAATACGAAGTCAAGGTCAA
The DNA here is from genome assembly GCA_027742785.1 of Vigna reflexopilosa. NCBI lineage: Eukaryota > Viridiplantae > Streptophyta > Magnoliopsida > Fabales > Fabaceae > Vigna > Vigna reflexopilosa. The sequence continues at coordinate 364,871 of CM050921.1, read as the reverse complement.
AAGCCAGGTACGTTCCTCTCACGCTCGACGAGATTCAAATATTCAATAGTGATAACAATTCACTCAATAATCAATTACGAACAGAAACTCATCAAACTACTCTTAACTTATAGTTTGGATTGAAAAAAAACAAGCAGCCCAAATTAAAGAAAAGTGAACGATTCAATCTATCCAAACATTCAGGAAGATTAATCTCTCAATTCCATAAACAGTCACCAAAACAATATATATATATATATATATATATATATATATATATATATATATATTAAGATAACATAAACATCTAAGATACATACAGAGTGCATTAATTACGCAATAAGCTTTGGTTTTACGGTTCAAGAGAGGTGTACTTTCTTTTAGGTTTTTTTTTATTATTGTTGAGAAAATCGTGGTTTTAATTAAGATAAAAGGTGATAACGTTGTTCACAACTCAAAATAATAATATTTTAATTATATTTATTTTATTTTTAATTTAAAATGTTAATACATATTATTATCTATATTATTATTTCTTCTTTTTTATATCTAATTATTTATATTTGATTTTATAATTATATTCTTTATTATTACAAAAGTGAAAATGCTTGCTAAATATTAAAATAGTTTGTAAAAGAAGTTTATTTTTGTGTTTTTAAGATGAATTTGAGGAGTAAATTTAAGCGAATTTTTTGGAAAAAAAAAAGCGGTGAAAAGTTGGAATATTTGAATTAAAAAAATAAATGTGAAAAACGAAGAAACATTATTTAAACATTTATAAAATTTATTGATTGAAAAAAAAAATAAAAAAATCAAATACTTATTATTTTACCTTTAATCATAAAATAATTTAAAATAAAATATTCTTAATGTAAATTATATTAAAATAAAATGTGAATTATTATTTTAAATAAAAAAATTAAAATTGATGGAATTATATTAAAATGAAATTGATAAAAATGAAATGAAAATAAACTGTGAGTGATTAGCTTAAATAAGTAATACTTTATATATTTAAAATTATTTATTATTGTTATTATTATTATTATTATTATTATTCAAAAAGCACATATAATCATCATGATCTTAGCTGAAGTTGTACAGCATCAACAACAGGCTGTGGTGGCTTTGTGTAACATGCACAGGAAACAATGATGAGAGAGATAAGAATGGAAAAGTTGTTAGATAGAAAATAAACGTGTGGTTAGTGATCCGCATGATGAGGTCATGAGGAAAAGTGTGAGGCATCAAAGGGAAAGGGAGAATATTTTATTGAAGGATTTTGTGTAGTGAAAGAAACGTGGTATGAACTTCTTTGAACTCTTTGCCTTTTGTCTTTTCATATCAGGTTTTGAGTAGCCATGGATAAGGTGAAAAACTTTTGTTTTTGTTCTTGAAATACTGATATTGAAAGTGTTCATTTGTTCACTCTCAGTAAACAATATTGCAGAATATCTTCTGGTTTTTTTTATATATAGCAGTTCGATAAAAATACTGTTACACTTTGTAATCTCCCGGAAGTTCATTGTCGATACAAACCTAACTCCGAAAGATCGAGGGACAACATAGAATCGATTTAAACAAGACATACAAAAGAGCCAACCTATAAAGTGCTCGGTATTGATTCTCAAGAAACAGAATCTGTTCTTTGATAATTCTTTGATAGTCAGACTTGTTCACTAGAATCGGTTCTCCCATTCTAAACCCCCCACCCAAACTGAATCATTCCTCGCACATCCACAACAATCAAATCAATGACAATATCCATTGAAGCTTCATTCTACATTTTAGGAGTGTGATAGGAAACTGGAAAGAGTATCTTTTTGTCTTAATCATAGATAATATGGAACATTATTATTCGAAGAAATATAATGTGCATGGAAAAATACATAGGATTGATTAGAATAAGGATAGCTAAACCTGATTCATTACATAATCAATCAAACGTCCAAACGAAGAGTAGGAACATCCACCTTCCAACAATGTCTTCCTACTATTTTCACTCGCTTCCACCACTCTCTTCCTTTTCTCATCATCCATTTCCACCAAATTTCTTATTCCATTTTCTATCTTCTCCGCACTCAAAACGTTCGGAGCTTCATTCTCGGACTCACCCCAGTAATCCAACGAAATCTCCAAAGCAATCTCCAGCTCACGCACCAGTAAAAATGCGTTCGTCGGTTGTTCCGCGTTGAGCGGCCAGGTCGCAATGGGCACACCAAAATGTATGCTCTCAAGGGTAGAATTCCAGCCGCAGTGAGAAACAAACCCTCCGGTCGCTCGGTGGGCCAGTATTTGGGCCTGAGGGGCCCATCCGACCACCTTTCCAATCCCTGCCGTCCGATCTAAGAAGCCCGCGGGTAAAATCGAAGCCAATTCTGAGGGAGCGTAATCAGAGGGCGGGGTCACGAAACTAGAGTCCTTGGGTGGAGGTTTCCGCAGGGACCACAGGAAACGGGCCCCACTGTTTTCAAGAGCCCGTGCGATCTCCCTCACCTGATCCTCACCAAAAGAACCCATGCTCCCGAAGCACATGAACACAACGGAGGAAGGGGGTTGGTTGTCAAGCCAATCGAAGATGTCACCGTTGTCGGTGTGAGCGTCGGGATGGAGCTTGGGCTTTGGGTTTAGAATGGGTCCCACTGTAAAAACGAGCTGAGGCCCGTCAAGGAAAGAGTGTGCCGCATGGGATTCTAGCTCCTCGAATGAATTTACTATGAAGCCGTCAGCTTTCTTGAGGCCCCTCCCGTAGCCCATGAAAAACTCCTGCCACTCCTTCTGCAGCACTAGGGAAGGGAAATTCCGTGTTGGGACTGGCTTCGCGAAGCTAGGGATGACCCACTCGGCGTCGGGCTCGGTGAACTCGGCGTTCTCCTCTTCCTTCAAGGTATGAAGATGAAGCATCAAACCAAGGCAAGCAAGACCAGAGGTGAAGAAGACGAGTGAAGGGACGTGGAACTCTTTGGCGACATCGATCATGGTGGTGCAGAACATGTCGACGACGAAGGCCGCGAGTGGGGGTGTGGGGCTGAGGTTGGAGACGGCTTCTTTGACGTGTGGCTTTTGAAGTTCGACTATTGTGATCGGAGTTGGTGGGGCGTCGGATTGAGGTTCGGGGAGGTTGACGAGCTGAAGACGGTGGGAGTTAAGGGAATGAGTGTAAGCAGCGGTTGTGGTGTCAGATGGTAGTTCGATTACAAAGAGAGTGATCCAGATATGGTGGTGGCGCTCCAAGAGAAGGTTGGCGAACTGAATGGTGGAGACGAGATGACCCACTCCCGGACTAGGGATGAAGACGAGTCGTGCAGCTTTCTCCATGTTGCTGACTCGTTCACTCACTCACTCACTCTGTAGCTGTGGTGTGTGTTGAATTATTGAGATGGAAGTAAGTGAAAGGATAAGGGAAAGGAAAATCTTATAGGAAAATTTTGGACTGCACGGAACCACCCACTGGTCTGCTAGTCTCTTGCCAATGCCAATGGAATCTTTTTTTTTTTCTTTCTTTTTATACTCTCAAATATTAATAAAATCGAAATAAAAAATCTCAAATAATTTTTTTAAGGTATCTAATAAATTAAAAGTATAAATATTAGAAAATAGAAATAATTAAATATATATCTGATAATTAAATTTGATAAATATAAAATTTATATTTATGCCAAACTTTTTCAAATTTGATAAATATATAAAATTTTTGGAATCACGTGACTGAAATGAAATAAATTATGCCATACTTCATCATATTCGGTGACTGTTAGGTTTGATTATGACCAACGATACTCCATAAGTTCATCCAGTGTGCACATGACTACAGCTGTCATTGGTCTTTCATTTGAAATAATATTTGAGGAGTAAATTTAAGCGAATTTTTTTGGAAAAAAAGCGGGGAAAAGTTAGAATATTTGAATTAAAAAATAAATGTGAAAAACGAAGAAACATTATTTAAACATTTATAATGAAAAATTATTCAATTAAACTTCTATCATTAAATTGGATTAATGGGATTAAGTTTTTTTTATGATATGTGATTTGATGTGAACAGTTTTTTAAACGTGACATTCAGATATCATTATACATTGCATTTGTAAAAGAAACATTTTAAAAATTGGGTTTCGAAAACTTCATCACCGTCACTTCCAATGCATCTCGAACACCTCCACTATCATCATCAGCTTCCCTTTTCCTCCCTTCCTCCGCTCCTGCATTCTCATCGGAACTGCTTCTTTCCTGTCTCCTAAAGTTCAGCTTCTTCGCTACCGCTTCCAACTTCGTCATCACTAAGGACGCCGAGTGCTTCGATATGAACATCGACAGCGACCGCTTCCTCGTCTTGAACAGATTACTCAGATCAAACCCCTGCGACAACAAGGATATTATCTCAAAAGCATTGTGAGACAGACGAGCCAGCTTGGTCCCGACCAGTTCTCCATTGAAAGCGTTCATAGATCGCTCTACCAGAAGACAGTCCAAAAATGAAAGGCGTCAATTTCGAACTTGTAAAACCCTTATAAATAAAATAATGTTTTAATTTAATTATTTTATTTTGGGATATTAAATAATAAATTATTTTGTGAAATGGTTTGAGAAATATTTAAAGACATAAATAAAATTAAATTAATAATTATTTTTATATTAATTTTTGAAAAAAGTTGAACTGATATTTAAATATAATTGTATAATTAGTGGATGAAGCTTGGTCTTGTTGTTAGTGTGCAGGTGAGGAGTGTCGGCATAACTCTCTTTAATTTCCACCATGGTGCATGTGGGTCTCATCATGAGGTAAAAAAAGGGAGAATTAATATATCCCTTGGCCATGAATGAGGTGTGCCCTTGGCATGAAAGAGGTGTGGAACGTCACTTTCTTATGCTTTCCCGTGATGAGTGTTCAGTTTACTTTTTGTTGCATGCATTAAACGAGGAAAGATAAAGGTGCAAAAGGGTTATAATATTTTATTAATTGTGTTTTGGTAGGAGAAAATTGAAAAGTAAAGCCTTCTTAATGTTAATGAAACGCCGCAGCAATTGTTGAATTGCTTTTATTTTATTTTAAGTTTCTTTTGCATGGTAGGAGATAGAAAGCCAAAGAAAAGTTGGGGTTGCTTTGTGTTGAACACACCTTTTCTTAGACTTATGAAGTTTACAAGTCACCTTTGATTTCTTGGAGAGGTTACATTTCATTAAAATTGTAGGCTACATAGATGGGTATTATAGAGGCTTTTTAACACACTTTAAGTCTACCATTTACACACATTTAAAGTAGTGATTTATTGGAGTTAATGTGGAGTTAGGAATTGGAAAAAATCTGAAATGGGTTGTGTAGGGTGTTTTTGGAAGTAACCTTGAGTGGGTAATGAAGGGTTAATAAGGTTTAAGGTTAATTCTACTTAAGTGTGTAATTTTAAGTTTGTTAGGTTGCATTACAAACACTTGGAGAGTGGAAAAGAGAGAGAACTGTGAGTTGGAGAGGTACCTTTGGAGAGAAACCAAGTTGATGAGAAAAAAGTCACTAATTTGGAGCTTGGGACGAAACTTGAAGAGAAACCTAGAGAAGAGAAGGGCTTAGAGTTTAGTGAAGGAAAGAAACCTAAGAACCTTGGGAAGATTGCTTGGAACTAGAGCTAAGGGGTTTAACTTGGGATATAACATGATGTATGATGAGTAGAAGATAACATTATAATATTGTTGTATGCTTTCTTTCTTTTGTGTTGAAATAAAAAATAATATGTTGATACATGCACTCTTCTTTTGTGTTTAAGTTTCATGTGTTGTTGCATGGAGAATGTGTATTCACATGTTCATTTTTGTTTTGCTACCATATGTGATATATAATGGACTATACATATTTATATTTTATGAGAAAGTGTTATTGTTGTAATGGGTATGCATGTTGGTTGAATTGGGGTGTTGCTTATGTATGAAAAAATGTCATGGGTGCACAATCATGTATAATTTGTATATCATGGTTTTATTACTTTGCAAGAATTATATATTGGAAAAAGTTATTTTAACAACTATTTTTTACAACTTTTTGACAGCGGTTACGTGGTAGCTTGTGATTGGTTAGTTTCAGATATTTTTTTAAACATAAATTCAAACAAACCAATAAAACGATGACACGTTTCCTGTTATCAAAAAATTGTTAAAAATAGTTGTTAAAATATCAAGATTCTTATATATTGTTAAGAGCACTTATTTATACTTTTTAACCAAGAGTGTAAGTAAGAGGCTACTGAGAATTCTCTTTTATTGTTGGAAGAGAAAATAATGAGTTATGAAAATGAAAAGAGTGAAAGTGAGATTTTGGTGAGTTAGGATAAATGAGATTTATGAAAAATAGTGAAGGGAGAAAAAACTTGGTGTCATGAGAGGAAGAAGAAGATGAAGGAAGAAAAAATGAGAAAGTGGAGTGAGAGCGTGTGCATGGGTTGACGTGAATGAGGCAGAGAATGAGAGTTGTAGTGGTATTGAGGAGTCAAAATGAAAAAGTGAATGAAGAAGGAGTGGAGAGAGTGTTACGTAAATGGTAGAGGGAGAGTGGTGTGGGGCCGTGAGCTTGGGGGCTATGAGAGAGAAGAAAAAAGAAATGAAATTGTGTGTGAGAAGACTTGGTGTTAGGTGAGTGTGGTGGAGGAAGTGAAGAGAAAAGAATAAAAAAAAAATGGGTGTAATGGTGTGGGGCCGTGAACTTTATTGGTTGGAGAGAGGGAAGATTGAAAGTATAATTTTGGTGTGCGAAAACTTCTTTTTAACAACACTTTTTTAATAATTTTTTACAACATATATGTGTGAGTTAGTAATTAGTCTGTTTTTTAAATATTTTTTTAAATATAAATTTAAAGAGATGGATAAAATGATGATAGGTGTCTGTTGTCAAAAATTATTAAAAAATAAAAGAAAGAGAGTGGTGCGTTTTCTAGAGATGGCTACGTAATTCTTGGAGTGAGGAAGGAATGATTTTTGGTTTGAAAAGTGAAATTAAGTGGGAGATGTAAGGAATGGGTGCACAGCATTTTTAGTGAAAGAGTCTTTCTCCCACACTTCCATGATCTCGTCCTGCATCTCCTATTTCTACTTTAATTCTGACTATATCTTTATAAGACTATTATGTGATCCTATTCATTGGGTTTATAAAAAGTTAAATGTGTCTGTAGCAAGTCAGATCAAAAAAACCCTACACCCCTTATTTTCATTCTTCTCTTGACCAGTCTTCCTGTCCTCTCCTCCCACCTGTGCAGCTGCTATCCTCCCCTCCAACCTGTGCAGGTGCTATCTTTCTGTTGACTTTCGCGTGGACTGTTAGAGTAGCTGGGTAGCAGTTCTTCGTGTTTGAAGTTTTTTTCTGGGCGTCCAGGTTAGTATTTCTCCTCTCCTCTCGTAGATCTTGTTTTTGTGATGATTTTTTACTCTGTATATGAAGTGTACTGTATATGAAAACCTGTGTGTGCGTGTGTATATGAACTGTGTGTGGGAGGCCTTGCGGTTAACCCTCACGAACGGCGGATGGGTTTTGGGGGGTGCGTTGTTGAACCGCAAATCGTTTTGCGGTTAACGCCTGTCGTAGCTGGATCAGCGCCTGAAACCAACCGCCGGTGGATCTGCGATTGATGTGGTTTTGGGGGTGTGGAGAAAAACGCAGTTCAGACTGCAGTTGTTGGAAACGCAGATCACACTGCGGTTTCTTTTTTTTTTTTGTTAAGTTTTTTTTCAAAATGTTGTTTTTTTAATTTTAGGTTATTTGTTAATTTTTTTAAGTTTATAAAATTTTATATATTATTTATTATTAATGTAATTTAGATTAAGTATTAATTATGAATTTAGATTAATTATTAATTAATTTATTGAATTAAATAATTTTTATTATCAGTAAACTATATTTTCGTAAATTGGTTTATTTGTTTCTTAAATATTTTTTTATATTATTTATTATGTTGCATGGCATGTTAAGCTGTCAACACGTCACACGAACGTTGTAGTCTTTGAGCAAACTAATCAGACATTACAGGTTGCTCGTAGATCTGTTGAGGAGTACGAGGTTGCTGCTACTAGTAGAGGTGTTCGTCATGTGCGTGGATGAGCATCATTTTCTTGAAGGGACAAATTCATATATGTTTTATTTTTTTATGTTTGTTTATGTGATGTTTACTACAAAAAAATGAAAACAATGAATTAGTACAAAAAAATATTTACAAATGAAATATTAAATTACTACATAACAAACTTCATTTCAGTCTTCTCCAAGATCTACATAACTTTTATTAGATCCCATTAATTCCATAAATGATTGCATCCTATGTGTATAAAATGATGACCATGCTCGCGCCTCTGGGTAACAATGGTTTGAGGAAATCATGTCCACCATGGGTAACAGACAACCATCTTGTTGGAAACTTAATATTAGTAAATGAATCGTAATGGGTAATGCTTATGGTATAATAAAAATGGAAATTTACCTCAACATTATCCACTAACATCTTACATTTCGCTTTCACATTCTTCATAATGTGGAATGTACATAGCATATGATATGTCTCAGGAAAGACATTGGTAATAGCATTTATCAAAGCAAGGTCTCTGTCAGTGACAATAACACGTAGATCACCCTCTGTTGTCAATAGTAATCTTTTAAACATTTCAAATGCCCAAGTGAAATTATTTTGGCGTTCACTTGAAAGCAATGCAAAGGCGGCTGTGAATGTCAAACCAGTGGACGTGACTCCAACGATCTCAAGCAACGAAAGACGATATTTGTTTGTCTTGTACGTCGTATCCATTAAGAACACAATATTAAATGAATTGACCAGGTGCACTGAATCAGGATGTGTCCAAAATAGGTCACTTACTACGTCAGCATCTTCCAAACATCTACTATGCTGGATGTATTTGTCTCTATCTAACAACATCATCAACTGTTGCATTTCAGTTCTCAACCCTCTCAAAGATCGTTTGTAAATGTATCCCGCGTTATATATTTGTTTTATAGTCGTCACGTTATCTTCATTATGTTCTTTAAGAGTCAAAAGAATATTTGAGGGTTTAACTTGACTCTTGGTCATGTCAACAAGAATTGACTGTTCAGCAGCATTTAACCTCCCCGCAAAAGGATGACCAACCAAAGTCTCTGCTAATTCATGGTTGTGATAGCCGCACATAACCTTTAACACCCAACCGTGTCCTTTAGGTTTACCCCTCAACTTAAACGGACACTCACATTTTCTTGTGCCAGACACACTAGGTTGCACGTCTTGCTTATACTTCCTATATTTCCCACTCCTTTCACAGCCTAACACAACGAATGTCTTTCTTCCAGATTCACCAGTTGTTGTGTCAGATCTTATGATGACGACCACAAATCCAAGCTCAAATGCAATCTTTCGAACCCAATCAATCAAATCGGCGCGTGATGGGAATATTTGATCAGTGGAAAATTTATCTGTGTAATCATCCTCACCGACTTCGTTTATAAAGGAAGAAAATTCCGACATAAAATCAGAATTCATTTGAGAATCCAAAAATGAATAGTTATCCATCTTATATAGTTAAATAGAACCTACATTAAAAATTAAAATTATAAAATTTAACAAATAACAAATAAAAAATTAAGAAAAACTTTTAAAAATAAAATCAAACTACAAAAGCTAAATAAAAGCTAATTAAACCGCATAATTTCTCCACCTTTGCATATTCTGATTTTCTAAAAATAATTAAAACAAAGTTTACACATTTAAAGATTAAAATATAAATTATGAAATATATTAATAATGTCTTAAATTAAATAACTAGAAATATATCTACCTAAAAATATATCTATGTCTAAATTAGAAATTATTAAAATAGCTAAAATAGAAATTATTTAAAATAGATAATATTCTCAGGTGACCTACGTTCCTTTCTTCAGGTGCTCTAACTTTTCCCCACCAGTGACCTATACGTTCCTTTCTTCAGGTGTTCCAAATTTTCCCAACAAAGCAACACCCCATCTCATCTCATTTAAGGAATCACCATATATTCTTTTCTTTTACACCCTCATAATCCAGAATCATGCATCCCCGCACCATTGCTTTTTCTTTCTATCTTTCTTTATTTCCTTCTCATTTTAACCAAAAGTAAACATGACAGTATATCAATAGCATTCTAACATCTTTTCTTGTTTTCTTTTACACCTTCTATAAACGTAGTCTCAACAACCCTAAGTCCAGCTAAACCCTAACCTTCCATTCGTTGAAAATTATAATGCCAGTAACATTTTCAATGTCATAATCTATAAATAACTACACCCATTGGAACTAATGGGAACTAAGTAAAGCACTACATGAACTCGTAATACACTCGCACTATAGCAACTCGTAATACAGCATACAACACTCGTAATACATCAGCATACAACATAATATGACAATATATTAAAATAAACGTGCACAGTAGAAATGCACTTCAAACTGTGACTCCTAAAAACCGCAATACGAAGGGCGGTTGGGGAGAAACGCAACACCAAATGCGGTTGGGAGAAATCGCAACTCGATGGGCGGCAAAGAAAAAACGTCGTTGGAACGGCGACAAGCTTAACCGCACGACGAACGGCGGTTAACTGTTTATTTCCAATGTTTAACTAACCTGGACGGAGCTTTCTCTTCTTCTTTCTCCTCCCACCAACAAGTATCACCCCACCAACAAGTATCACCACCACAGATCACCACCATCGATCACCACCACTGATCAGAATCACAAATGGATACCCTCTCAACTCAAAACAATAAAACAGTGAAGTGAAGAAGGAAAAGCTACTGTGAGTGATGGTAACCAGGAAAGGGGGTGCATGCTAGGGTTTATACCCTCAGACAGGGTTGTTGAGAGTTAGGAAACTTGTTAGGGGTTAAGAAATCATTAACTATTCATTAATTGTTTGACTTTTATTAAATGAAGGAGAAATACGTAAATTTGGAGGTGTAGGGAGAAGGAGGTGAGGTGCAGGGAGCATTGCTCTTAGTGAAAAGAGGTGAGTGAGGTGGTTATGCTTTAATAAAAAAAAAAGATAAAAAGAAAAAAAAAGGTACATAAAAGTAAAGAAGAAGGAGAGAGAAAGAGGGTTTTCGGTGAGAAGTAAGTGTTTCACGTGGGGTCCATATGGTAAAAGGGAGTGTATTTAGAGTAAAGTGGAAGTGTATTGAAAATGAGTTGTGTTTTCAAATTAGAAAAAAAGTGGGACCGCAAATGTTATTTAAGTGGACACGAGTGTGAGATTAATAATTTTATGGGGATGTCTATGTAGGAAAAATAATTAAATTAAGTTATTTAATTATTTGTGAATTTTTAAGGTTTAATCATTTAGATTGTCCTTATTTATGTTGGGTTTTCTCAATTAGGTCCCAGTATTTTAAAACGTCTCAATTTAGTCCCTGTTTTTGCAAAATTGAATCAATTAAGGACTTGCCGTTAACTTTAATGGACGGCGTTAAAATTGGGTGTGCGTGACATTCAGGGTTGGCTGAGGTGGCAGTGTGTTCTGAGGTGAGTTGGCTTTAAAACATTTTTTAATTAAATTTCATTGAAAAAATTTAAAACGTGCGTTTTGATTGTAAAACATTTCAGAAGAAAGTGGAAATTGGAGAAATTGGGGGAAATCCTGAACTGAGAAGGGATTTAAAACCCTAAATTGGAATAGGTGAATATGTGTGTTTGACGAGAGTGGGGTTGGTGTTGATGGAGCTTGTCAAGGTTATGAAGCTTGGTGGTTGAGGAAGATGATTTACTCACCCTAAATTGTTTTTGTGCAGGTTGGTGTTGAATGCGAAGTTGTTCGAAGACGATGTCGAAGGACCATTCTTGTTGTTCGTCGAGCTACAATGTTTGGCGGAAGGAGAATCCTAATCTTTGTTCACCCATTTGCCACTGTGGAGAGAGATGTGCGTTGAGAACTGCTAAAACTATCAAGAATCGTGGGAAGAAATTTTGGGGATGCTCGAAGTATAAGGTATATTCATTTTAGCTAAAACTATCAAGAATCGTGGTTTATGAGAGTACTTTTACATTTGTGTGTTTACAGATTGGTGTTGAAGATGGGGGTTGCAACTTCTTTAAATGGTGCAGTGATGTTGCGGAACAGGAAATGGAGGCGTGCTTGAAGAGTGAAGGAATGAAACATAGTATGCTGAACTGTGAAGAGTTGGATAGTAATAGGAAAATTTTACTTAAGTTAGAGAAGTGTGTGTTTAGTGTTGAAAAGTGGATGAAGTTGTTGATAATTTTGGTTGGTGTTTTATGTGTAACGAACATAGTTTTAGTTTCAATGATGACAAGACTGGGATAATCTGTTGTACCTCTGTTGTACCTTGATTCCATTTTAATGAAGATCAGAGTTGTTTTGAAGAATGGGATAATTCATGTAGAAGTGTTTCAAACTCACAACTAATAGTTCAAGCAACTTTAATTGATGAATTTGAGTGTGTTTAAACTATGAAATTATTTAATTTCTGATAACAGCTCAAAATCAGTGGTGTAGTTCCACTTTCAAGCAACTATCATGGTGTAGAAACATGAATTGGTAAGATCTGGTAAAAATGACCAAATGCACAGTTAAAGTAACTTTCAATTCACCAAATAAACTTGTACAAACAGTGTAACATCACTAAAATATGCAGCAACTTCAAATCATAGGTTCAGTTACGGTTTATGCAGATTGGTAGAAGAAAACTGCACCAAAATGGATGAAATGGTAATCAAAATTGGTATTCCTATGGGTGAAATCAGTGGTAGTGGTTACAATGCTCAAATGATACTTCAATGAACTTTATATCAACAAAATGGAAGTGTACAAACACCTAGGCAGTAAAGAAATTGACTGCAAATAAATATGACAGGTGCAGTTGCAAATTTCAATCTAAAATGGAAGTGAAATGTGATTTAGTGGTTGGACTGGTGTATGGCCAAATAGACACTTGGAACAAGTTTAAAATGTCCAAATAAACTTGTTCAAACAGAGAAGAGGCACAAAAACATGTAAACTCACCAAATCACTGTTTCAGTTGCTTGAAATGCAGAAATGCAGTGTTGAAACACATATAGATTGATCAATTAAATTCAGTGTGCTCATGATCAAACCAGAATAGAATTTTACACACAGTGTAAAACGAGAATGTAGTCAACACTCCAAATTCATTAATCATTAAAAGTTGCCATACAAAATACAGTTGTCCAAAAGGAAGTTAAGCACTTCCTAAGAGTTTCCACTAACAAAATACAGTTTGCACTTAATAAGACTCTACATATGTAAAAAACACTACACATGACTTATAAGGCAGCTTCATCTTCATTTGTTGATGGCATCATTGGTTCAGTTGACTGGGTGCAAGAAGTTCTGTTGTGGCCCAGTTGCTTGCATATTCCACATCTTTTCTTTATACCACCCTTTGTCATTTTGTTATCGTCCTTCACCAACTCCCATTGCTCCAACCTTCGCTTCTTCTTTGGTCTCCCAGACATTATTCTTTTTGGTGGAGGCAGCACATCAACATATGGGGTAATTTCCCACATGTTCTGACCATTAATTGGATACACAATTGGATTGTAAGTTTCTTCATATGTTGTCTTCCTAAAGCAGCATGGTATGAATTCATCTGGTTGTAGATTTAGGAAGTTCATAGCAGTCAAAGAGTGGCAACATGGTACGCCACTGATAGCCCACTTCCTGCATGTACACGAATGTTCATCTAAATTGACAACAAACTTGTCACCAGCTTGGGAGACATGGCGCACTTCAAAAAGCTTCTCTCCTGACCAGCTGCAAATTATCAAAAACAAAATTAATAATGAATACAACAATTAGATGACATTGGAAATCATGCAATAAATTGAGTAAAGGTTACCATGGAATCCAGTGTTTAGTTAATTGATATTCCTTGTTTAGCCTAGTTTTGATTTTAGGACAAATGTCCCCAGACAATGATTGTATTTTACTCCTGTTAGTTGCCCATCTCTTCATCAAGTATATGCGAATGTCCTCCAACATGCTTATGATTGGCTTCGTCCTTGTATGCAGCAAAACACTATTGAAAGCCTCAGACATGTTGTTGACCAACGTATCACATCAAGGTATGGTGTTAAATCTTGAACGTGACCAGTGTCTACATGTTACCAGCATCATGAACATTTAAGACACATTTCCATGTAAAAAAATTAAACAAAACAAGTATGGATACAAACCTGGGAGGAATTTTCAGCAAGTATTTAAAGGCCTCATCATTTAGTTGTTTTATATTTCTCATTTCTAATTCCCATGCTTGTGGTTGGGTTGCTGATGCTGCCTTCCACATCAAACGCTTTAGTTGTTTTCTAGGGAATTTCTTTCTGAAATTAGCGTATAGGTGCCTAACACAGAAACGTTGGTCAACTCGAGGCACCACATCTTGTATAGCTTGCAGTAGTCCCTGTTTCATCATAATAATGACATAGATTGTTGTTAGAAATTTGATGTCAACAATGTTAATGAACTTAATGTAGAAATACCACAATAACATTACCTTTTGCTGATCTGACATGAATGTAAATGATGAGCTCACTTCCTCCCCACCAAGATCTTCAACAAGAAGTTCAAGAAACCATGTCCAAGTATCCTTGTTCTCTACCTCCACCACGGCATACGCTAGAGGTAACATTTGATCATTTGCATCTCTACCAACAGCAGTTAATAATTCACCACCATATCTTCCTTTCAAAAACGCACCATCCAGTCCAATAATTGGCCTGCAGGACACAAAACTATCCTTGCAAGCCTTTAGACAACAATAAAATCTTTTAAATATTGGTCCATTGCCACCATCTTCAACCTTTACCTTCACTGTGGATCCTGGATTACGAGCTACCAACTCATTTGCATAATCATAAATCCTTTTAAATTGGTCTTTGAAAGACCCGTCAACTTGCTCTGAAGCAATGGCCTTTACCCTATAAGCCATGCATCTCGATACACCAACATTCCACTTCCTATTTATCTTTTCACGAATTTGCACTCCCTTCACATTGGGATTTTCTCTAACTGTTTTTTCCAACCTCTTACTCAGCCATTTTGCATTAAGTAATCTTAGTTTGTGCTCCCTACTACAACTATGGTTGTCAACAATAGTCCTAAGTTGCCAAGTTTTAACTGCTTCCATATATCCACAATATGCCATCCAGGGGCATTCTCCTTTACCACCCATACATTTTACTCTAATTCTCTTCTTATCATTTTTAAGATATTTAATATTTCTGCCATTTTGTACTGCATACGTTTTTATTGCATCCACAAAGTCTTGCTTCTCAGCAAAATAAGTCCCCACATCCCATTTATAGTCTACCATTGTCTTAGGCATAGAGAAGGTTACAAACTTCCCATAACCCTCCTTTTCATCATCTTCACCATCACTTTCCATTCCACTGTCTAACTCCTCGGACTCCCAATCATCATCAGACAAACCTCTATGCTTATCACTATTTATGCTATCATCAACATCAGTATCAGACATCTCAGCCCATGAAGGTCCATCAAATTGCACATCACTTTCCACATCTGATTGCACATCAACTTGAACATTACCAACTCCATCTCCAACTTCCTCTTCTATATCACATTCAACGTGCACATCAACCAAACCTTCCATAAAATCATTGGCAGCATTACCATCAACATCATCTTCAGCAACATCATTAGCAGCCGCTTCACAATCATTAATATCATCATTAGCAACATCATTAATATCATCATCAGCAGCCCCTTCACACTCAATTTCCCCTTCAACAACATCATTACCAAAATCATTAACGGCCTCTTCACACTCAATTTCCTCTTCAACAACATCATTACCAACATCATTAACGGCCCCTTCACACTCAATTTCCTCTTCAACAACTTCATTACCATCATCATTAACATCATCAATAACTTTCCCTTCACACTCAATTTCCCCTTCAACAACTTCATTACCATCATCATTAACATCATCAGTAACTTTCCCTTCACACTGAATTTCATCTTCAACAACATGATGACCTCTCTCACCTTCATTGGCAGGCACCTCACATTGACTTTCACCCTCAGCTGTATTCTCATTAACATATTCTAACATATGTATCACCTCAGGTTAAGAAACTATGTGCTCAACAAAAAGATGCACCTCACCATTAAGTCTAGCTAAGGTTATCATATGCATGGCTCCTTTGTCATCCAACAAAGGCTCCAACCTATTCTCTAACACAGAACCACCACCTACGCAGTACCACAACTCCTTAAACCCATCATAACCTAGACCTTTTACTACACTCACTACAACGAAATAACTCCACATGTCAGGGTCAAAGGAATAAGTTATACTCTCCCCCTCATAGCTAAGTTTCCCTTCTTTTATAAACTTTCCACCGTGGTGGATAACAACTTCGAAATTGCCCTCCATGTCGTACAAAACTAAGTTATATTTAACCTAAAAAGCAATGCAACAACACTTTAATATGCCATCCAGGGGACCACATTGCACTCAAAAACGAAACAAGATATACTATGCTATGCAACACACTTTAATAATGGGGGACCACATTCCACTCAAAAACGAAACAACATATACTACGCATTACAACAATAAAAGACAACATTAAACCAAAAAATTACTAACCTCAACGCCTGACCTCGAACTTTCGCCCACTGCTGACCACGTGATCCTCTGCCTAAACCTTCCTGATTTCGCAGATTTCAAACCGACAAATCAATCGACCGTATAGCAAATTTCGCACAAACACAATTTCGCTATCTTCCCAAAATCCCTATCTTCCCAAAATCCCCAATTTCGCACAAACACAAAAAACTTAACTTTCTTCTGAAATGTTTTACAATCAAAACGCACGTTTTAAATTTTTTCAATGAAATTTAATTAAAAAATGTTTTAAAGCCAACTCACCTCAGAATACACTGCCACCTCAGCCAACCCTGAATGTCACACACACCCAATTTTAACACCGTCCATCAAAGTTAACGGCAAGTCCTTAATTGATTAAATTTTGCAAAAACAGGGACTAAATTGAGACGTTTTAAAATACTGGGACCTAATTGAGAAAACCCAACATAAATAAGGACAATCTAAATGATTAAACCAATTTTAATTAATTGTTGGTCAATGAATTTGGTTGATTTTGTATATGATGGTAATAAATGTATGGTTGTGATGATGAAGTTGTGAGAGCAAGCATTCTGTCATTTCCTTAGAATTTTTGTCGAATCGTTGGTGTTCGTATTGCGATACGGAGTGTCACCCTATCCTCGTGCGCGAGGACTAAAGAGGGTTGAATGTTTCGCCCAATGACTTTGGCTCAATAGTGCTCGATGGGTGCGCCTAACCGAAGTTTTTACTCGTAATTCCTTGAGAAGTTGGAGAGATAAGTCTGAAGTTGCGATGGAAGACGGCTCGAATCGTCTTATTTTGCGAAACAGGTTTGGTACGACAAAATTCAAGGAAACAACAGAAGCTTGTGTAAATGATTAGAGTTGTGAGTTTAATACTGTGATGTATTGTAATGTTATAACTACGATAGTCTGGGTGATGATGATCTGAGTTATGAGTGAATACTGAGATGTGTTGTGATGTGATGACTACTTTAGTCTGCGATACGATGTTATGATGTTAAATTATATTCTATGTTATGTTCTTAGTTACTCACCCTTTCCTGTTGTGGTTGTGGTTCTACCTACAATGATCGTACTTGTACGAGAGTAGATGGCGTTACAGATAGGGCAAGGCAAGAGTAGCACAATGAGAGAGATGGGATTAACTGTTGGGAATTCTATTATGTTTAAAGTATTTTTATATTTTGGAAAAATGGATTTAATTCATTGTAAGGTTTGAATTTTATATTGTAATACATTCAAATGTTTGAGGTTTTGTTGCTTCCACGATATTTTATAAACGTTTATAAGCGACGATATTTAAATAAAAAAATTTTGGCATAAATTTCAAAGCTTTATTATTTTCAAGTGGCACTCCATTAAGGGTGTTACAAAACTTGCCCTCCAGTACGTCCTGTCGGCCCTCAAATCGGGACCTTTCAAGGATAGTGTATGTTGACGCGCCCCTAACACCATGGAAGAATTGTGTGAATGGGCGGCTGACGAGATACGAGTGGAGGATATGAAGCAGAATTACAAGAGGGAGAATCAAGAAGCTAAGGGAGACAAATCGGATGATAGGAAGCATGACTGCCAATCTAGGAAAATTGGCGGGTTCCGACCGAGAGAACCGCCCAGGGGTCCTAGTTTTCAACAGTACACCCCATTGAATGCCCCCGGGGCTAAAATACTTCAGGAAGCACTGAGCGCCAAACTGATGCCGACACCCAAGCGACGCCCAACACCTCCAGGGGCGGACGACAATAAACATTGCCAATACCACAAGAACATAGACCACACTACTGAGGAATGTGTGACCCTCATAGACAAGATCGAGGAGCTGATCCGAGCATGTCAGCTCAAGAAAGACATAAAGGTGGATCGACCAGTGGAACATTCGACTGGACACCCGCGTAGCCCGCGAAGGAGGAGCCCGGTTAGGCGCGAAGATAAGCGCCCCGAGTGTGAAAGGAAAGACCGCCCGCAGTCAGAGCAATGTAGAAGTCGGAGCCGCAGCAAAAGCAACGAATGGCCTCTGCGCGGCCACATTAACACGATTTCGGGAGGATTTGCTGGAGGGGGTCTTCCGCCTCCAGTAGGAAGTGGCATGTAAGGGCCCTCCAGTCGGTCAACACTATTGATAAACCGAAGCGTACAATGCCTCCCATCACTTTCACCGATGAAGACTTTCACGCTCCTGACCTAGATCAGGATGACCCAATGGTAATCACCGATGAGGTAACGAGATACAACATAAGTAAAGTGTTGATTGATCAGGGCATCTTTGTGAATATCCTGTATTGGAAGACGTTCCAGAGAATGGACATCTCAGAGGACCTTATCGTCCTGTACAACGAGCAGATAGTCGGATTTGCCAGGGAGAAAGTGGACACAAGAGGATATGTGGACCTACATACACGACTCGATGCGGGTCAGGTAGGCAACGAGAAAAGGGTGTGTTTTCTGTTAGTAGAAGGGAACACCTCATATAATGTGCTGCTTGGCCGACTGTGTCTCAATGCCTTCGGCGCCATTGTGTCGACTCCACATCTCACCATGAAGTACCTAACGGATAGGGGAGACATGTGTACCATACGTGCGAATTAGAAGGCAGCTCGAGAATGTTATGTTGCGACTCTGAAATTGTATCCTTATTCAACTAGAAGGAAAACCTCGAAGTCGGAGGTAGCCATGACAGACTTAGACCCTCAATTGAATATGGACGACATGATGGAACCTTTAGGAGAGCTACAACCGTGAGGCTTGGGAAGGACGACTCTCAAGTCACCATGATGGTGAGAGGCTTAGAAAGGGAGACCGAGTGCGAATTATAACCGATCCTATGGCACAACCGTAACCTTTTCGCGTGGACAACCGCTGACATGCCTGGAGTCCATCCTTTCGTCATGTCTCATAAGTTATCACTATTCAAGGAGGCCCGGCCGGTCACCCAGAAAAATAGGAGGATGGGAAGCGAAAAGGGGAAGGCCATTGAATAGGAAGTAGCCAAACTGAAAGGAGTAGGTTTTATTAGTGAGGTGACGTACACCACCTGGCTCGCCAACATGGTCATGGTAAAGAAAGCCAATGGGAAGTGGCACATGTGCACCGATTACACGGACTTGATTAAAGCGTGCCCCAAGGACGCTCACCCTCTACCAAGCCTTCACGATTTGGTAGATGAGGCATCCGGTCATAAGATGCTGAGTTTTTTGGATGCCTATTCAGGTTATAACCAGATACCCATGTACGCCCCAAACTGGACAAAAACTGCTTTCATTACTAAG
The DNA here is from genome assembly GCA_027742785.1 of Vigna reflexopilosa. Taxonomy (NCBI): domain Eukaryota; kingdom Viridiplantae; phylum Streptophyta; class Magnoliopsida; order Fabales; family Fabaceae; genus Vigna; species Vigna reflexopilosa. The sequence continues at coordinate 344,984 of CM050921.1, read as the reverse complement.
AAGGCCAACTATTGCTACGAGGTCATGCCTTTCGGCCTCAAAAACGCTGGGGCAACTTATCAAAGGCTGATGGATAAGATATTTGCGGAGCAGATCGGGCGGTGCATGGATGTATATGTTGATGATATGGTGGTACAGTCAAAATATGAAATTCAACACATTACGGACCTAGAGGAAGTGTTCGGTCGTGTCAAACGCTTCAGAATGAGACTGAATCCGACCAAATGTACCTTTGGGGTAGGAGCCGGAAAGTTCCTAGGCTTCAAGCTAACCGCCCGAGGGATCGAGGCCAACCCGGACAAATGTTTGGCCATATTGGAGATGAAGAGCCCTTCCACCCTAAAGGAAATCTAGCGACTGGTAGGCAAATTAATGGCCCTTTCCCGTTTTCATACCCAAACTGGTCGAACGCATCCAGCTCGTCCTAAGAAAGATGTAGAAAGCATCAATAGACAAGTGGGATTCAGAGTGGGAAGAAGCGTTGCAGAACGTAAAAGAGGTATTAACCAGCCCTCCGGTCATGAACCGACCGGTCGAAAACGAAGAATTGCAAATTTACTTAGGAGTATCCGAGGAAGCTGTCAATGTCGTCCTCCTCCAAGAGAAACCGGAGCCGAGACTCGTCTACTTCGTTAGTCGAACCCTACACGATGCCAAGACTCGGTATGCCCAGGTGGAGAAGGTAGCATTGGCATTACTATATGCGCGCAAGGAGATTACGACCATACTTCCAAGGGCACCAGGTCATAGTCCAAACAGATCACCCAATTTCAAAAATCTTGAAAACGCCCGACCTAGCCGGTCGAATGATGGGTTGGGCGATTGAAGTGTCAGAATTCGGCCTTCGGTACGAGCCTAGGGGTTCGGTTAAAGGCCAACCTGGCAGATTTCGCAGCAAAATTACACCCAACAACCCCTAGCTTCGAATGGGTATTGTACGTCGACGGCACGTCGAAACAGTCCTGTAGCAGAGTCGGAATAGTCCTAGAAGGGCCGAACGGATTCTTACTCGAACACTCCCTCACATTTCAGTTCAAAGCATCCAACAACAAGGCAAGGTACGAGGCTCTGGTAGCCGAACTTGAGTTGGCTAAAGATATGGGGCACAAAGGCTAACTTGTCAGACAGACTCACAGCTGGTGATGGATCAGATGAATGGCGAGTTCTAGGTAAAAGATGACCATCTACTGCGATACTTCCATAAAGCGTCCTCTCTCGTTAAAAACATCGAAAGGTAGATATATACTGCACATTCCCCAGGCGGAAAACGCCCGGGCAGACAAACTGTCCAAGCTGGCCAACGGAAAAGAGAAGGGACAACTAACGATAATCATCAGACAAGTGTTATCGCAGCCCTCCGTGGAATGTTTAACAGCAACCACAACAGAGTCAAACGATTGGAGAATGGAAATAAGGAGGCTCATGAACCAACAAGATGCCAGGTTGATTATCCGTCTAGCGGACGCCAAGAAAGTCGCCTGTTATCTTGTCATAGGAGAAGATCTTTACAGGAGAGGGTTTTCAACCCCCTCTCCTCAAGTGCCTTTCGAGACCCGAAGCGCAGTATGTATTAGACGAACTCCACAACGGAGTGTGTGGCTTCCATACGGGCGACGAACTTAGAAGGCACGGGCGATCAGGGCAGGATACTACTGGCCCACCATGGAAGAAGATGTCCAACGATTCGTGCAAAGATGCCCAACATGCCAGGCTCACGCCAACGAAATTCACGCGCCGCCAACGACCTTACACACCATGGTTTCTCCTTGGCCGTTCGCGCAATGGGGCATGTGCATTGTCGAGCCACTTCCCCCCGGACGGTCTCAAAAGAAGTTTATTTTGATCGTTATCAACTACTTTACCAAGTGGGTAGAGGCGGAAGCACTAGCAACAATAACCGCAAACCAAGTGTAGAAGTTTGTATGGAAGTTAATCTAGCGGTTTGGCCTCCACCGGACGGTCCTCATCGATAACGGAAGACAATTCATCGACAGAAAGCTGAGTGAATTTTACCAAGGACTAGGGATAAAACACGTGACTAGGAGGAGGAAGATGTTACAAATGAAAAGTGAAGCTAGTGTGCTACACTACTAGAGTTGCAAATAGTCCATTATGATCAGTTTTTCAGTTTTAATTGCTTTCAGTTTTTATGTTTTTGGATTTCTTTTTGACTTGCCTATTGGATAGTTCTTGTGCAATTGGTGTGGTGATTTAAGTGAATCATATGTCGTGCTTAAATTGAATACAAATCTCTTGTGCTTGCTCTTTATCCGTGTAAATTGTTTTGAAAATATGATTGAGATGATGTTGTTGAGCTTGTTGAACAAATGTTGTGGTTGCTTGTATCTGTTTAGATAGATGTTTGGTTTTAATTGTGATCAATATTCTTGGCATGATGTTTATCAAATTTTGGAACCACGAGTATATCTGTGAGATTTTGTGCCTCAGAGTTTATTGATTAATGCTATTACTTTGGAATCACAGTTGATATTGTCTGAGTTTCTCTATTTGAACTATTTGCTTACTTGTTACAAATGATCAAGGTCATATTGTTCTTCAACCTCTTCTAGATTTTTGAGCCTAAAAGCCAATGCATAACCTTTGAACCTTAAAGAAAAACTTTCTCATCCCTGAAACCTTAAGCTTATTGAAAAATCCTTAACCTTCTTGCCTTGAGTTGAGATAAACATATATGTTAAGATGAGGAGAATGGTTTAAGTTTGGGGGAATTCTTATCATAAGGGAGCAGCATTAACAAAAATAACAATATCAATCAAAAAGAAAGAAAAAAGAAGAAAGAAGAAGAAAGAAGAAGAAAAATAAAAATGCATTCAATGAACAAAAGTTTGGATATAAGTTGAGAAGTGGCTTATCCAATTATGAATCAAAAAGAGAGACTAATGCTATATCTTGAAGTAAATTGTTTTCTCTATTAGCTCAAGGTGTTTTATTGTCCAGAAAAACTAATTTTTCTTTTTAGCCAAGCCACAATACAAGTCTCAAAAAGTCCTTTTCATGTTAACTTGCTTGTGAATGTGTTTGATATTTTTGAAACGAAAGGTAAAATTGATTTGTGTAATACTGTGATAGTTGAGAGTTAGACACACATCCTTATACACTAGTGTGCTTGAGTGAAACACTTTCTTTGGTGAGGACTGGTTCCATGCATTCAATGAAAACAACTTGCCATGTTTATTGATCTATCATTTGCATCTATCTTGTGATTTTGACCGGGCCCTATTTTTGCTCTTTTCCAACTTTATTTAAAGGACCCTGGGGCTCTAGGTTTTGTATCTTTGGCAGAGAGCACATAGCAACACATTCTTTCCCCAATTCTTAGGGATCTCTGTCTCATTCTCTTCCATTGTTCATATAGTTTCTCCATGTCTATGGGGAACTAATTTCTATTTGTTGTTGGGGGATGATGTAACTTTGTAAACTCTCATGTATTTGAATTGATTCTTAATTCCATATGCTTTTTCATTAATTGTTAGATTAATTCATATGTTTCAATGTTTGTTGTGTTTAACTCATTCATTAGCATGATTTATGAATTGCATGAGTGTCGGGAGGTTCCTTACAATTCAGGTTCTTGTTGAATTACTCCCAAGAGTAATATTGCTCAGGGATGAGGGTATGAGTCTTGGTCGTCTTTAAGCTCTTGATCTTCACATCTTATTACTAGGAATGTTAGGATTTGCATGAATTGGTAATTTGGCCTAGGAGACCGTACGGTACAAAACTATAATTGATTAACTAGATGATCAGAAAGATAAAAAAAACCCTTTATATATAGAAGAATGTTTTTAATAACTTTTTTACAATTGTTTATGTGATAGTTTGTGATTGGTCCGTTTTAAATATACAAATCAATAAAATAGTAACACATAATCTATTGTAAAAAAAGTTATTAAAAAAAGTTGTTAAGTGTGTGTATATATAAAAGTTAAGATAACATAAACATGTAAAGATACATAACACAGAGCATGCAATGCATTAATTACGTAATAATGGGTTCTTGGTTTAGGTGTCCTACTGAACTTATTGAGATTTCCCTGGAAAATAGACTTAAATGTTTATCAATTTCTTCTAGTTGGAGTTGTGCAGCATGGCTTTGCAATCTCCCGAAGTTCATTGTCGATACAAACCCAACTCAAAAAGATGGAGGGACAACATAGAATCGATTTCAACAAAGAGAATTGATTCCCTGCACACAAGAGAACCAACCTATAATAAAGTTCTTAGAATCGATTCTCGAGAAACAGAATCTGTTCTTTGATACCAAAATCGATTCTTTGGATAGTCAATTCATTCCAGACTTGTTCACTAGAATCGGTTCTCATCTTGCCCATTCTAAATCCCCCACCCAAATTAAATCATTCCTCGCACATCCGCAACAATCAAATCAATGACAATATCCATTGAAGCTTTCATTTTATATTTTAGGAGTGTGATAGGAAACTGGAAAGAGTATCTTTTTGTCTTAGTCATAGATAATATGGAACATCATTATTCGAAGAAATATAATGTGCATGGAAAAATACATAGGATTGATTAGAATAAGGATAGCTAAACCTGATTCATTACATAATCAATCAAACGTCCAAACGAAGAGTAGGAACATCCACCTTCCAACAATGTCTTCCTACTATTTTCACTCGCTTCCACCACTCTCTTCCTTTTCTCATCATCCATTTCCACCAAATTCCTTATTCCATTTTCTATCTTCTCCGCACTCAAAACGTTCCGAGCTTCATTCTTGAACTCAGCCCTGTAATCCAACGAAATCTCCAAAGCAATCTCCAGCTCACGCACCAGTAAAAATGCGTTCGTCTGTTGTTCAGCGTAGAGCGGCCAGGTCGCAATGGGCACACCAAAATGTATGCTCTCAAGAGTAGAATTCCAGCCGCAGTGGGAAACAAACCCTCCGGTCGCTCGGTGGGCCAGTATTTGGGCCTGAGGGGCCCATCCGATCACCTTTCCAATCCCTGCCGTTCGATCTAAGAAGCCCGCGGGTAAAATCGAAGGCAATTCGGAGGGAGCGTAATCAGAGGGCGGGGTCATGAAACTAAAGCCCTTGGGTGGAGGTTTCCGCAGGGACCACAGGAAACGGGCCCCACTGTTTTCAAGAGCCCGTGCGATCTCCCTCACCTGTTCCTCACCAAAAGAACCCATGCTCCCGAAGCACATGAACACAACGGAGGAAGGGGGTTGGTTGTCAAGCCAATCGAAGATGTCAGCGTTGTCGGCGGAAGCGTCGGGATGGAGCTTGGGCTTTGGGTTTAGAATGGGTCCCACTGCAAACACGAGCTGAGGCCCGTCAAGGAAAGAGTGTGCCGCATGGGATTCTAGCTCCTCGAATGAATTTACTATGAAGCCGTCAGCTTTCTTGAGGCCCCTCCCGTAGGCCACGAAAAGCTCCTCCCACTCCTTCCACAGCACTATGGAAGGGAAATTCCGTGTTGGGACTGGCTTCGCGAAGCTAGGAATGATCCACTCAGCGTCGGGCTCGGTGAACTCGGCGTTCTCCTCTTCCTTCAGGATGTGAAGATGAAGCATCAAACCAAGGAAGGCAAGACCAGAGGTGAAGAAGACGAGTGAAGGGACGTGGAACTCTTTGGCGACATCGATCATGGTGGTGCAGAACATGTCGACGACGAAGGCCGCGAGTGGGGGTGTGGGGCTGAGGTTGGAGACGGCTTCTTTGACGTGTGGCTTTTGAAGTTCGATTATTTTCATCAGAGTTGATGGGGCGTCGGATGGAGTTTCGGGGAGGTTGACGAGCTGAAGACGGTGGGAGTTAAGGGAATGAGTGTAAGCAGCGGTTGTGGTGTCAGATGGTAGTTCGATTACAAAGAGAGTGATCCAGATATGGTGGTGGCGCTCCAAGAGAAGGTTGGCGAACTGAATGGTGGAGACGAGATGACCCACTCCCGGACCAGGGATGAAGACGAGTCGTGCAGCTTTCTCCATGTTGCTGACTCGTTCACTCACTCACTCACTCTGTAGCTGTGGTGTGTGTGGACTTATTGAGATGGAAGTAAGTGAAAGGATAAGGGAAAGGAAAATCTTATAGGAAGAAACTTAAGGACAGCATTGTTTTGTGATGGTTTTTGGAATGCACGACTGGTCTGCTGGTCCCAAAATTCAATTACCAGTTCTTGCTCATGCCAATGGAATCTTTTTTTCTTTTTATACTCTCAAATATTAATAAAATCGAAATAAAATATGACATTAAATAATAATTATATATAATAATGTTTACTATTTTTAGAAATGTTAAGAAGTAAAATATTCCATTAATTTGAGTGAACATTAAAAGCGAAGGAAGATAGATTTATAGATGAAAGTTACTTTCAAACAAAACAAAGTAAAAGAAAAGAGAAAATAATTTTTTAAGGTATCTAATAAATTAAAAGTATAAATATTAGAAAATAAAAATAATTGAATATATATTTGATGATTAAATTTGATAAATTTAAAATTTATATTTTTTACAACACAAAAGAAAATGTATAAAAGATTAAAAGAATTGTATGGCGAAAACTACAAACGAAATGTACATTTAAAATTGTAAATTCGATGAATATGAAAAATAATTAAAAAAGAGAATAAAAATTTTGTATAAGAATTCTTTTAAAATAAAATAAAGGACAAAAAGTTAATAGTCAAAATAAATATTTTAAATCACAGAATATGTTAATTATCTAAAACGGAAACAAATACAATAAAAACATGAGATGATAAAATTAATAAATACGGACTCTTCCTTTCTTTTTAATTTTTCGGAATTTCTGGTCTGTTTTGATTTATCAAAAGTTATGGTGCAGCGCAATTTCTCTCTGCACCACCATAATTTTAATTTTTATTTCTTCAAATTTTTGTATTTCTAATAATTCAATGTAATATAAATTTATTTTAAAATATACAATCTAAAATATATTTATATTTCAAACTACACAATTTAAAATGTATTTTTTTTTATTTTGTACTTTAAAATATATAATGCGAAATATTAAAATTATATTCAAGATTGTAAATTCCAAAATACAAAATTTTATCAAGATAGAGATTGAAATTACGGAGATACGGGAAGAAATGACCCTTTAAGTAATTAAAGGCCTTTCAAAATTCAATGTCTTTCTTATAAGGGTATTATAAGAAGATCCCATTAACGCAATCTTGCCTGAAAAAATGAACTATATGTATGAAATTGCCAAGCTTAGAATTCAGATAAGAAGATCTTATGTTGCTGTTAACACACTTGGTTTATGTCCCTTTCTATTGCACCACAAAAAACAGAATCAAGGAGAGGAAATCAAGCATTCAACATAACAGAAATAAAAACAGGGCTTCATGCCCCCAAAATGCCAAATGGAACATGGGATTTCCTCACTTAGTGGCTTGGGCAATTATATTACTTATTGAACTGGCTTCCTCCTTGGCAGTCTCCACCAATGAATCCTGAAAACCAATTTCATATAAAATTGCATCAGACAGAACTCTCAAGGAAGAAACTGCTGACACAAATATTTCTGAAAGAGAAAGAACATTGCATACCTGTGCAGCTATTAACCGTGCAATAGTTTTCTTGCTTGACTCCTGAAGCTCACCGGCAATTAGAAGTTCATCAAGTATATAATAGGCCTTCCATGATAAAACAAAACCAAGAACATATGTCAGAAGAGAAATTAGTTGACCCCAAGAAAATGAGGCAGTTGATATGATCAATTATTAATGCCCATTTAAGGTGATTTCAGCTTGAAAATTAATTCATAATGACAACAGGTTAAAGGTTAAAAAGTAGCCGCAGACAGACAAAAACAAACCTTGTGGAAATTGAATATCAAGTCCAGTTCACAGACCTGCAAAAGTGAAGCGACCATTAATCCTTACATCCTTCCTAGAAAGAATGAAACTATTTTCATATGTGAATAAAGCAGTATTCTCCAAAAGTCAGCTTTGAACAGAACTCACACTGCCAAAATACCGATCAAGAATCTCTACAAAATGATGAATTATTTCAAGGACTTCTAATTCGTTGTCCTCTTCATCAATACACATGCAGAAATAAAGACTAGCATACCTGCAGCAAATATTTGTTAGAAAATAGCCAGACAGAAGAGTGTTTTGCAAACGAGTAAGTAGTGGTATATGACAAACGGCCATACACACTTGTTAAATTACCTTTTATAAACAATTTTATGTCCCCGCCATTCTACAAAATTACAGAGCTTGGGAGCACGTGTAAGAACCACGCCACTGATCTCACGGATAGCCTTGTAAAAAATAAATTACATGTAAAATCATGTATCAAGGATGATTTAAGTAGGACACAGTAAGCAATCATGCACAGGTCCATCACCGTGCAGGCAGTACAAAGATTACAAGTTAAAGAATAATATGTAGAAGTCAGTCATGAAATAACAAATACCAAAGGGAGAGAGGGGAGCTTGGAAAAATTCGAAGAACTAAATAACTAAGAACATGTTTGCAACTTTTCTTTTACTCTCGAAAGTTCAATTTCTTCATTATTCAATTTGCACAGTGGAACTGGCAAAAGTACTTCACTAATTTTCATCCAAGTACAGTAATTAGGGTGTCACCTTACCTTATTTCTTTCCTTCTGCGAGTAAGGAGAATACCATTTTGTGAGCCTGACCTTCCCCTGACGACTAATGAGTAGCACAAAGTGTATCTACATTTAAGAAGAGGAGGGATAAAGCAAGTTGAAATTGGAAATACACAAAGAAAGAATGTGATAGTAAAAGAATAAAAATGGCGCTTGCAAGGTGTAGATCATAAAAACATGAATGAAAAGACAAGTTATTAGGAGTATCCTAATCGCAATAGGAAAAAAGTCCAATTATCCCAACAATCTAATACATATACAAAAAAGATGAAAAGAACAACCTTCCAGATTGAGTGTCAAAACACGAAAGAGCGTTTGTCTTGAAACCATGAATCATCATCGTCAAGTCCAGATTTTATGGATTTTGCGGCAAGAAAAGTGATTTGCGGGGTGATTTAGTTGGTTTATTGACATGGGTAGTTATAATTGTGGTATGATGCAAAATCTAAGAATTGAATCTAGAAAGTAGGAACAAGAGAAAGATGTCTGAACAAGAATGAGAAAGCTGGATCGAAAATATAGCGTACTTAGAATCTGGAAGAAACTTTACCATTTCTCTCGATTCGCTCGCGCCTTCCTCTGCTAGGATCACGCTCCCTTCTCCTTCTCCCAAACCTTCGATTTTTACCTTAATGTCATTTCCAAAATAAATCAAAATTTTATACTTTCTGTTTATCGTTCCTCTTTCTTTTCGAGTTCCATTTTTCTGTTTCCACCCCGTACCATTACTACGCGCTACATCATGGGCTCGGCCCATTATATGAATGCGTTTGATTTAAGTGTCGTTTAGCCTGTATATTTAATTTTATATGATTATTTGTCAAAATTTATTAAGACTCGTTCTGGTCTCACACTAATCAATTAATTATTCTTAAAACAAATTCTAATTTTTTAAAATATATGAATATATTGTATTCAGTCTCCTAGTGTATATAGTATTCGTTAATTTCTGCATCTCTTTCCTCGTTATTGTACAGCTATAATTTGTTATATAATTGTATAATTTAAGTTTTTTAAAATTTTGTCAGTGTAATATGATTGACCATAAGACACCGTTAACTATTTTGAATATTTACTTATTTATATACTTCAAAATGATCAACTTAAACTTAGGAATTTATCAAAAGAAAAGAAATCCCAAAAGTTAAGAAATACTTAAAACAAATTACTGTATTTGGCAACAAAATATTAACATCAGAATCATAATATTGTAAAATATGAACTATTACAAGAAGAGATGAATGTGAGACTGTATGAAAATACAAGTAGAAAGAAAGGTATATATATACAAGGTGGGCCTAGGCCCATTTTGCAAGAAGTGACATGCACCCAGCCCCAATAAGCAAAGATGTGTTAACTCCAATCTGAAGCCTGCTACTTGCTTGGATCTTTGGATTCATTAAATCGGGTGCAAGAAGGTCCACCAATGACATGTAAATTAAGATACCTGCTGATGCTGCATTAAGAGTACCTTCCACAATCAGAGCCCTTGGATTCTCCTCCTCATAACTACCACTAATTATCATACCAATTGCAATCCCCACAGGTGTCGTTAGCGAAAAGAATAATGCCATAATTATAACTGCTCCTCTCTTGAATTTTGCCTGAACACAAACACCATTACATAAGTTATTACATGACAGATCTAATGTCAAATTTCGTACTAATGTGTTGAAAAAAATGAACTTTAACCATAATTCAACTCTATAAAACCTAAAACATCTGTGTAAATGAAATTTGTATCTATTTATATATATTATAAGACGTGTACTAAAAACCGATTGTAAACATAAATCTGTCCACACAATTATCTGGATGACTCCAATGAGAACCCTAGTCATGTTACTTTGGATGTTCGGATTCAGTAGAATCTTTAAGCAGTGGTGTCACCATATCTATATACGCTGGCTAACGCACACCACAAGTCAACTATTTATGGTGTCTGGTACGTTTTTATTCAAGCCAAGCGATTTGCATCCAATACCATCACATGTCTACGCAGATAAAGCATTGAAAATGAAAGATATAAATTAATTGATTGCTTAGTACAGACATTGTTTTAATATTGGTTTTGAAAAATTACTGACTATGGATGTTTTTCTAAGCAGTTAAATCTATATTCGATGTTAATCTTAAATTCATCGACGTTAAATAGTAAAAACAGAATTAATATAACCTATTAGGAAACTGACAACGAAAAAAAGTTGAGAAAAACATGCATGGTTCAGACGGAGACACGCAGTATTACTCGTCCAACAACATTGACTTTTCATCGGAAGTTTTGAAACATTCGAAATAACATTATTTAAGTACAAAAGCCTATTATTAGGACATTTTTAAAAGAAGAATATGATATTCAGTTTATGTGCTTTGGTGCTTATATTAATTTGGAATCTCCATGATTAGGACATGTAAAGAATGATCAGTTCCCAAAAACATTACGATATGGATTAATATTACAAATCAGTGAGCAAAAGAATAAAGAAAATTGCAATACCTGTGAGATGGAACCACCGAGCCCCATGCCTTCAAAAAATTGGTGAAAAGTTAAAGCAGCAATAAGAGGTCTTATCGTTTTAGGATCTTCAGATGCACCCAGAGAGATCCCTATTATCACAGAATGCACCACAATCCCCAGCTCCAAAACCTGCAATATTTAAACATCAAAACCTAAATTATATTACACAGAAACAACAACAGAAAAAAACAGCCAAAGATTCTCAGTAACGTGATATAAACTACGATCATTATTTTTTATAGTGTCAATGTTATTTTATATTTCTCTCCACATGACAGCTTAATTAGCCAACGTCTTGTTCTTATCTCGCTATGAAAATGATCATTTATGAGTAAAAATAATTTTATTAATAAGAAAAATAAAAAGCAATATTATATATTTAATTTGATTTGATAAAAAAAAAAGGTAAAAAACCTTGGGAAAGGTGATTGGACATGCCAAGATTAATAATTAAGGAGAGATAAGGAATTGAAGTAAAACTGGGGTGGCAGATAGTAGGAGAACCCACTTGTATTTTGATAATGATGTGACGACAAAACATGTTGCATTATTGTTATACTGAGAAGAAGCAAAAACTGCTGAATAATTAATTACCTGAGAAATAACGCGATGGCGAAGGAGGTTCGTCGAAGGAGAAGACATGGAAGCGTGAGAATGAGAATGATGAGTTGCATGGCGATTATGTTCATGCAGATCTTCTTCGTCAGCAACTCGGTCCATGGTGCTTAGCGTGGACTTTTTAAAATACGCAGTCGCAAGAGAATCAACCATAAGCGTTCCGATGGCTGCCACCATTGCCACAAATCCGGCGAAGGGAAAATCGTCCCAGGGATGATTACAGAGACTGGGAGGTGTCAGCTTCTCAAAAGCATCTGGCAATACATGAATGAAACCGGTGGATAATATGACCCCAGCCGCGAAGGCCTTCACCATGAAGAAGAAGTCCTTCTCCGGATGCAAGGCGGGGAAAATTCTGCTGAGCATTGGAAGGCTGACGCCAACTGCACTTGCAACCAGAATCGAAACAAGAGCTCCGATTTTGTACTTCTTGGCCAAATTCTTGTCAACCTTTTCTTCACCTTCTTCTTTATCGCTTTTGCATTTACACTGATCACCATCGCCGTCACCATCAACCACATGCGGAAGAAGAAGAAGAAGAGCAAGAAGCAGAAAGAGTAAAATCCACGTGATGTCACGTCGATAATGTGGGTGAGTTTTGCTCATTTCTGTGGACCGAATAAAGAGAGAGAAGGGTTTAACGAGATTTCTTCGATGGAAAAAGAAACCCTATCTCTACAAAAATGCTAGATGGCTATGAATGAGTGAATGAAGAATTATTTCAATAATGTTTTATATACTTAAACTTAGGGCACTTCTTTTTTATTATTTTTAATTCATGGAAGACTTTTTAATTAGTCTCTCTCAAGGTCAATTTCCATGTCCACACTCTATGAAATAAAGTATGATGTAGAAAACAAAATTGAATACTTAAGAAAATAAAAATATATTTTATTTTAATACAACACTGTTGAATCAGTGTCATCACCAAACAGAAAAAAAAAAAGTTTATTTTCTTAATTTTTTTTATTTCAATCTATACTTTTATATTAAATTTTAATCATCTTTAAGGGAAAATATCAATAATTACAATGAATTATTTATTACAAATATTTAAAATATAAATGATTTATTTTATTATGAAATTTAATTATAATATAGTTTACATATTTAAAAATAATCATATCATTTAATTTAGTGATATAAAAATAAATATTTATCTTATACATGCTTTCGTGAGCTAAAATCTTTGTCGAGGCTAAAATATTCATAATGGATAAATATTTTCTAACATATATTTTGGGTTTATATGATAAAAATTTAGAGTATTATGAGCTTGCGTTTAATTATATCGACAATTTTTAAAAAATATTAAGATTCGATTTATAAATAATGATAAAAAAGTATATTAAAAATGATTATGAAAATTAATTAAGTATACAAATGCAAAAATGGTAGGAGAGCGTGGGAATGATATATGATGAAGAAAGTGAAAGTTTTATGCTGGGTATTTTATAATTTATAACATAAATTTGTATAGAAATATATTTATTGTAATAGTAGTTTTTTAATATTTTCACAATTCACATTTTTGTTTCTCTTATTATATATTAATTGATTTTTTTATATTTTAATCCAACAATGTTATTTCATGAAGTTTTATCCAAAAAAAAATGTTTAATTTGACAAAGTATTATGATAAAAAAATTGAAATTAAACTTTGTATATATATATATATATATATATATATATATGTGTGTGTGTGTGTGTATGTGTACATGTGTGCATGTACGCATCTATGCATGTGTGTATATATCTATATGTGCATGTATACATGTGTGCATATGTGTATGTATGCAGGTAAGCATGTATGCATGTGTGCATGTATCAATGTATGTATATGTTTGTGTGTGTATGTATGCATGTATACATGTGTGCATGCATGCGCATATGTATGTATGCATGAATGCATGTGAGCATGCATGTGCATATGTATGTATGTATGGATGCATGTGAGCATGCATGTGCATATGTATGTATGTATGGATGCATGTGAGCATGTATACATGTATGCGCATGCATGTGTATGTATGCATGTATGCGTGTATGTGTATATGCGTGTGCATATATGCGTGTATGCGTATATGCGTGTATGCATGTGTGCACGCATGTGCATATGTGTGTGTATATGTATGTGTGTATGTGCATATGTTTGTATGTGTATATGTGTGCATGTGTGTGTATGTGTCTATGTGTGTTCGTGTGGATGTACGGATGTGTGCACGTGTGCATGTGTGCATTTAAGCACGTGCATGTATGAATGAAGAATTATTCCAATAATATTTTATATACTTAAACTTAGGACACTCTTTTTTTTTTCTTTAATTCATGGGCGACTTTTAATTAGTCTCTCTCAAGGTCAATTCTCATGTCCACACGCCATGACATAACGCATGTTGTAGAAAACGAAATTGAAGTTACACTTAAGAAAATAAAAATATTGATTTACATTTTATTTTGTTTTATTTTAATACAACACTTTTGAATATATGAAATATTGTTGTTATAACATCATTATATAGTTATTTGTCACCATTTGAAAGAACCAAATATTATAAACAAACAGAAAAAAAAAAGTGTTTTTTCTTAATATTTTTTTTTTGTCTATTTTAATCTATACTTTTATATTAAATTTTAATCATCTTTGAGTGAAAATGTCAATAATTACATTGAATTATTTATTACAAAGATTTAAAAGATAATTTACACGTTGAAAATGGTTTATTTTATTGTGAAATTTAATTATGAAAATTCACTAAGTATACAAATACAAAAATGGTAGGAGAGCGTGGAAATGATATGATGAAGAAAGATAAAGTTTTATGCTGGGTATTTTATAATTTATAATATAAAGTTGTATGAAAATATATTTATTATCATGGTAGTTTATTAATATTTTCACAATTCACATTTTTGTTTCTCTTATTATGTATTAACTGATTTTTTTATATTTTAATCCAAACAATGTTAGTTTATGGTATTGAAGTTTTTACCAAAAGATGTTATTTGACAAAGTATTTGATAAAAAAAAAATCAAAAGTATACATTTGAGATAATAAGAAAAAGTGAGAATGAAATGGAATTCTTAAAAAAAATTCTTGAGATACACTTAATTGTCTTTACATAGCTTAAGAGTTTATGTTAATAATAATTTAAATATAATTTATTTTTTCAATTAGTCTTAACGAAACTTAGTTTTAAAGCGGATAATACACTAGTTATGGTGATCGATCCTATTAATATTACTCAAAAGACTTAAAATCAAAGCATTATTCTCGACTGTAAACTTATTCTAGTATATTCATAATCTTAAATGATTTAAAAGCTGAAATTAAAAACAATTTAATTTAATCGGTGTCTTGTTCATTTATATTATTTATGATTAATATAAAATTATAAATGTCTTTAAGTAAAATTTTGATAACAAATAAATTATTATTGTCATCATCTACATTTAATAATAGAACTTTCTGTATTTAAGAAGGACATTAACTCACTAATTTTTTTCATATATATATATATATAATAATAATTTTAATATATTTTATATACTTGACCTTTTTTACACTAACTTGTCACTAAAACCATATTTTTTAAAAAATCGCCACTATTTATATCAAACGATGATGATTATAACATACTTTATAATGATGTAGGAACAATATAAAAACATAACGAGCTTACTATCAATGCGTTCTTAATAAAAATAATTAGTTATCTACATCAATCACAATATATTACATTAATTAACATAAGCTTATATTTTTTAATAAAAATCATATAATTCCATTAATGAAAAATTAAATATAAAAATATATATAACTTTTAATATTTATCATAAAAATTTAATTAAATATATTTAAATTAACGAAAGACCTAAACTTTTTTTTTATGAGTTCAGTACACAAATGTAAATGCAGAGTTATTATATATTATCAATTTACTAAGATATCATTATTGTGGCTAGCAAACATATGACATATATATATATATATATATATGTATATAATTTATTATATATTATTTATTTTCCGCTATTAAATGTTTAAAAAGAAAAATTGGAGAGGGAAAGAAGTGGTGAGTGATTAATGTTTATAAAACAACGATTTAGTCGTCGTGATTAGGAAAGAAGAACACTTTAATAAAAGAAAAAGGAATAAAGAAAAATAATTTCGGGGAAAAATAGCGAAGAAAGAAAACGCGCATACGGCGTTTGCGAATTACGAAGGAAAAGAGGGGCCGAGCAGAGGAGAAGAGGCGAATGGCAGATCACAGCGAACAGTCGAATTCCAAAACGACGTCGCCTCCGGAGGACCGTCCCGTTCGAGTCTACGCCGACGGCATCTACGATCTCTTCCACTTTGGCCACGCTCGCTCCCTCGAGCAAGCCAAGAAATCGTATGCATAATTTCCTCCTATTCATTCCTTTGCATTTGCTGCTTCCTTCAATCTTAATCACCCTCTTTCGTTCCTTCCCTCCGAGATCTGATTAATCAATCACAATTATGCATTTTATGTCAATCCATTAATGATGAATAATCAACTAATTAATTGAAGATTGGTAAAAAAAGAAAGAAGGAAGAGTTTCGCCACGGTTCCATTCACAGAAACTTTTTTGCTTACTCTCGAATTTTAGGTTTCCGAATACATACTTATTGGTTGGTTGCTGCAACGATGAGGTCACCCACAAATACAAAGGCAAAACTGTTATGACAGAGGCCGAACGATACGAATCCCTGCGCCACTGCAAGTATGATATTTTGTTAACAGAACCTTGTTGCTTCAGCTCTTTCACTTTCAATCGCAATTTCAATTTCGATTCGGTTTCATTTCGAGAGCAGATGGGTGGACGAAGTTATTCCTGATGCCCCTTGGGTTATTAATCAAGAGTTTCTTGACAAGCACAACATTGACTATGTGGCTCATGACTCTCTTCCGTAAGAATAATATTTCAGCATTAACATGTGAATCTGGTAACTTTGATCCATTTATTTCATTGCATATATGCATAATGTGATCATCCTTTTTGCATTTCTCAACCCATTGTCCACAGTTATGCTGATGCCAGTGGTGCTGCCAATGATGTTTATGAATTTGTATGTATGACAAAATGTTTTTTTTTTTTATAATTATTATTTCCTAGTCACTTTCCCTTTTCGCTTGTACTATAAGCCGTGAATTTTGTGTGTAGGTTAAATCTGTTGGGAGGTTTAAGGAAACAAAACGGACTGAAGGAATATCCACGTCAGATGTTATAATGAGGATTGTCAAAGATTATAACCAATATGTGTTGCGGAACTTGGATCGTGGCTACTCAAGAAATGAGCTTGGCGTGAGCTATGTGAAGGCATGATTTGGCATAAATCTCTTTGATATATTCTACTTAAAAATTTAACAGGATACCTCTTTCAGCGATGTTTTGTCCTTATATTGATGTTACTCTTTCTGTTCCTTTTGTGAATACTCTTGTCTCTTGTGGTTTTCATTGCTTTGTCTTAAATAGGAAAAGCGACTGAGGGTGAATCGAAGGTTGAAAACATTGCAAGAGAAAGTGAAAGAACACCAAGAAAAAGTTGGTGAAAAGGTATGTATTGCTATTATATATCATTTCGTTAATCAAATCAAATTAATCTTGGGGTGAAAGTTTTGGGATGAAAATGCATGTATATTGTAATCTAATCATCATTGAAGTAGAAGCTGAGAACGTCAAGTAAGTAATTTGAAAAATTCATAGTTATTCTCGGTTGTGATTCAAACTGGTATGAGAGGCTGGACATCTACTACAGGTTTCTGGATTCAATGGTTCATTTTCACAGTTTTGTTGACGTATTGTATTTAAGGATTTTGGGTGCTTTGTCAAGGACAAAAACATGATTAAGGAGTAAAATCAACAAAAAAATTTAGTGACCCTATCTGAATTGACATGTGGTTATGTTGCGTTATTATTCTGAAGAGTCATGCAGTATGATTTAATTCAGAAACTGGGACTCCTAGCATTACCAAATTAATTGAATATACCTTTCCAAATATTGCAGTCCTCATGTTGTGATACATTTCCTCATATGTCTTTGTTTCCATATCTTCTGTATGTTATTGGATATCGTGGCTTCATCACTTTCTGGATTTTGTTGATGTTTGATTACTGTTGTAATGATAGAAGAGGCCCTAGGGAGGGGACGGCAAGCCTTTGAGCACATGCTAAGTTTACATATTTATATTATTTTCTAAATATAGCTTTAACTGGTTGCTCTCAATTCCTAAATTTTTTTGTCAAACCTTCACTAACGGGTACCTAGACCAGCGTTTGACACTTTCACTGGAAATCAGTGGTTGTATGATTCATTGCCATGAAACTAATATCAGACAGTTGCTTGATTGATTTGGCGTAATTCTCTATTTTAAGCTATACTTCTAATTCTAGATGTTTCTTGTTTCACCTTTTCTCCATGACTTTACTAAGCTCATGTTAATATTTGGACAAGATTAAGATTCTTGTGTGCACTGAAAAGACTAGAGTGAAAAACTATGGACTGGCTTTATCGTAGTTGTCTTGTATAAGAAAATAGAGAATTGATACTATTTTAATATTTTTTTCGTTTCTCTCTCTTTTTCCTCCGTGTCTGTCTCTATTTATAGTTTTTTTTTTTCAAAAGGAAAAATATCATTAACACCTTAAATGTCAAGGCTACAAGATGTCTAACAATAGTTTCTAAAATCAGTATTAGGAAGCAGCCTTTTCAAATTATTGATTTTGCTGAATGTATATCTGGGTGATTTGGAAAATTATGTTGGATTCGGTCATAGTAATATTTCCTTAAGAAAGTAGCATGTGAAAGCCTATGTTTTTTCTAGAGTTTTGTCCTGCGGACACAAGTATTCTCCTTTCAACATATAATTGTATCCTACGTTAAAAATCATCTGTTTTTTCTTAATTACGGTAAAAATGTATATATTTGTGTGGTTTATCCAGATCCAAATTGTTGCAAAGACTGCTGGTATGCATAGGAATGAGTGGGTGGAAAATGCTGACCGTTGGGTTGCTGGGTTTCTGGAAATGTTTGAAGAAGGTTGCCACAAGATGGTGAGCTAATTTATGTGAAAAAGCTATGTAATTCTTCCTTGTGGTGTACGTAAATTTCTTGTTTACTTAATTGGTCTTTTCTTATCACTTGGTTCTACAAAACAGGGAACAGCAATTAGGGATCGTATTCAGGAGAGGTTAAGACGTCAGCTGTCAAGTGATGGCACACTTCGTCTTGAAAATGGCAAGGTCGATAAGGATGATGACGAAGAGGAGTATTATTATGATGAGGAGGATGACAGTGATGAAGAATTTTTTGAAGAATACTATAATGATGATGAGCTTAATCCTCAAAATAATGGAAAAGAGGAGAACAAAAAGTAGGTATACTTCGATGGATTGTTTGGTTCTCGGCAGAATGTCAATAGCAACTGTCCATGCAGTATCTATAACATCATATGCATTATATCATGGATAGGGGATTTGGAGTTGCACAAGGGAACTTTCATTTAGCTGGTGTGGTAAAAATTTTGCGTGTTAAATGCTGGTATACATGAAAGTGTTGTTTGTGCATATGCTTATTTTAGATGGGAAAAATACCATGACCTTTTTATTCACGTAATTTTGGATTGTACATTTTGATTAACTTGTGAGTCGCTTTCTTCCTTAATTATGACTTGAGAGACAGACTACTGTACAATATTAACAATTATGTATTATCAAGATGCTGCCCGTTTACTTTAGAAAGTATTGGTAGTAATTCGGCTTACTGTACAATATTAACAATTTAAGGGAGTAGACTTCGTAGGCTTGGCATAAAATGCAATAGCTTCCACAAAAGATGAAGAGTATGCTATAAAAATTGAATGGCTTCCTATAGCAAAATACATTGCATGAATTTAAACGTAATTGGTAGTGTTTTAAATTAACCTTATTCGTTAACATGCTTTTTCAAAACATATCAAAACTATTGTCGTAGTGCTAAAACAAACGGGTATATTTTTGTTGAATATATAGAATAATGTGAATATTTATAGTCGGATGAATTAAGATACTAACCTACCCGGATCAAACTAGTGAACTCGTTAAGGCTTGTAGGCTCACAGGTCCTATTCAAGGGATTATTAATCTTTCTCGTCCAAATTCTTCCATGGATATTGAATTGAAGTTATCTGAACTTAAAATTCGCTATAGAAATATTGAAACTCCAACCATAAAGTTGACATTTACAGTGCAAGCAGAGTAATTTAGGATTTGTTTTATGATGAGTAAAGTGTTAACAGTGCAAGCACAGATGATATATAATGTAATTTTTTTAAGTAATAAGAAGGTTGTTTTCACATACCAAGGCCTATGGAGACAAGGAATGCTATGCATATATGTAATATAATTTTGTGTTAGCTTTACGAAAAAGAAAATGTAAAAAAGTATGTAGTAAATAGAGGTTTAATAGTTGAAACTCCATTTCACGCACCTCACTCAACATCAATGATTTATCTCTATCATATCATCGCTACTTGTGTAAATTAATCTCTTTTATCCCTCCCTCGTGCGTTTAATATAGGTTGCTTAGTGTCCAATAATTATTTTTGTAAGATAAGTAGTTTGATAAAAAATAAATATGAATTGACATAAATTAATACAAAATTGAGTGCATGAATAAGGTTGTATTAGAGAGAGAAAGAGAGAGAGAAAGAGAGAGAGAGAGAGAGAAGCATAATAGGAAGCAAGTCAACATACGTAAAAGAGTATTGGTTGGCAGGCTGTGACCAAATGACCATATCCAAAACAACTAAACTAAATATTCTGGAACTAGGACTCCCCAAAGAGAAGGCTCCCAAATAACTAAAAATACATAAAAAAAAAAAAAAACAAATACAGAGATTTAAACAAAAAATAAAAATAAAAGCGTGGGGCAACACCCAGAAGGAGATATAGAAGCACATCATGATCATCTTCATCATCGAAATAATAAAAAGAAAAAAAGAAAAAAAAAAGATAGATGGATTTGTGGTGCCTACAGCAGAGAAAGAAACTTAAAATTCCATTTCACATTGACGCAGATAGGAGGTTTTGTCAACAAGTTAGCACCTAATTATCCAAGTTCTGTTCTGCTTTGCATATGTCGCTCTCAGTCTGAGTGGGAAGAATCAAGAAGAGGAAGTTGGCAAGAAAAGCCTTGCGTGCTCCATCAAAACCCCACCTCCATCATTCGTCGCTGTTGATGCCGCTGCGTTGCTCACTCTCTCAAACAAACCGTTCTCTGCTCCTTCTGTGTATACTGTTGGGTAGAACTGCTGCTGATAAAGCTGTTGCTGCTGCTGAAGAGAGTGAGAAGGGACCAACATCAGCCCATTAGGGTTGACGGGGAGTGGACGTGTCGGCCCAAACAGATCAGGCGCAGAAGGAGCGCCAGTGAACTGTTGCACCATCGCCCGGAAGTTGGTGGTGTCCGTGTTAAGAAGAGTCGTGGGAGTTCGCCTCGAGGCCCGGTAACGCCGCCTGACGGGCTTCGACACTCCGCCCTCTGGGCTCAACTGGGCCGGCGCCACGGTGGTGGTTGTGACGGTTGTAGCCTCGGAAACAGAAGAGGGGAGCAGCTCTTGACCGCCGCCGGAGAATTGGGATTGTTGATAGAAATGGAGCCAGTGATCGTTAGGAATAGGACCGGACATGGTAACATGAGTTATGGAAGGAGGGAAACACAATTTGGTTTTTTTTTTGTTTTGGTTTGGTTTGGTGAGGAAGGAAGAAAAGTTTGCAATGGTGGGCTATTTATGGTGGTTTCAATTTTCAATGTCCTTATTAGCATCCTCATACTTACCAACTCAAGGAAACATCCTAGCCCTTCATTCATGGGCCACGTGTTCATCTCTCCCACAAGGACCAACTTGATTACTATTGAATTAATTAATTAATTAAGAAAAATATTGCATGGTTGGAGTAGTATTAAATGAATAATATTACGATGGTGTTTTGGTTAATGAGAAAAAGTAAGAAGTTAATTTGAGGTTGTGTGTGTCGTGAGTCATGTGTGGTGGAGTGAGATGCAAATGCAATGCATGATTGTGAGGATGCATCGAGGAAGCAGCAGCTTCATTGGGTTGAAATGTGAATATTGAGTGAGTGAATGATTTGAGTGTTGTGGATGACTTGGACTCTTCCATTGAATTGAATTCAGTTTATTAGTGACTTCAAATGAAACTCCCCACTACCTTCCTCTCTTCTTTCTTTTTCCTGCATCTTCACTTTTCTCAACATTTAAACATTTTAAATATTTCTTTTAACAATTTTTTTATAACAGAACATATCACTATTTTATTAATTTATTTGAATTTATTTTTAAAAATATATTTAAAACGAACTAATCACATCATAAATTATCATATATTATAAAAAAAAATTGTTAAAAATCTTTTTCCTTTAAATATTTTTTCTTTTTATTTTACTCATTCTTTCTATTATCAACCAAATTATCATTATTTATTGCATCAAATCGAATTCATATAATAAATCAGCCATCTAAGCGTGTTGTACTTTGTATTCTAAATCTTTAACTATTTAGTGACATTGGTATTATATGATTCTCTAACATTATATAATTATAGATGAAATATATTGAGTGATTGGTTAAAACAAAAGTAAGATAAATATAGATAGTCATTCAATACAAAATCAAGCATAAAATCACAAATAAATTTAGGTTTTGGAAATAAAAAAAAATTGTAATTATTTAAAAATATTCTTAACTTTTAATCATCCTTATAAAATTGTGTTGAGTTCAAACATTTGAGAGACCTCATTTCTACTTGTGTCATAAATCTCCCATGTTTATGTTCTTAAAGGTTTGATACCTCTATTTTTATACGTCTCCTTAAAAATATTCAAGTATCTTCTTAATTAAATAGTTTTAGGAAATTTGCTTAAATATTTTTATGTTACGTAGATTTTTAACAAGTAGTTGTTCCACATTTTTTTGCTTAAAAAAAATAGAAACAACAACAATATACAACATAAACACATATTTAATAATTGTTACGCATGTTTATGAAAAGGAAAATTAACTTTAATATACAAACATTTGAGAACCTCTAAGACTTTTTATTTTTAAAACGAAAAAAAAGAGCAAAGTTTTCTTCAAAATTAATTATATATTATATTATTTTTCTCTTTAATAAACATACGATCAACTATCTCCTTAACATTTTAATTACTAGAAAAATTTAAGCAAAATTAACATAACTTGTATTTTTTTTCTTATTATACTAAAAACAAAATATTAATATTTTATTTTCCTAAAGACACTATTTATATATTATACATAATTATTATCTCCAAAATCAACTCAAAATTCAGCCTCAAAACCTACTTTCATATAAATGAATTTTCTAACATACAAAATAACAAGTCTCACATAAAAATACAATTAAATTCCTATGTTGTTGATTTATTTGAGTTGACAATCAGACAAAATTTGTAATATACGATAAAATTGTTAACTTAATTAATAATAATTACTTTAAAAAATGTTATGATGGAGTGATAATATCAAAATCTTAACACTAAAATTTCACAAAAATGAATATCTAACCAATTTGGCAATTTTCTTTATATCGAGTTAATATTTATTTAAGTAATAATAAAACGAATAGTTATTGTCTCAGTTTAAAGTACAGAGGTTAATTTGATAATTTAATTTATAATTAATTAGAAATCATCGTTAATAAAAATAAACTTATTACATATATTTATTACTTATGATATAAAACCTCCTTATAATACATACGTGAACTTTAATATTTTAAAATTATAATAAACATATTGTTCTCTTAATATATTTGTATTAAAAGCACTATATTTGGATTGGGAATTAATATAGGATAACATTATCAACTTAATTCATGAAAATTAAAATATAATCAATTTGACATTTTTTTATTGGGTTAATATTTATTTTAGTAATAAAATCAAGAGTTAGATGATCTAGTTTAACGTACAGCATCTAATTGTTAAACACGTTTATAATTATAAATTATTATTAATATATATTTTTTTCAATAAATTTATTATATATATATGACTATACAAAATTGTTTATAAAAAAATAAGCTATTTTAACTAAACTTTAATATTTTAAAATTATAATAAACATTCTCCTAATAAATATTGAAATTAATACTTATTTTTATTTAAAACAAAAAATATAAATGAGAATTTATATAAAGAAGTATTACTAACTTTTACAGAATAATAATATAATATGCGTTAATAGAGAGAGTAAATTTTTTTATACAAATAAATAATATAGACAATAAATATTTTATTACAGAAAATTGACGTCATATACACATTTTATTTCTTGAGAAAAATTATAAGAAGATGAGTTCTTCCATGAAAGAAAAATGAGATTAGGTGGCGTTTGATTATTTATATATTTATTGAATCTGTGAGATGAGAAAAGATGGAAAGAATTGAAAGAGGCGTGTGAGGACTCAAAGAAAAGTGTGTGAGCAAAGTGCAGAAGAAGGAAAGAGAAAAAGAACGTAAAATGGAGAATCGTGGGAGAAGTGGAAGGATCATAAAGTTGGCGTGTCACGAGTTGCAGTTGGCGGGTAATAATCGTGAGTTAACAACTCCAAAAAAGCGAATAATCTTTTTAGTTTCGTTAATTAATTAATTAATTATCTGAATCAAAGAAACCCTAACCCTTGTTCCGATCGGTATCATCATTGTCACCTCCTTTTCCTTCCATTATTATAATGCTAATCATAATTAAATCAAAATATAACACACATTATGGCATTTGGGCATTTGATGCGGAAACTGTAACAGTTTTGCCAAAGCGTTTCTCTGAATGGAAAAGAGAGGTGACGGTGCTGATGCTGAGCCTCAATTTGACACTGATTCTGTGCCAGATCCTTCCCAGGTTACTCTAAATATATATATATATATTTTTTCACAGAAGAAACCCAGGTTTGGGTTTGATCTGAGTGATCGTAATGCGATTACTAATTTAATTGTGCGATTTATTTTTCATTCCAGATGATTTTTTATGTATGAGTCTAGGTTCCGCAGTGCACAATAATCTGTTTTATATATATATATATATGTGTGTGTGTGTGTGTGTACATATTTTTTCCAATTGATTAGCATTAGATTACCATCAATGTTTTAGCAATTTAGTATGATCTGGATAGACTAAAGTAATAATTAATTATAATACCGTGTCATCGTAAAAGGAATATGAACAGGTCCAGCTCTGAATTTAGTTTGATGGCTTGGCATTGTAGAGATGTACTGGAAATGAAAAGGGTGACAAGGCCCCCAAGATACCTCAGTCCAGACGACCTAATCTATCCTCACTGCAAATACCAGCGTGGTCACTAGATATAGCATTATCTACTTTTGCAAAAACCAATGGTCCTTCAGTTTCACGATCAAGTCCTGGTTCCAGTAGAGGACTTCCTCCAAGGCCAAATTCAGCCAAAGTCAGGTCTTCAATGAGAACTTTACTTCCTCAGAAGGGCGTCAAGACAAATACTTGTTCCCAGGATTTTGAAAGGGCAGGTCTAATAGTTCCTAAAACTCCCTTATCAGATGCTCCTTTGGATAAATCTTCCATTCATCTGTCTCTTAAAAATAAGGTCATCTCCCCATCAACAAAAGGTGCACACTCATTGCCAGTTACTCCATTTGCAACTTCAGCTTCAGAGAATGAAGATGGAAGACATCTTGTATGTGATTCTGGTTCAAGTGTATGTTTCCACTGTTCATTATTGTCTCAAGACCAAAACAAACTACTTTTACATTGTACTTACTTTTTTACCTTTTGTAAGTGAAAAATAGCATGTGTTGCTTACTATATGCCTTTTTCTTGTATAGAAAATGGGTGGTCATCCGCATATTACTCGATCATTTTCAGTCCCAGTTAAAAGCAAAGCCGCTAGTTTAAGGGTTACAGATTCCAGGGGCTTGATTCGTGTAATTTCAGCAAGGCAAACTGTTCGTAGAAAATCAAGTGATGGTGGTTTGGTTCCAGAGATTGGTAATTCCATGCAATATATATGGAATTTACTAAGTTTTCTTATACATATCACTTTTTTCAAACTTCTTGATCAACATTATGCGAAATTTCAGATGTTCTCAGAAGCAACAAGTATTTGATATTGAGTTGAGCCCTAAACCATAAATTGAATGAAATTAGCAACATTAATATACAGGAAAGGAAATGGAGATTGCCTGGATATATATAATCCAAAAGCCCTTTCATTTTATTGCGGTGGACTCTCCAAATTAAAGAAAGAAACAATAATCCTGATGAAGTTTATAATGATGTTAACTTTTAATTTTGATTTTAGGGTTTAGTTTATAGATTAGATTGTCTTTTTCTGTGAGTTAGAATTACTTGATATTTAAATAGCAACAGGTTAATAAGGAAGTGGATTTTTTCTTACCATGATTAAATTTTTTTGATCAAGTTTCTATTATCATTTATCTGTAGGTATTGTTAACCATATGCTTAAATCTGTCCTTGTCCTCCGTCGTGTCTTTTCACTCGGTTCTTTCCTTTTCAGCCATTGAAGATGACACTGAGGATATTCCAGAAGAACAAGCAGTTTGTAGGATTTGTTTGGTGGAGCTTGGGGAAGGAGGGAATACACTTAAGATGGAATGCAGTTGTAGAGGTGATCTTGCACTTGCTCACCAGGAATGTGCAGTGAAGTGGTTTAGTATAAAGGGAAACAGGACCTGTGATGTCTGCAAGCGGGAAGTCCAAAACCTCCCGGTAACACTGTTGAAAATTTGCAGTCGTGAAACTACAGCTAGGCAGACATCAAATGTGCCACCACATGCAGAAGTATCTTATTACAGGTATGATTAATTATGTCTGTGTGTGTCATTTGTGTGTTCAATTAGCACTTAAACTGACATAGAAGAGACCTAAAGTGTTATTGTCATGTTTATCTTATAGGCCTTGTGTTCCAGACTTTGACATCTATTAGAATATACAAGGCTAGAAGTCCAAGTATCTTATTTGGTTTATCTATGATATTAGGGCCGCTGGGCTGATTATAAGACTATATAAAGTTGTAAATCTAACTATTTTGGGTTGTTATACTGAAATGCTGCAGCTTCAGTTTACTTGCACACATATAAGTAGGTTGCAGGAAGATATCTCTTGTTATGGTTTGGCATCCTCTTTTCGTTTAAAGGAAAAGAAAGAATACAAAAAAGAGGATTACAAAAAACATTGTTAACCAAGTGACCTCAAGAACTCTTGAGGGAGGTTAATTGAGTTCTTTTGAAAAAGGTTTAGTGCTAAACCTTTGATGGAAAAATATTCAATTTCCAAAAAATAGATGTAGAAAGTAAGTCCAAAATCCCATATAACAAAATAAAACATAAACATAGAAATAAGGAGTCTGGTCAACTATGTCTACATTCAGTCCTTAAGTCTTGCCCAAGAATTATCCACTATACCTACGTATTATAGAGCAACATAACCCCGAGAAACTCCTCTCTAGATACGCTTGACTTAGGTATTAGAGATCACACATCCAAGTGAAATATGGATATACAATAGCCCCTAGGGATCACGCTCAAGGCTACCTTGCTTGATAACTTGGTAGAAACTTAGGTATTATGGGGTGTCTTAGTCCCATATGAAGTAGTATGAGATGCCCAGTAGAATATTTAACTGCTTGGTTCTCTTATCTTAACCATACCCGAAGAAGTGCCTGCGAAATACCAATATTTCTTAGATATGAAATCTCATAGGGAAAACCCCCTTGAATACATGAGGGGCAAAGTGGTTTATCATTCTTTGAATGAAAATACTTGAACTATATAAGAAAGAAAAGAATTATTTCACCCATAATAATCACACATTACATTTTTGAAGGTATTTTTTCCAAATTACTAGGGAGATATTAAGAATATTTTTATTCATATTATCTGCTATTTACAACACTCTTTCTCAAGTTGATAAATGAATATCAATCGTTCTTAACTTGCCTACAAGATCCTAGAATATGTCCAGAGGAGGTTCTTTAGTAAAAGTGTTTGCTATCTGAAATCCTGTAGGGATATGGGTTGTAATTACCAGGGCCTTGCCAATGTTATTTTTTGTGAAGTTTTTGTTGATTTCAATATGTTTGATCATATCAATTTCAATAGGGTTGACTTGTCCAATTGCACAAGGATTTCAACCTTTATTTTAAGGTCATCAAGTATGATCTTCATCAACCGGAGTCAGAAAACTCTTGCTCTAGAGTCAAAGTGGGTTGTCTTTGATTTTTTTTGCCTAAGAATTTGTCTTCTTCCTCACTGTGGGTTGGTTTGATCCCACTTATGGTGATCTCGTCATAGTTTTGAGCATCCTGCAAGATGTGGTAATGATAGGAAGGGAAACTCCTCTGCTTCAAGTGATAAAAACACGGTGGCTCTCTAGATGATAACATTTGTATCTTTTTTTATTAGGGAATAATTAATAAAAACACTAAAAGAGCTCTAGGGTCTAATTTTATGTGATTAGGATCATGAGAGTGCACAAAAATATAACATCCAAAGACACCACAGGTAGACTTGACACCAGTCGAGTAGAAGGGAAAAGGACTAATATTATTGAAGATGACAGATAACAGTGTACAAGACATTGCAGCAAAACTTTATCCTTTGCTCATGCCAAACTTTTGAAGTTAATCTAGAGATTCTGCTCCAAGCTATGGGGGACAATCCGGCCCATCAAACAAACTGAAAAGCCTACTCCGTATGCTCTTGGCTGATGGGCTGTATAAGAAACATACGCAGTTGATTCTGAATTTGAACAACGTACAGTATATATCTTTTAATTTATGTTTTTACTTTTGGTAAACAAAGTACTTTCTCAAGAGAAGAAGATACATCAAAACCTAACACGTTAATGTAAGATACTCATCCTAAAATGACATAAATATCATCTTGTTAGGTCTACAAAAACCTATGACAAATCACCAGTGAATTTCTTCTTTTCTGATTGTAATGGATTCTGGCTATTTCACGCATGACAGGATCTGGCAGGATGTACCAGTACTTATCTTGGTCAGCATGCTTTCTTACTTTTGTTTTCTAGAGCAACTACTGGTATGTTTTTCTTTGTACCTGCAATGATGTTTATGGTGACTTGTAGTTTGCAGGACCAAATTTAAACAAATGGGTTTTTTGCATTTTATTATTTTGTTCAATTTACTCATTAATTATTGCCTAGAATTCATTTTGTACTTGAGTGTCTTATGGGGAGTAAATGTAGATATTGTTTCTATGCCTATTTATTACTTACTACCAATACGAAGTCCATACTTATAATACTTTTTGTATGAGAGCAGTTGGACATAATTCTGTTTATACTTCATTTATTTATTCTAGTGTTGTCTTCCTTTGTTAATATTTTAACGTGTGAAATGTATTCCTGACCCAATGGTTTCTAGTTTACCAGGTTTCAGATTTGGGCCCTCGTGCTCTTGCCATTTCATTACCTTTTGCCTGTGTTTTAGGTCTCCTTTCATCTATGATTGCGTCAACTATGGGTAAAGTTGTTTTCTTCTGTGTAGCATTTCAAAGTCATTTTATGTTAAGTTTTCTTAGTTTTTCCCTTATGCTTTCATTTTTTATGCTGGTTTTTATTTTTATTATTTATGAAGCATAAAATGAATTGTACTAAAGTATAACTGTCAAATATATCAAAGAAGGTTAGAGAAATGTTAGGAATACAATCCTTAACACTTTTTTCAATATATTCCTTCTATTGGATGATATTGATGTGGGCCTCATCTCCTACTTAACGAATCCCATTTATTATTCCGTAAGACTTGCGTGAATTTTAATAAATAGTAGAAAGAGTGTTGAAAAGAATTACTAATAGTGTGTTGCTAGAATCAGATAGTAGGTTATCATGGCATTGCATGCTATGTTTTTTTTTAAGTGAGCATTATGGTTAAAGACAACAGTAAAAATCATTTATGAAATAGGAAAATGGAATACATGCAATGAAAATTGACAAATATTCTACTAAAAGTAACAGTGCATTATAATTGACAAATATTGGACTAAAAGTATATTCATATAAGCATCTAAATCACAATTGTTTTGGCCTCCATTGGCTAAGAATTATTTTTTAGTATGTCTTTCCTCAGTAGACTCGTAAATGTCATACCTTATGTAACCTTTCCCTACCACCAAAAGAATTGAAAAAGTAATAAGGTCTGTCCAAAGAAGTTTAACATTCTCAACCTAAAATTGGTTTATCAAGGAAGAACGTATTTTCAAGTATTTGGCTTCGGGCAAGGGGGGTTTGTTTTAGTTAATTCTGGTGAGTTCAAAGAAACAGTTTTTGGGTTTTTGCAAATGGGGAAATACAGTCAAGTCCGGTGAGTTCAAAGATATAAATTTTCTGACTCCCGCAATATCTAGATTAGGATTTTATAAAATGTATAAAATGGTAAAAGAAGTTGACATAGTCCTATTGTTTCTGACATTAAAATTTATTAGAAGGAGACCCATACTCTAGATTTTGCGCTCATTAGACCTTCTGGAGTTGCTTTAATCCCTTTGCTGTAGACCATATGATACGGAGTTATTATTTTCTCATTAACACGAGTGATGATGTTGCTGTGCAGTGAGCAGGAGTTTCGTTTGGGCTTATGCCTGCTTCCAGTTTGCAATTCTTATCCTCTTAGCTCATTTATTTTATACTATTGTAAGATGATATAGTTCCTACCCTGTCTTCATGAAGATATTTGGACTCTTTGGAAGTAAACAGATATATTTTGACATGCATCTTTTTACACTTTTGTAGCTCAATTTAAATGCAGTTCTCTCGATTCTCCTTTCCTCATTCACTGGGTTTGGCATTGCAATCAGTACGAACTCTCTGGTTATGGAATTTATTGGATGGAGAAATATTTGGAGGATTCAATCCTCTATCCAGAATGTTAACATGACAGAACAACAGCGTCGACAGCATGTAAATCATCAGAGGCAGGAAAATCAAATTGAACATCAACCACAAAGACAATCATCAACGACGCCAGAACTGCCGCAGCATCATGGCAATAGTTGATACAACTAGCTCAGGGCAGTCTTCCTCAACTGACAAGTACTATGAAGATTTTTGTTCTTTTTTAACTCAAATTTTTACACTGCAATCAAACATCAGGATTTCCACTTGAAGGTGTGAGCCAAGATCATGGTTAAAGGGTACTTTCGTATGCTATGTTCTCCCCTTTCACTCACAAACACTCTTATAATGTAACTCAACCTATTTGATGAAACACCCCTTCAGTGCAAATTTGCAAGTTTAGTAGGAAAAGTTACTCGAATGACAAAATAAACAATATTAAGAAATTGTCCATAGCCTTCACAAATTTTGCGCATTCTAATGTGAAGGTAAGCCCCAAAATATCCATTTAAAAAAAAGAAATTTATCCTGTATTTTTGTTGAAGTTTAGTAATTAACGATGAAATCATAACCTATTATAAAAATAATTATTATATAAATTGTCTTTATAAAATATCTAATATATTTATTTCATTGACTTAATTAAATAAATTAACAATTAAACTTTTTTTTTCTAATAAAAATATATCTCGATTTAAATCCAACCCAACATACAACTGATCCATTAAATCAAATTGGAGATGGATTTTAAAATACTAAATTGATTTTGGACTGAAATGAACGAGGTTAAACCGAAGCTATTTATCCCAAGTCAGACCTACATTCTACAAATATCCATAGGCTAAAAATATCTAAGGGTATTAGGCCGACAAAGTGGAGCACATGATTCTTAGATATTTCACTCTTTCTAATCAAGTAGAACAACCATGCACGACTTCACAACACTCACTCACACGTGGAACGTGACACATGAGAACATTAGACACTGCTCACATGACTCCATCAATAATATCTACTCTTCCATTAGGTTCAGTTTTAACAAACTACGTTTCTACTCAAAATTCACACAGAAATGGAGACTAAGAACGTGATAGAAAAAACTACAAAGAGGTTTAAAAACAACATATGTTAAATTTATCTGTAAAAATTGAGAATGGTTAAAAAATGTCATTTTCAAATTAATTGTATCACGCGATAGAAATGAGAGGGAGGACGTACAAGACACATATAATGCAGAAAGAGGGAGTTACACAGAGAAAGTAAAACAAAGTAAAGTCGACCAAGTGACCTAATTTCCAATTTGGGTAAGAATGCACTTTGGAAGAGCAAACAATGGTAGCTGTCATGTTATAGAACTCACATGAAAATGCAGATTCATAAAACCTATCCTACCTAATATCTCTAACCATATTCAATAGTTTTGCCATGTGTAACTCATTTTCCACACATTCTTATTTTTTCAACTCATTTTCATTCTTTCCTTTTTATATCTATATATTTGTGTAACCTTCAAATCTCTGTCTCTTCCTGTCCTTTTTTTTACTTCTCCAATATACTTCCATTTTTCACTTTTCCAGTTAATATATGAAGAGAAACTGCTATCTCGATCTTCGTCTTCATTCTTCCTCTTCTCATACTTCAATGCAAGCAACCTCTACTCTTTCTTTTCAATATTTTCTCTCATATACTGTTTCTTAATTTTTATATGCCTATCTCAGTCACCACATCTTCTTCTTCATTCTTTATTCACTGATTTCCTCCTTTACTGCAAGATATTTGTAGGAATGGGAAGTTCAATCTACACAGTATTAAACTTGCAGCTATTCTTCATAACCAACGCCACTGCATTTTTGACACTACAGAACTTCAGGTAATATCTCTAACTATACATTTATCTTCTTTCTTTCTTTCTACCCTTTAAAACAAGGTTTATGATAGATTGTAAGTAAAAATGTAGTATTTCATTAGCTACATTATAACGGTTTTTGTAATCATGTATCCATTCAACATTGATTAATTAAAATTAATAATTGTTTATGATCAAAATTTCTTATTGAATAATGTATTTATTTAACCGAGCTGTTCTTTCTTGAAATGTGCTTTTTGTTCTCTTCTCTTTATGGATATTAGAAGAAGAAATACAAGAGTTAGAAAATAAAAGGAGTGTGCTTTGTGTTTTCTCTAAATCTGGAAAATAATAATTGTTGAATTGGTTGTTAATTAAATGATTGGTTTTAAACGAAAAGCAAAGTCTAAAAATGAAATATATGAATGCAGGCAAGAGCGATAATATGGTTGGCAAGTAGAGAAATGGTGAAAACCAGAAGCTTGCGTTCTGAAGCATTATTAGTACATATTTCGCCACACCTCTCCATCAAGAAATCACTTCAGAATTTCCTGCAGAGGAGAAAGAAACGAAAATCTTATCAAAGGAACAGTGACAATAATTAGTCATATATATATATATATATATATATATATATATATATATATATATATATATATATAACGATCCCTGTTCCTTCTTTGTATTTGCTCTGGATACTAATATTTCTTCAATGAAAAAGGTCTCTTTCAATCCACCATCATATATATGACAGTTTTATTTTCTTTACTGAAACATGTTAATTAAGTTTGGCGAGTTTGAGAAAATAAAAAACAACTACACCATATCTGGTTTGGATGTGTTTTTTATTTTGAGCTACTCAACTCAGGACTTAAGGAAGAAAAATACTCATTAATATAAAGCACAATTCAACTAAGTGTTGCGAAATTAGAAACTTTGTAATATCTTACAATGCACACAAAAGGGGAAATTACTACTATTATTATACTTCCACTAAACAATATACATAGATTGAAGTGCTTATTATTCCTTCTGAATAGTAGAACATTATCGTTAGCTTCAGAACTCTCCACCTCAATCCTTCTAGCTGGGAATTTTAGTCCAATGTATAGTTATAACATATAGCACAATTACTGTTGTTGGAAAATCAATAACAAGGAATGTTTATTTCACTTGCATCTTGAGTAGTTGTAGTTGTTGTTGAAGATGTCTTCTTGAGATCTTCTAGGAAGGTTTTGAACATGGAAGCTCCCATGTTATTGTTAGCAGACATGATTCTTTGATTCAGTAGTTTTAACCGTCCTTCCATCTCCTTATCTTGTATCACCCTAACAATTCCTTCTTGAACATCCTTTGGTTCCAGCCCGTTGAGTTTTAAGCCTACCTTCCAAAGCTCAACAACAAACGCACAGTTCATGAACTGGTCCCCTGCCACAGGGTAGCACAACAATTTCTTTTCGAACTGCAAAGCCTCCAATATGGAATTCCACCCACAGTGTGTGATATAACAAGCCACAGAATCATGCTGCAAAATCTGTTTCTGCGGTGCCCAACTCACCACTCTGCCTCTGTCTTCCTTCTCAACCCTTTCCAGAAATCCATTAGGCAAGCCTTGCCGCCAACTCGACCTCAACACCCAAATGAATGGCCTCCCCGAAGCCTCAAGCGCCACTGCCAGATTTCTCAGCTTTGCTTCCCCGATTGGACTCACCCAACTTCCGAATGAGATGTATACAACTGACTTCTTCTTCTGCTTTGCCACCCACTTCAAGCAGCTCATATCTTCCTCCCAAAAGCTCACACTTTTCGCTATCCCATTCCTGCACATAGGCCCTATAGGCAACACGCGTGGCCACCCTTCTGTACCCATCTTCTTGTTTTCCACTTCCAGTTTGCTTTCTTCAGGAAACGAATTCACCAGCAGCCATTTCAGAGCACTTGACCTCTCCAGAGTTCTTTTCCAAAATTTAAATCTCGCTTTCCTCGCAGCTTCTGTTCCCACAAGCCACGGTAGATCCTCGGTTGAAATCACCGGCAGCTCGGGATGCAGGCTGAATTTCCCCTCGTGTTGCGGAAGTCCTGCAAAAGAAAGTAAAATAGGGCTATATCACCATCTATTGCCAAGAACCAAGGGTATAGAATACAAACACAGACAGATAATAACATCTTTCTGTTTCTCTTTCTCATTAATAAGGTAATCAAACAGTGTTAGTAATATAGTCTAAAAGGGACTTCAAAATAACATTTCATCTGACTGCATAGGAATTCTACAGTATCCGACACTATTGAAAAATATCTTTTTAACAAACCTAACTTTTTTCCGTTTGAGATTATTTTTTTTACCTTTTACTCTCTTTTTTCTTAAAAAATATAAAATTTTATGATTATTTTATTTTTATATTTTATGTTAAATAAATGTAAGAATGAATCATGATATCGTTACTCTTTCATTTGACACACACTTAATAAAAAAAAATAATCTTCGAAAAAAAAGTAAAAAAGATAGTATAAAATAAATCTAAAATATTATGTGTGTAAAATTATCATTCTTCTCTTTGTTATTTGTTTTTCGTGTCACCTGAACCTCGGACTTGTAGTCATAAACAATTGGAAAATATTGTGTGAATCTCACGTTTTGGACGGAAAGGAGTGAGTGTTGAAAAGACTAAATTTTGATGTATATTAATCTGAAAGAACAAGATGTAGGGAGAAAAGGCAGCAAAGTGTAATTTTTAAAGCAGATAAATCCTATCCTAGAATATTGGATTTATTTTTCTAGACCTTTATGATTAAAGTTTGAATATTTACGAGAGTTCCTCATCGGTAAAAATACAACAAAATAGTAATTAATTAATAGAAGAGTTGTAGTTCATATTATAGTTACGTAAAGATGGAGGAAAGTGAAGGGAAGACCGTTGTGAGAAAGGAGACGACGGTTGAGCATGAGAGGAATGGAAGCGATTAAAAGGTACGAAGCGAACATGGCGGGCCAGAACCCAGCAACGGGGATGGCAGACCTCTGGGCCGATTCTATGGCCCAAGAGGCCAAGAGATCAACCACGAGGCACGCCACCTCACCACCCTCTCCACGCACCTTCTCTATCAGGCCTTCCAAATCACTCGGCATCCTCTTCTCCATGGCCGATTCGATCGCAAAGAAATCTGGGCTTTCCTCCGCCTGGCCCATTCCATCACCCAGGCCCACCCACCCGAGCCCGTCCTGCTCCTCCTGACCGTGAATCTTGCGGTGGAAAGAGTGGGGAAGGACAATGAGAGGGTGAAATCCTTGGGCCAGGAAAGCCCAGGCTAGGTTTTGCATGGGAGTGACATGTCCCTGTGCGGGATACGGAACCAGGATGACTATTTCCTTCTTCTTCATCATCTTTTACGATCTTGAACTGAGCTTCTCAGACCTATTTATATTATTTTTTTCAACTACTTTGAACTCCACACGTGCCTCCAAAACTTCATTTCCTCTCTCCCATTACATTACCATTACAAATACTTCATCTCTGCTTTTTTAAATTTTCACACTATTTTCTTCCTGCACTCTTCACGGAGAAAATATTATCCTATCATTTTCGACTTTCTTTAACTATTCTTTTAAAACCGAGCATTTCAAGTTTAATTTTCGAATGTTCCAGTGATTGTATAGATAGAGAACAAACGTGAGAAGAGTTGACATGTAATGGCCCCTACAACGACGAACAACTAGATAACGTAGGTAGGTTAGGCATTAATCCAATTTTCCATTATTTACTATTCCAACCTTCTACTTTATTATACCATAATTAGAACGCTAATCCCACCTTTATATACATTGTTATTTAACAAACAATTTAGGCTAATAACTAACCACTATACCCATCACCTTCACATATGATTACGTTATATACACTCATATCATAAGATAAAAGTAAGATTATATTTATAAAGGTTATAAATATATATACTACAACACATATTTTTACATTTATTTGACACAAATTAAAAAAATAAAATAATCGTAAAAAATTTTTGTATTTTTTTTAAGAAAAAAAAGTTAAAAAATAAGAGTAATGTCAAATTAATATAAAAAAAATTTAAATATGTTAAAAAATATTTTTTTATATATAAATACTATATAAAATAATTGTATGATGAAACATTTTTACTTTGACACGTAATATAAAAATAAAATATTTATAAGAACGTAAATTTTTGTATTTTTTAAAAAAAAAAGAATAAAAAGTAAAAAAAGATAAAGTAAAAAATTTATGTGGGTCATAATATTATTTTTCTTGTATATATAACATTAATTTTAAAAAAATTTCTCATTTATACTGTATTATAACGTTGCCTATTATAATATTTGCCCTTTTTTCTTTCTAATGATGACTGTGTATTGATCATTAATTCTCGTATTTGAAAATTTAAACTTTTCAGCTAAAGGAAATATTTTCAAAATAAGCAATGGTTTTTTAAAGACCAAAATCATCGTCTCTCCAAGAAATCATGTAAGACAATAATTGGATATACCAATCTCTGATTCTCTTGAAGTTGTCAAATGCATTATTCCTTTTAGCAAAAAATATCCTTATTACGAAGACCAATGGAGAGACCTTGACTAATAAATTAAAAATTATTAAGGTATTGAAATCTCAATAGTCTTAAGAATAACATTGAAAACTTACATAAATTATCGATTCTCAAAGCCTGACTAATTAAATAGATTCATTCGTTATTGTAAAGAAATCATGCAAATTATAAGATCTGAGGCACAATAAAGAAGAAGATGAGTTAAAAATTTAGATGAAAAATGTATTATTAAGGTGATGCAATTAAAAAAATGATGTTAATAATTTTTTTTTAATAATTTATAATTATTATTTAAATAATCGTAAAAAAATTGTCAAAAAATTGTTAAAAATATATTTTTGTTAAAAAAATTAAGGTAAGAAAGACGTGGAAAGTGATTGGTATGACGAAGAAAAGAGAGTGACGTTGAAATGTAGGTCAGAACTCACGACACTGCACTTTGGTAGGCATAGGCATAGGCATATGCAGCAGTGCAGAGGTACAAAAGTTGGCATGTTCCTTAAAAAATAGGAACAAGACAAGGCATGAAAAAGATGAACAAGTTCCTAAACAACAACACTATCTCATTTATTTATATATTTATTAGATGGTGCAGCTTTTGCTTCTCTGTTCACACACACACACACACTTGCATAACATATCAATTTGCAAATTCGCAATTGGGAAATAATAAGAATAGCACGTGTTTATCGTGCAATTAATCAAATTGGAACATCCACTCACTCCTCTTTTCGACAATCATTCCATCATCCACTAAAACAGTAAGAGAATATGACCCCTCTACTTTTTTTTAATACCATTTCATCTTTGCTTTTTCTTCCTGCAACCAATAATTTCCAACTGCACCTCCATGGTTCCCACCACCCTCATCTCTGTCGGTGCCACCATTGCTACCGCTGCACCATTGCTGCTGCAAAGGAAGAAGAATAAAGACTCATTTAATTTTGTTTCGTAAAATTTATTCTGAAGATTTCCAAAAATCTCATTTCACAAATTAACTATAAAATATTCAATATCTAAGTCTAATTAGATAAAAGATTAACACTATTCTTTATTCAAAATAATTAATGAATTATTTTACTTTTTCATTTTTATTTAACATGAAACTTATATTTATACTTGAAATATTCATTTTAAAAATTGTAATGCGTCTAAAAACTATAGAAGTCTAGAAATAAGAAGTCTTCGTATTTTTATTTAGCCTGAGAGCTAAAATAAACTATTATCTTTTTTTCTTTTTTATATTTAAATACCAGAGTGTATTAAAGTTTGAGATATAAATTAATTTTAATTTTTTAAATAAATTTAGAAATAAAAATATATTTAGCTCTTTTTAAAATTACCATTTCACCCTTAGTCAAAGTGACGTTAAAATTATTATATTCGACAACGAATTCTCCCTCTGAAACAATGATGTGAAGCACAACAATGACAGCGGTAGTGGTATAATGAGAGGTGTTTTAGTCTTTTTCTATTAGAATGGAGTGTAATTAGTAATAAAGGGCGTGCAGGAAGACAAAGAGCGTGAAGATAGCATTCTGAGTCTGCAGCTGTTGACCAGTTTCTGTGGATCAAGCCTCCATCCATTTAAGTGTACCCAGTTGTGTAATTATTTTTTATATTATTAGTTTTTTTTTTTTTTTTTTTTTTTGCAATTGAATTGTTTTGGAAGTCAGCGACGTGTCACTATAGATGACACTACTTCAGCTGCCGACGATCACCGGACATGTGTGGTTCAGAAACAATTGAAGAATTAACAAAGTATCAAATTAAATAAACATAAAGTAATTTTAAAACCGTGAAAGTTGTTGTATTATCTTTATACAATGTAAGTGAATATTTTAAGTGGATATCAGTGTATATGAACCTAACTTCAAATTCAACTTAACCAATAATCCACTTTTTAACAAACTGAGTCTAAATTGAACCCACAAATCTCTATAATCATGTAGATGTGTCTGTAGTATTATAAACTACAACTATTAATGAATACATTACACTAAACCTTAACGAGGGAAACAAAAAGTCAAGATGAAAAAATAGTTAACAGTTCTATTCTATAACACGGACAAAAGTATTATAAATATCTGTAAAGATAAAAATTAAACGCTTGATTAAAAATAGTGTGTGCTGCCTACTTTGTGTTCAGGATTTACCAATCATGGAAATTTAAACAGAATGTATCACTTCCAACAACTAATATTACGAATAGAAGAGAGATTGCATATGTATTACAATTACTGCATGTAGATAGATTATGCAGACATAACATAATATTATGAACACCGAGGCCTTGACCAGTGAAGAGTTAGAATAACTTCAATAAACACTTGGTTGACGGTAACCCAGTAGGCATCAAACAATCAATTTCATTAACAATGGAAAAATTACCGGTATTCCTTCCCAATTCAGAGTGCATAAGCACAGTTTTCAAGTTGTGACCGATTCCTATAAGATGGTGAAATAAAGTGCGTGCGCCATCTACTCCACCAGTGTTGTATTTCTCTGACACATCTTAAACTCACTCAAATGTTAGTTTTGCTTCCCAGCTCAACCTTTATACAGAACTTAGCACCCTCAAATTAGCTCACTGCATAAATTACGATCCTCTTGCTCCTCTTTGTCTCTTCTCTTCCAATGCAGCTGCCTCATTTAACATATCAGCCGCATCCTTGTGCATGTCCAGCTTCGCAAGAGCAACTGATTGCATGTAGAAAGCCGTCGGCCAGTCTGGATAAACGCACTGTGCTTGCATTGCGTCACGTAGTGCAGGATCTGGTTGATCACACAACAGATAGCATAGACTGCGTCTTGCAAAAACAGTGGGGGAGACCATCGTTCCCACATCAATAAACTGCACGAGTAGAACAATGCAGAAGCAACTAAAAAAATTAGCATCCACATAGCTTAGATACAATCATTTGCAAATGTCAAACAAATGCTATATTGCACCTGGGAATAGTTATCAATGGCTGTCTTGAAGTCTTTGTCACGGAATGCATAGTCTCCACGCTTCCTTGCCTCCAGCATATCTCTCATCTGTTGAGTCCACTCTTGGAACGACAGCTGAGCCAATCCAAATTCAAAACTTTATGGCATATTTTTTAATCAAAAGTTGTACATTTAAAACCACTGAACCCATCAGTTACCTCATTAGTTCCTTCATCATCTCTATAGTGTGTCGCGACCAAGATCTGATGTATTGCAGTAAGGTCCATTCTTGAACAAGCCTCTCCCATTGCTGAAAGAGGACGTTGTGGGGTTGATGGAGCTTCCTCGTGCTTTGGAATTCCAAGCATTATGTGAGAACGAACCTGAAACACGTAACATTAATAATCAATTACAATTATTCTTGCTTATTTCCTTTCATATAACTACATTGCCGTTTAACAATGATACATTTCCATATCAAGTGAGAGATGTTGGCATTGCTACAGCTCACCATGCACCTTCAATCCCTTTTCTACTTTTGTACACCGACAAATACATGATAAGCGGGAAAGACAATAAAACACTTGCATGCATGACAAATAATAAATACTATGCGTGGAAGAACTTTATTTAGTCACTTCAGCATTGCATAGAATTAGCTTGGCTTGTGCACTAGTTTTATTATTCTTGAACACATTCTGGCAAGACATGCATTAATGCAAAGTTAAAATTTATAGATAGATAACTAAATTTGGTGATAGCTATATGTTCAAAATCTTCAGTGTATACGCATGAATATCATATATACTATGTACTGGTTCAGAATTTTCCAGCTGCAAGTACATGCAAACCTAAAAGTAGCATCAGGCTCATTGTAGTCCAATGGCAACCAAAGAAAATTTTGTCCCGGTCATAATGTCATTCAACTAGATGCATAACATAAGCTCAAACCTTGAAATCATGCAAGTCTAACAACTGGGTCATCTATAAATTACAATGCTGACATATAGGTTAAGTATGAACACAGCAGGAAGATAGTTGCCCCATGACTTAAAAGTCAAATATTCAAATTCCTGAAATAACCTCTCTTCACTTGTGGGGCTAAGCTTGCATGATACATACATCCTCCCTAGACACCATTTGGTAGGACTCGTGTACTAGATTGTCCTATACATAACATGATTGAATAGTATGAATTCAAATTTGTTTCTTAGCGTTGAAACCACCTTTAATTGTGGTTGATTGATTACCCTTGGCTTGCCCTTTGGCCTATTTGGGGTTGTCTTAATTTTAGCCTTGAACAGGTGTATTTAGTTTCCCGTCACCTAGAGACATAGTTTAAACAGATATTATAATTTATAAATCTCGAATAATCATTTCCTCACAAGTTGATTTTGGGGATTCCATTAGGCCCTAAACCCAAATGTTAAGATGCATCAATCTATCCTAAATTTGTTACTTAGTCACCTGTATTTCTACCTAGTCTAGATGTTTATTTCTAGGCATGAGGGAGGTTTTTATTCTAAGATGGTATTTTGACTCGTTGTTAGGCCACCTATATTGTCATGCTCTTGACCCATAGGTTTGAGTGTGAGGATTTAGGAGTTACCTTAATTGCAACCTCGAGTCTTATCAATTCATTACTGGACCAACTGTACTTGTCCATGGTCTAAATATATGTTCTTAGATGTGGAGGGATTTTGTTATTAGATAATGAGCATGTGGTGTCGAGATTCCACATAAATATGGCTAAGGTAGTGTTTATAAGGCTTGGATAGTTTTCTAAAAGTCAATTCCATAGGATTAAAGTTCTCTAAAATATTTCTTAAGTTTATCCTATATTCATTTTTGGGTCACCTACATAGCCTTGGGCATGAAAAGAGTGTTAGAAAGCCACCGTAACTGAAATCACTCACTCACTCCAAACCCACCTTAATTGCAACTTCTTCTGGTATTTCCTTAATTGCAGTACTGAGCAATGTGTTTAGTCCAACATTACCTAAAGATATTACCTAAATAGGGCTCACAAAGCTCAACCAATTCACACTTTACAAGTCACTGTTGTACGATTGAGTTAGGCTTTAATCCTAAATTTTATGAAAATCTCAAAACTTACCATAGATTCATTTTGGACCACTTGTATTTATCTACACTCTATATGACTACTTTTAGGCTTTGAGAGAGCATAGTTATTGAATAAGGGGCACAAGGAGTGTTTTAAAATTTCAAATCGACTAGTGATAAGGCTTATGTAATCCTTATATAAGGCTTTGATAGTTCTCACTTTACATGTTAGTTTTTGAAGTTGACTTTAAGATTGACTAGGAGCTTAAGTCCAAATTCTTTCGTGGTAAAAGAGTTTATCCAATATGATTGAGTATGGTGGATAGCCGTCAAACCAGGTTTCACATGGTGGCTCATAGCAGCCACGTTGGGCATTGCATAGTGGCAGTCTAAAGCGACCATGCAGGAAATTGCGAATCATGTGCACTGGTGAGTGTTCATGTGTCTTCTCCACTTATTTAAGTGCTTTTTAAAAAAATTAATTAGTATTCCTAGAGCAGTTGCCTAAGTGACACTTCAACTCAGAAGTGGGAAGCACTATTCAAGTGTCTTCTCCACATATTTAGGTGTGTTTGACAAAAGTTAGTTATGGTAGTCATATACTATAGATAGGAACCTAGTTGATACTTAACTACGAGTTGTGAGTTCAATTGAAAACCAAAAAACTGAGAGTTGAGCAAGAGTTCACTGAGAGAAAGTTTGTTTGTGATCTTTGAGAATAGTGAATTTTGTTGTGGTCGTAGATTGAAGTTCATTAATGCTTCAATCAAAACACATTATTTTTGTGTGTGATTCTTTCTTGTTCTTCTTTTGTTTATCTTCTACCAGTTTCATTTGCAGTAGCAATTGTGTTGGAAGGCACTTCTGCAATGAATTTGTTCAGGCTATTCCACAACAACTTTGTTAGGTGAATATGGAATTCAATCATCATGACTTCCGCAAAGTATGAGGTTGAGAAGTTCATTGGTTTCAATGATTTTGGATTGTCACGGTTGAAGATGCATGCCTTCTAGTCCAACTAAGTCTCCTTGAAGCTCTAGAAGGTGAATCAAGCTTGACCTAGCCATGCCGGAAAAGGACAAGAAAGTGCTATTGGGGAATAGTTATAGCGCAATTGTGTTTAGCTTTGGTAGCAAGGTGTTGAGGCCAGTCTCAAAGGAGAATACTGCATACAAGGTAAAGTTTGCAAAGTCCAACTTAATGTAGCACAACAGAGACCAAAGGAAACTCTAGACTACTACATTCATGGGGACCATCTTCAACTCCATCACACTCTAGTGCTAGATACTTGTCGATAGTAGACAATTACTCAAGAAAGTTATCAGTCTATACTAAAAAAACCCATCAACTAGAAATATTGTCAATGTAGTCCGTATAAAGATTTGACAGTCCTTGACTTACAAACCAGTTCTTTAATGGAGCTATATTAAGCCCTAAGCCCAAATTCTAAGAACTAGGCATAGATAAAAAGCTTTGACTAAGCTCTTTATGAGATAGATGTATGCAAAGGGCAGGTTTCTTCAAGGTCATATTGTGTATATTTCTAGATAACATCACATCAGAAAAATTACCAAAATTTCATTTATCCTTTAAAACTAACAAACTAATAGTAATACATTAAAGATTTATTTTTTGGGAGGAGACCTCGCTAAAGGTGACCAGTTAGGTTCTTGAGCGGAGATTAGTCATCACTGAAGGTGATGGATACTCCGTAACAATATCATGGTATGAAATAGATATAGAATAACTCTTAAACAAGGACCAAACAACAAAGATGACTAACTCTTTCCTAACTGAACTTCTCAATCAGCTAGAACAATAAACCAATTACTTTGGCAGTTTGAGAACTTGACATATCAAACATCTATAAACTATCTTATACACAAAACCCTTACCATATTATATCATCTCAAGAAAGAGAAGTTTAGGGCCTAAAGAAATCCTAATCAGATTCAAAATGAACATTTGTAAATCACAGCCTAATATTTGGATTGCCATGTTTAATGTAATTTGAGGATGGTGAGCTAAGTGACACCAACCAAGCAGATTTC
The DNA here is from genome assembly GCA_027742785.1 of Vigna reflexopilosa. NCBI lineage: Eukaryota > Viridiplantae > Streptophyta > Magnoliopsida > Fabales > Fabaceae > Vigna > Vigna reflexopilosa. The sequence goes on along the minus strand of CM050921.1, from coordinate 300,790 downwards.
ATTATGCGATGAGTAATCAAAGAAAGAAATATTAAATATCAAGAGTCAGAGAATTTAAATATTAGACATTTAGGAACTTGAACATCCAACATGAAGCCTATTTCATGTGGACGATGGAATATATGGTAAGGCTGTTGAAGCAACAAAGTTTCAATCCCAGTATTCAGTAAAAAATATGCTTCGTTATTAAGTTAAAGAAGGGATATGTACATCGGGTTTTGTGTGCAATGGGGCAAGTGTTGTGACCAAATCTTTTGTATCAGGCCGCTCCCTCGGTTCATATTGCAAGCATTTGGAGGCAAGATTAACAACCACTGTCGCTTCTTCTGTTGAAAACTTTCCCTCCAAATGTGAATCCATTAAGAGCATATTGTTCTTCCCCTGTATCATATCAAGTGCCTGCAAACAAAATCAGATAACTCCATATGGCACCAACCAAAAAAGCTAATTGAACAAGTCAGCATCCATAACTGATGTAAAAAACTCAGCTACCTATAATAGTATCTGCAACTTCCATTTTTAGTTATCAATCAAAGAAAATGATTGCCATACCTTGAGTTCCCATTAGGAAATGATCACGGTTTATTTATTGTACTATATTATGATATCATTTATAAGGTAATATAACAAGCACTTGCAAACACAATAACAGCCAAGATCCGCAGGGAAAACACTGAAACTAAGAATTTCACGTTTAAGATTAAAATACCACAATTAAAAACATAGAAGCATTTAAAGCTTTTAATGATATGTGGAAATATTAGATAACTGATACAACAACGGGTCGTGAAAAGGGCAAGTTGATTCAGGGAAGGGAGGTTTCATTTATAGTTTTTAATGATTTGTTCATCCTATGTTTGGTAGTTAAGCATGCAAATGAAAGATATACCCGAATTCAACAATGTCTATGTAAAGAGCCATGAATTGGTTACAGTTAATCCTGATTGCGAGACTATTTTGATAGGGTAAGAAATACTCCCAAGAGAAATAGCAGTCGACATTATTTATGCAGAAGGTGAGAGTTTGATATAGAGTTAAAAAAAATGTGCAAAGTAGTAAGCCGAAGAGAAAGCTAAAAGGATAGAAGGCAGTTACATGACTGGGAGGAATGTGTTTGCCACTGAGGAGGTCTAGAAGGACAGTTCCAAAGCTGTAAATGACACTTTCAGGGGTGACCCTTCCTGTAATAATAGAACAGAAAAGGAATTATTTGAATAGAGAGAAACGTAGTAATTGGTGAGAGTTATAAAAGTAAATAAATAGCAAGAAGGCGGTTAGTTACCGTTTCTTAAATATTCAGGAGGTGTATAAGCAAGATTGGTGCTATAACTCTTGCCATCCCTGCTGTTCTTCATAAAACCGAAACAAGAGAGACGAGGATCACCTTCCTGGTCGAAGAGAACACGGTAAGCATTCAAGTCATGGTACAGGGGGCGCCCCTCCGAACTGCAATAATGCAAAGCCTGTGCGATGTAAAGAGCAACCCGCAAGCGCATGGCCCACTCAATAGTCTGAATTTCCCCTGAAGGAAGGAAGAAGGAAGTAAGACACAAGAGACAAGTTAAAAAGGAATGGAAAAAATGAAAGAAGAAGAAGATGATACAGTGGAAGAGATGCTTGGCGAGAGTGTCATTGGGCATGTACTCCGCAACGAGGAGCCTCTCATCGCCGTCGCAACAGTAACCGATTAAATTAGCGAGCCTTGGGTGGCGCAACTTGCCAACGCCGGAAGCCTCTTCGACGAATTGCTTGGGATCCGGCCAGGCAGCCTTGCTGAACTTCTTGACTGCAATCCAACGGCTCTGGTTCTGGAGACGACCCTTGTAGACGAGGTTAGGCGCTTTCTCACCACTCTCCGAGACGATATACTCTGAGCTGAAATTGTTGGTGGCCGCCTTGAGCTCCGGCAGCGAGAACTCGGCGAAAGAGAAATCGACCCCCTCTTTGTCTCCATCTCCCTCTCCCTCTCCGGCAGAAGTCCTCTGGTGTGTTCCGTACGCTTGCTCTTTCTCCTTCTCCTTTTCCTTTTCCTTCTCCTTTTCCCTTTCCTTTTCCCTCTCCGGGTGAGTCTCCCTCTCACCCACTCTCAGCAGCATCGACGATTGGCAGCAACCCATCTTCACGCTCTCTTTCTCTCTTCAGCAATTATCACCGATCATCAGATCTGCGTTCGCCTGTTCGTCTGATTTGCCCTTTCCGTTCTTCTTCTCTGTTTGTATTCTATTCTATCCAACCTTTCATTCGCATCCCTTCCGTCACTGTTGCTTAATTACTAATCACTGTTTACTAATTACAACTCAATCCACCACTGCATCTTCCTTCCTTCACTCCTTATTATTATTATTATTATTATTATTCTATTCTATCCCAAACATTTTCACCTTTCTTTCTCTCTTTAACCTCTGCTTCCTCGCACCAACCTAATCAATGCTTTTAGCTTCATTTATTTATCTTCTTTTTATAAACACGCTTTTTAATTATCCTCCTTCAAACCTAAACTGCTTAGCTACACCAATAACACCTTCCCATTAATCCTCCCTTAATTTTTCTTTATTACAATAATTATTTCTTTTACATTTCCATACTTTATCTATACTTTCTCATTGCTCAAACTTGTTCTTTATCTCATCGTCATAGGAGTTAGAAGGGAGTCAACCTATAGAAGCTTCTTCGCAAATTCCATTCTCTATTATTCTGGCAAACCATGGATCACGTGCTGCCCTTCACTACAAACACTCAGATGCATGTTCTAACCAAGTCAAGCTTCTTCCTTTTCTTCACTTCTTTTATGGGGTTGGTCTTACTTACTACCATCACTCTTCTCCAACGAAAGAAAAAAAAAAACATCTTCAATTTCCACAAAATTTGTCTTTAATTCCACCACCATAAAAAACTATCCTAAACTCACTTCAAACTCCTCGGTACTACTGCTTCATGGGTAAAAGCATAACATCCTAGGACTGCATCACTAATTTTCGTACACTTCACCTCAACTTTTGTACGTTTCACTTGCAGTAACAATTACTCACAATTACATCTTTATAATAATAAAAAACCAAAGATAGAGTTGTAAACTATATATATTTCATAAAAAAGATCAATTATTGTAGAATATGATTATAGCAATTTCCCCGTCTAAATTCAATAATAAGCAATGTCATTTTGGGCTAACTGCGATCTGATGATATGCTACCTTTTGCCAACAGACAGTTCAATTTTGTTTAAAAAGTCTATAAACGACCAAAAAAAAGTAATAATCTTTGGCGTAAGCAATAAACACCCTCAGTCTGTACTGAGAAAAACGGAATGTTAGCGGCTAAAGGGTAAATAATGCAATTAAATAATACAAATTTTAGTGACAAAATATTATTACAGTGTGTGAATAATCGCTGTAAAAGGTAAAAACAAAAACATCATGTCAAAATAATTCAGTTCTGTAGGGTGGCACGTACATTGCAGTAGTCACAGTCCTATTTCATGAAAACACCTCTGCACCTTCTCATTATGGGTGTACAAAATGCAATGTTCATTAATGGTCTGTTTCTTTAGATTTATTTTGGAATAAAAAAAGGTGCGAAAAATGTTAATGAGAATAAAGTTTTACTATTTTGTAGGGAAAAGATAAAATTGAAATGTCAAGCTTCACATATAAAAAAGATCTTCAAAAATAAAAAGAAAATTGTGAGAGAAGTGAGAAAAAAACTGTGGAACCTACTAAAAGAATAAATAACATAATTTTAAATAAAAATATCTTCCTCATGAATGCATAGTCACTGCTCAACATTATGATCTATTTGAGAAAGATGCTTTATATATCAATCTCATAATAAAAAGAATAATATTATCCTTAATTTCTATAACTAAAAAGACTTCCAACGCAAGAATCATAATTAGAAACTAATAAAAACTACATTAATATGTAGACAATTTTATCTAAATTACCCCAAAAAAAAAACACTTATTAAGACAAGAAAAGTAGTTTGACTTTGATTATTAAAGAATGAATCTAGCATGTTTCAGGAGAGGTTTGTTTTGTTAGAGAAAAAAAATGAAATGCACTTCTAAAAGGGGTATAGCATCCATTCTTACCCTTTTTAAGATTCAAGATATTTTATGGCAATGAATGTTATTTCGTGAAAAAAAAAATCTAACTATATAGTTAAATTAAGTGAAATCAATGTGATATATCATAATTAACATGAGGGAATTTGAATTTTTAAATAATTTTAACATTAATTCATAAGCATTTAAAAATAATAATAATAATTGTATATCATATTCCTTCCTTATAAATTAGTCAAACATTCCAACTATAAATAAAAAACTATGAAGTGGTTAGTCTTGATTGCATGAGCCTGATACACATTTTGATAAATAGAAGAAGAATATTTGTAATTCAAAGAATAAAAAGACATGACGACTTGGAATAAAATTATAAAGTAGTTTTAGAATATTAAAAGTATTTGTAATTTTTTAGTTGTTTTTAAAACAGTTTGTGTGTTGTTGAGCTGAGAGATGATTTGAAGAGTCCATTTTTGAATTTTCAATTATTTTTGGACTTTTTTTTAGAGTTTTTTAGATGGCTTTAATATTTGTATCTATATATAGGGATACTAAATACATATGAAATTTAGTTTTGCATAAGAGAGGATTTTCTTTGTTCTTCGATTAAAATTTGATACTTATCAAAGATTGAATTTTTTGTGACGAATCTTCTTTAACTTTTTAATCTATTAGATTGTGGTGTTTCCAACTTTGGTTCATATCAAATATGCAAATCTTTGTGATAAATTTTCATTGACTTATCAATGTGCTAGATTGTAGCATCTCTATATTTGTCTTATTTCACGTTCTTATCAGATTTATTTTTATTTGTACCTCTTGAAAATTCAAATCCAGAAGTAATAGTATTCTTTATGAATACGATTATATCATTTGACATCAAAAAGTATCATTTGATATCTAAATTTTATCATATTCGTTTGATCGAAAAGATTGTTGGAGCTTAAACATTATGGCCAACAAGTCAGTATGAGGGGTTGCAAAAAAAATTCTTAATTTGGTTATGTTTGATGTAATATACTTTCTCGTTCAGATCCTTATGTATAATTAAGTTTTCTTGATTTTGTTAATGTTTCTTAAAATATGTTTATCTTTCCTTTTTAACGATAAGGAGTATTAATTGAAATTATTTACTAATTTCATAAAAACTTAATATTTTATTTACAAATTTTATAAGATATACACGTTAATTGGTCACTTTCATCAAATTAATGGTGGATCCAACAAAAAAATAAACATTATTTTTTTTTTTGTCATATTTGAATGAGAAATTTCATCAACTTAATTGGTTTTAGGTTTATTAAATAGTGATTGAGTTTAGTTAATTTAGATTAGTTTAATTGTTGGAGTTCCTAAGATAGAGAATAGTAATTTCTTGATATTAATTTTTTAAGATTATTGAATTTTGACTGATTTTCAAACAAAATTCTCATCAATGAAAGTCAACATTTGACTTTTTAATACGAAATTCTGATCTTATATCAAAATAATGACAGTCAAATAAACAAAAGACACAATATACTGTCTTAAAAAGTTACGTGAGAAAAATGTTTATATCTTGAAATACAAAAGAAAAATATTCACATAAAAATGTTTGACTTTTAAATGTTCAATTACGTAAGTAATGTGAAAAAAATTATCTTTTATTTTTTTATTCTTAATTTTTATTTTATTTGAAGAACTTTTCTTGTTAAAACAAATTTTATTATTTCTGAATAGTTCCACTACTTTTTTGATATCTGAACCGTTTTCTTATACTTTCAAATTATTTTCTGTCTTATTATACATTTTTTTTATTTCTTATATAATTATTTTTATTTCTAACTCATTTTTACAAGTGTAATTTTATTATTGTAATTGTATGAAGATGTTTCATTAATTGTAATTTCATTTAAGTGGTGTATTATAATATTCACTATTGTATATATAAAAAAAGAGATTTTTAGAAAAAGGTAAGAGACATTACTTTAAAACTTGAATATTTTTTTATAATTTTTAAAAATCATTTTATACTTTATCAAACTTGTTTCATTGTTTAAAAACTAATATATATTTCAGTTATTATGAAAGTAAATGTATGTTTAGTTATGTAACATTTTCTATAATTTTTTTCACTTTGATCTAATTGTTATCTATTACTCTAATTAAAAATTTATGCTATTATAATCTCTTTTTAAATTTTTTTAATATTGAAGAAATTTAATATTTAATATTTGATAATATTATATTTTTTTATAATGATTTTTATTATTTTATAAAAAAATAATTAATTAATATTAAGAAAACAGACATAAATATAAACATGAATACCGTATATTACTCAATGGAATCTATACTCCTTAAGTATTCGAACGAGAACGAGAATAAAGTTTTATTTAAGATATGAGATGAGATAGCCTCTATCATCCATAAAACTGTTTGTTTTAAAAAGTTTGAAAAGTATTGAAATGAGTTTTTAAATGAACCGTGATGAATTAGTTCTCTTCGACTGACTATTCTCTCTCCGTTGCCTAATAGCTTATAGTAAACAAATTTGGCCACGGAAGAGCATCATGAACACGGATGTCAAAATTGCATAAAGGTGTTTTCTTTTCTTTGTTTCAAGTTTGAACAAATCTCAGTAATTTATTTCAGTTGAAGAACATAAATCTAAAATGGGCTACAAAGATATTTTATTCTAAAATGTTTTTTATTAAGCCTGCTAATAGGTAATCTGTACAATAATTTAACTTGAAAATGAATATTTTTAGGAAATGAACATAATTTTATACAGGAACCAATAAACACCCATATGCATTTTCAGTGACATGCGTCACTCCAGCTGACAGAGAGGTAGCTAAGTTCATCACGCGAACGAGGCTTTTGTTCCAATTGCGTATATTGTACAGCTTCTTCACTTTGAGCACCTTTCTATATATCATTCATATGACTTGCAGGGGTTGTTATATTGTATACCTCAAAGTCCCTCCTTCATCTGACCATCATATATACTTGTGCTATTTTCTAATGTAGAAAGAAAGACCATTCAATTTTAGACGTTAAAATTTGTGGGCTCCCCTGATTTTTGGTAGCTCAAACTTGTATGGCTAGTGAGCACAACTTCACCCGTAGACTTACAGCACCGAGTACCCAAAAAAAAGCAACTCTGCGCCACACACCTCAAATTTCACTTTCTGTTGTATCCCAGCATTAAAGCACCAAAGCAGCTCTCAGCATCATAGTGAGGAGTCAAGCCCAATTCCTCTTCCCAAGGCTCTGTGTAAAGAAGAGTTAGTAGGAGACCAGCATGTCTCTATTCTTGGCAAATGGCAAAGATATGATTCCAACTATTCGCGATTTCGGGCTGCACTTTCTTCTTCACTCCGTTGTAGTAACTCCTCATAAGCTCTCACAGATTCGTCGGTAAATCTCTCCATGGCCTCAAAAATGCGCTGCAAACTAGCCTGTAGACTACTGCTTTTGTCACTCTGATAAATGATGTTCTCAGAAACTGAGAGACCTTTACCTTCCCCAGATAGCAGAAGCACCTTTCGCTCTAACGCTTGAATTTGCTTCTGCAACTTCTGGTCATCTCTATCTATATTTCTCACCTTTCTCTCAAGATCCTTGTTCTGGTTCATCTGCCTATGCATTTCTAGCTTATCTTGTTCCCATATCTGAAGCACACTCATCGTAAATACATGCATGGAATCAACAACTTCCTTCTCAGATATTCTATCCAAAGCTTGGGACCACTGATTGCATATTACAAATATCTGCGGAGCCCCAATCCTACCAGGGGAAAAGGGGACTATGCCGTCAGGTGTTTCTTCTGGTTCGTACAGGAGACATTTCAGCAGCCAATTATTCAATGCTCTAACATAACCCTTCTGGGCACTTATCCAGCCAGAAAATTGGAAAGTCCAATTGATGAGCTCTTGTTCAAGTTGCTTCGTTGCTTGAAGATGACTATCACCACTCTTTATCCTGGATCCAACGGAACCCAGTATTCTGGCTTCTCTAATAGCTTCACACTGATTATGATGGCATTCAAGCATGGATTTCCACATTCTGGTCAACCTGAAAATAAGAGTGTCATATTGCACCATAAAAACACGAAATGTTAGCACAGGCATCCTAGAAATCCTCAGACGATAATTACATCACCATGAGAAAAGGCAAAATGCTTATCCCGTACATACTATTCATGAATGGATGTCTCATATGCATGTCTTATTGCAAAGCATGTAAAAATGTTAGCTACTTCAAAAGAAAAAATGTAAGCATTAATTCAAGACACAAACTTGAAAAGAGAAAGAAGGGCATGTTAGCACAGGCATCCCAGAAATCCTCAGACGATAATTACATCAATATGAGAAAAGGTAAAATGTTTATCCCTACATACTATGCATGGATGGATGTCTCGCATGCATGCCTTATTGCAAAGAACATGTAAAAATGTTAGCCACTTCAAAAGGAGAAAAAAAAAAGAAAAAAAGAAAAAAAAAGAGAGCATTAATTCAAGACACAAACTTAAAAAGAGAAAAAAGGGGCATGGGCCACAACATCACAACTTGTGTGCAACAAAAAAGTGGATGGAGCAATAAATGACACCTAATACTGAATTCAAGTGCTCAATCCACTAGAACAAGGATAGACAGGGTATGCATATTTCAAGGTTTACAGGTTCCTACTGTAGATTGTGGAGTAATAATCTTTCAGAAAAGCTATTGGGGGGTTGCATCATTTCCTTGCAAAGGGATTATTCATCTGGATGACAGCTAAAGCACAAAATGATCAGCTAATAGGTCAGATGAGCCACCAAATTATAAGTATGCACAAGAATAAATAGCAAGATTTATAAAAATTATCAGCAAAGGTCTAAGAAGATGAACCGATAATTGGGCTATCAACAGATTGCAGGTGGGCTGGTTGAGTTTCCGCAGGATATTCAATTCACCATGGTTATCAAAGAATTCTGAGGAACCATGCATCAACATTTCAATTCATTACATACGAGTTAAAATATAGAGGGTTTGATGCCGATGGAATGGAACCTCAATAAATACTTCGTGAATGCTTTACGGCACATTTAGTTCTATTATGGGAAACATATACAAAACGCTTAAAGTGGAAAGTGCCACTGAAGAAGCCTGGAAATTCACGATTATTCACTATACAATGAGAACAAATCCTTAACTCCCACCCCTTTAGACTCCTGCCCCTTTAGACATGGTCGCCTTGCCTGCAATGTTTTACTTTGACTACAGAATACTGACAATACCAGCTGACTGGTCTTCCCGTTTGCAATATAATGAAAGATCAAATTTTGTACAGAGAACAGATAAGTTAACCCCTAAATTTTTTTCAAATATTTAAAAAAAATGCGTAAGCGAAATAAAGGTAACGCGTCAATTGGATGGTTTTGATAAGAGTGGTCTGGGGTAGGTTCGGACTTCATTGATCTATCTATGATCCATGGAAATGTATTGACAAAGTCCATTCCATCCATGACCCATTTAATTAAAACCATTCAACCCATCCATTTAAAAAGATGCTATATTTAAAAACAAAATGGTTAATAATTGAAATTTGCAAGATTGTTATGGGGGATCACCTAGTGGTGGATAGGCAGTAGGGAGAAGACATTGACTTTAAAACCTAATAGGAAGAAACACTTGGTCCATTTTCAATAACTTGATAATCCAATGGATTGCTGAACACGGGGAGTTAGAAGGCCTAGATTGGATTATAGATATGGGATTGTTTTGCCATCCACGCATACTATGTAGCCCACCATCATGAACGAGTGACATTTAGAACTTGAACAAATAATAACAACGGTAACCATTTAACATCACATACCCTTGGATCAATTCCTTCAGCTGTGGCCACAGTTCTTCATCTCTTATCTTATTTATTGTCATAGAAATCTTATCCACAACCTGAATTGCCATTCTTATTTTTGTGGACAGGCTCCTAATCAAAGTCCGAGTCGCACCAACTTTATGAAAATCAGCACCCCTATCATCCATACGCTTCAGCTTGCGAAGCTTCCTATCATGGATTACCCGCATCTTTTCCTCAGCCTGCAAACAAACGAACATTGGAAAAGCTTTGTGGAAACACGTAAACACTGGTTAACATTGTTTCACTTATGGGATTAGTCCTCAGTTGATTTTTCTCAAACTAATAGCACGGATTATACTAGGAAACACAAAAAGCGAAGCGAATGCAAACCGCCTTAACATTGAAAGTTTTCAAAACGGGCAAAGAACTAGATGGTTCAGAAGTGAAACTAAAACCAAGGGAACGAGATTGGTGAGTTACGATACAAGACCGAAGACTGACATACCTTAACTTCATTATAGAGTTTCTTCTCCCAAAGTAGGAGCTTATGCAGTGTCGAGGAAAGATTGCGTGCTCCAGTCATTAGATCAGCATCAACATCCATGTTAGAGGCGGATTCGGCATCTTTAGAAGTAGAAGGTTGGGAGGAAATAAGAGACAGCGAGGGAGAAACAACTTGTAACATCTTGGAAGAAGCTGAAATAATAACAGTTGCGAAACATAAATGGTGTGAGAGAACAGAGAGAAATGAGCAGAGCAAAAGTTATCCTGACTCACCTTGATAGGCGGCGTGCTTTCGATTGTGGGGAAGCTTGCCCACCTCGAGGATCTTGGCGATTAGGGCACCGGAATCAGAAGCCCTCTGAAAGAGATCCTGAATCTCTTTAGCGACCTCGAGGGGATTCCGGGAGCCAGGTCGGCGGCTCCGGAATGCAGCGTGGTCCTTGGGTTTGTTGTTGCCATCATTATCGGCATCAACCACTTTCTTATCGACGACGTGAACTTCATACTCCACCTCATCTTCATCTTCCTCTTCTTCATCTTCCTCCTCGTGGAGGTGGTTGTGGTGGGGGTTCGGGGGTTGGGGCTTAGGTTCGACGAGCTTCTGATCCCCGTGAACTTGCTTGACGACTTCGTGGTGGTGGTAATCCTCGTCTTCCAAATCGGGGATGCCCTCCTCCTCCCGGAGCTCCCTGGAGTCACGGCTGGGAGTGGCGGTGTAATGAGCTTGGGTGTCGTAAGTGTTATCGAAGAAGTTAAGGAAGTCCCAGGTGGAGGCCCGGGGAGGGGAGGGGGGAGGGGGAGGGGGTTTGGAGTTGGGGTGGCGCTGGGGTTGGGGAGGGGGCTGGGAAGATCCGGGGTAGGGAGGGGCAGGATATGGATCGTAGGCGTACGGGTAGGAGGGGTAGGAGGAGGAGGGGTAAGGGTAAAAGGAGGAAGAAGACTCTCCGAGGTAGCCGGTTTCGGGACTGAGAGGCCTCTGCTCGTAGACAATTGAAAGGGCGGCCTTGTTCTTCATGTAATTGATGTGAAGATGGTGATCCGGTGGGTGGGAATTGTCGTAGAAAGCAGGGAGACGAATGGGGGAGGCTTGGGGGGAATGGTGGAGAGAGAGATCATCGGAGTCGGAGTGGAAGTGGAGGTGGGAGCCGGCGGAATCGGAGTGGGAGGGAGAGGCGTGCTTGGAAAGTTGGTGGGTTTTGTGGGGAGGAGAGGGAGAGGGAGAAGGGGAGGAAGAAGGAGACGGCGGCGCAGGGCGCTGGGTGTCGTGGTGGACGAAGGAGTGAAGGGAGTGACCAATTGCCTTAAGGGAGTTTATGTAAGCGATGTGGGCCGCGGCGAGTGCGTAGCGCTGGTGGATAGCTTCGTCGAGAAAAACACAGCGTTCCCGGCAGAGCGCCACCGCCGGGAGATCGTCCAGCTTGGAGCTGGCACATCCCATGGTGGTTCCTTTTAGGGTTTGGTAATCGGAGATAAAGGAAGTATAATCGGAGCGGAACGTAGGTAGTAGAAGATAGGAAGCGGAAGAAGAGCAGTAGTAGTAGTGAGTGCCCCACCAAAACAAAACAATGAGTTAATGAATGAAGGGAATCTTTTGCCAGCAAGGACTTTCTCGTCCTTTTCTATCATATTTCTTCTCTCTTTTCAGTTTCTCTCTATTCACCATGCTTTTTCTCTTCCCCTTCTTCAGTAGGAAAATCAAAACCAAAAACATCAAATACTTTGACTTTGACCACAACGCCTATTTCTGCTTTTTTCTAATTACCAAACAAATACCCCTTTTTCATGTTTATCACACCAACACTTACCGACCAAATTACCATCTTCTCCTTCCTCTTCTTTTCTTCCATTTCACACAAATTGAAAATGATAATTTTAAACTATTTATTTAAAAAATAAACAAAAATAAAAAGTGAGTGTCTTTTCGAACTGATAATGAAAAAGTAGAATATTTAAAATAATTTGTTTATTCCTTCATTATTATGTAAAATCCACAGACTCCTTTTATTTCGAAGCGGAAAAATCAAATCCGCTCAATCATTCTGTTTGTAATTACCATCCAATGAATTAATGCGTGTGGGTCATCTGGGTCGATATACTACTCCTAGTCTTTCACAAAAAGTCTGAGATTGGTTAAATATTATAATTTGTTGACCTGTTTGAATTTCTTTTTTTAATAATTTGCACTTTGACTGTGGATTAATATGTATAATTTATAATAAAAAATTTATTGTGCTTTTATTTTTAACTCGGTTAAAAAAGTTTAATAATAATTTGTAATAAAAAGTTATCTTTCTCATTATAGGTTTTAATTACTAAGTCAACTATTTGTTTCTGTTTAATATTGATTATTGTTTAAAAGTTAAATATTAAATGATGATTTACCATCGTATGTGTGTGTAAGTGAAGATCAAATACCAAATTACGTAGTCATATATCACACTTTATTATTGATTTGTTGAAATTAAAAAAAAAAAAAAAAAAGAATACGCACACGATCTACCGAGTTTTAGCGTTACTTTAAAAAGGAAAAAATGGAACAATGTTTGTTTGTAATGTAACTTTTAATTTTGAAACGGGTTTCCGTATACTTGGTGAACCGTCCTAGAAAGATTTTAGCAGATAATTAATATTGCACCAAACTACACTCAACTCCCAAATTAGTTCCTTTAGGTGAAAAACAAAAAGTGGAAAAGGGAAAGGACAAAAATCCCTACAAAATAAACCAAAAGATCCTCCTCTACTCATTTTAATCACTCATTATTTACTTGAAAACAAGACACCTGTTGCTATTGCTATTCACTTGTATTAAAGGCTATTTAAGATTTGTTTGTTGTGTATGAAAAATGTAGATTGTAATTTTGGGTCTAGATGAAGATCAACTCTTTAAGTTGAGTTGTGTTGTCCAAAGTTTACTTCTTATTTAAAAAAGTCATATTTTATAGTTTAAACGAGTTGAAGGATACATGTAAAAAACACATTAATGTTAAAGTTATATAATGTTTGACAAATAGCAATTAATACAACAATTGATACATGTAACTTATTTTCTTATCTCAAACATTTATTTGCAAGTTTTGTGTTAGACTTTTGATTAATATTGACCTAATTATAGACCAATTGTGAGTAATTATATTTTACTTTTAAGTTGATTAAATTTAAGGTTAATATAGTATGAGATTGTTCATTCATATCAGTACAATTCATGATAATCGGTCTATTTGGTGACCAATCAAGTTTTTTGTCATGCTAACCGAGTTGGTGATAAAATAATACATAGTCGCCTAACTTGTTTGGTAACCAATCAATTTTGGTTACTTACACTTCGAGTTACAAAACATGTGCTTTGAACGGTAAGACATTTATTCAGGATGATGTATGACATTTAACTGGCCTATTTAATATTTTTAGTCAAACTCACTAATTTATATTTCAAACAACTGTGAAATAACTATTCAAGATTACGTATGATCACCTTCTCTATTTGATATTTTGCCAACATGGTGGACTAGTGCTTCTTAAGTTTAAGCAAAGAGTTTTATATTTTGATAAGTGTGCAACTTTTTTTAACCAATAATTAGTAATTCATTTATGGTGAATTACCTTTACTACAAAATACAAATATATTAGCAAAGTTTCTCATAAGATAAATTTACAATTTCTTTAAAAAAAACACTATTTGATGTATCTATTAGTATGCTAAATTACTTTTTACTAAGTTGTCAAAGAACATTGTGTCATTACATAAATTGTTTATAGCATTGAAATTTGAGTTATTTACCATGAACTTTTAGTTTTCATCTTAAAAAACACAATAATAATAACATAACTTCTTAAAAAAATGAAAAGAAAGTAAATAATAATTTATCTTCATAAAATGATTAATAAAAGATAATCACCAAAAATATGAAATAAACTGTTGATTATAGAATCATGGTATAATAAAGTAAAACGAAGTGATTAATCCTAAAATCATCACCAATAAAGAAAAAGAACTTAATAAGAATTGTCATCGTACATCTTATTTTAACAAAAATATTGTGTCATTTCGTTCACGCTTATTTTCTATTCGATGATTTTTTTCTTTTTTTTTTCTCTTATCTATGCAAATTAACTTCATTATTACAACATATTGTTTGGTCACTATTGTTTATCCCTTCTTGTTGTTACGACATCTTCATCGCTGTTATGAATTATTTTATTATTTGAATTATTACTTAGTGTTTAAATAATATATTTTTTAATTTGTTCTAAAGTTTAATTATGCGACATTCGTAAGAAATTGAGTTTATCAATATCTTTATGAAATTAACAAGGCAGTTATAACAGAAACGTGAATGAAAGTGCTGCCAATAAATTTGTATTTATACGATATTAGTGTATTAGGATATATAACGTGAAACACAACTCCATCTCAATAACAACAATTATAAAATTATTGTCAAAAGATTTTTTTAATCTTTCAGAGTGTAAAATCATATTTTACTTAAGTTAATTAAGATTAAAGTTAATCACGTTAATTTATGATAATTAATCTATTTTCAGATTGATCGATCTAACAAATAAGTCGTTAAATAATTATAATTAATCGTTTGATTTGTAACTAATCATACAATAATACGATACACTTAATGTTATCAAACGATTTATTTACAATATTATAAAAGAGCAAGGTTTAGATAAACATAAATGTAATTTTTTTTACTAATAATGAGAGTTTTGAAAAAGATGGACATATCGAACAAGAATTTCTAAAACATTGGAATGAATGCATACACATAACAATTGGAGTTTTAATAAATTATTACATTATTACTTTGGATAAAAAAAATGTTTAGTTTATGTATATTTTTAATTTATTGATATAATTATTAAAGTCTATCTTTTACGACTAATTTAAATATCTTACCTTCAAAAGTCTTGTTCTTATAACCTAACGACCAATATATGATGACAGATATTTTATGTTCGTAAAAAAATAATACAGATATTTCATGAAAATATCAATAGTTTTTTATTTTATTTTGGGACATGGTATAACATTATGTCTTTTCCATCAATCTTAAAGTTTATTATAATTGTTTCAACTAATTTTTGTGATACTTCATCAAGAAATTATGATTGAATGAAAAACCATATTTCATACTTAAATGTTAGCGTAAACTTTTTTCATTTACTACATTAAAAGATTATTGTAACAGTATAAAACTGTTCATTTTAATTACAACAATAACGTAGTTGACTCCTATTTTATATTTTATTTTCTCCTTGTAATCAGTATATTTAATAAAAATGAGATAGTTGTTCAGAATTTTAGGCAAATTTGTGATAGAGAAAATATTGAAAATAAGAAATGAAAAATGAAGGTGGGAGCATTATATTGATTGCGGTTGGGTGGTAACGTAACGCGATTTAAAAGTTGGTGGTCCAAACGAGTCCTTGTTTCACAATCACGTTTCTAAATTTTAATTTACATGCATGTTTTTGTTTAATTCACATGCAAAATATAACATAATATAAATGTATTTTTGATATGCTATCCTTAATAATCAATATTCTTAAATCCAATCATTTGTTTTATAATTATTGAGTTGTTGATTCAACGCCTTTTCCACCCAAATCCCTGTTTGGCTCATAATTGCCACGCTCCCCTTTTCTTTTATCATGTTTTCATTAATATTCCCCAACAAAAGTGACAGCATTAATAGTAACTTTCTCTTTATAAGTTTTATTTTAATATCTATTATAATAACTATACATTCCAAGCAAAATCATTCATATAGATCCATATCTTCTGCCATAATTTGTTTTCTAATTTTATTATACATTAATATCACTGTGTAAATATTAGTTTTATTGTTCTTCCAAACTCACTTTTCTTTTTTTTCTCGTATTTATTATATTCTTACCAGATTCATCATCTAAAATGTGATTTTTCTAATGAGAAATGATTTTTTAACACATTAAAATTTTTTACATTTATTTGATATTATTTTTATTTATTTATTTTTTAAAAATTCAAAAAATTTACACTTTTATAACCATTTTATCTTTATATTCTAATATTCTATGTCAGATGACTATAAAAATATATCATGATATTATTATTCTTTTCTCGTTCAAACCATTATTTTTACTATTCTAATTTCTATTCCCAAAACTCTCCTTGTTGGAAAAAGAAATTACATATTTGAAATTTTTTTATAAAAAAGAGACCTCATTTAGACACTTGTCTTCCCAAAACAAGATTTATTTGCTCTTTCCCTAAACCAATAAACGTTATTATCAAATCAATTTTCTCTTTAATCCCTTCCACGTGTTTTCCTTTAAGTCTCAACACCAAAAACTATGCTTTTCTTTCTCCAATGGCCACTTCCATTTTCTTAATAAAACAATGTTAAAAGTTTCTAAATCTCTAATTCCTAGGCCTCTTCTTCTTTAGATATATACATACCTTTCCAACTTACCATGCAATTTTCTTACAATTATATTCCCAACTCCATACAATTTCTCTCTTAGTTCTATTGATTTCATCCTTACTTTTGATAGGATGTTCAAAGGGATAAATAAAATAATAGTAAGAATACATTATTTATTTCTGATTTGGCTGCATGTTTGAATTTAAAAAATTAAATTGATTAGTAGTAATAAATTCATTTAATATTTGTTGACGTTTAGAAACTAATTTATTAGATAATAATTCCAGTATTTTTCAGCTAACTAAATCACAAAAGAAAGACAAAAATAGCAATATATTGTTGTGAAAAAAATTAAAGAAAAAATTAAATATGTATTTTATAATTAAAGGGGTGGCAGAGAAGGAAGTAACTCAAATCAGTCTTCATAATTGAGTAACTGCCCTATATATCTTTAATTAAAATTTAGACAATTTGAAAAATTAATCACTTTACCAGTTATGGGACGTCACGATTATTAGATGAATTTTTTTAATAAATATTTATGAATAATACATTTAAATATTTTAATCATCCGTTTTTCTATGAAATGAATATGACTATCATAATATTTAATTATTGTGAACATGTGCTATTAATTGATTATTATAATTGAATTTTATTTAAATATTTTAAAATAAAATTAACAGGTAAAAAATTAGTAAGAAAATATTAATAGTTAAAAAATATTTCAGATTTTGATTTTATATCTTTATACATATTTACTTAGATTTATGAAACTGAAATCATTTTCAAAAATATTAGAACAATTATTTAAAATCTGATTTGATATACTATCTTCAGATATATAAAACTGAAATTACTTTTATAACTATTAACTTTTTAAAATTTATACTCGTTTAAAAAAAATACAAAAACCAAATTTATTCATATAGTGTAATTTTATTTGAATTTTTTTCTGAATTTATATTTTAAATAATTTAGTTTTAAAAAATCATAGTTATATGTGAATACTTGTGAGTATAAAAAAAATATGAAAATATCTTTTAGTCATGGTAAGAAGACGAATAACAAAAATATTTTTTTTTTCAAATATGAATAGCACATCAAAAAGAAAAACTATAAGAATATAAAAAATCCTCAGATAAGTTATTTAATGGCAATCTTATTATATGCAGGAGCGCACTATTTTTTTAAGGACCATATTTTGTAGAAAGAAAAAAAAAAGTGAAAAAAGAGAGAATATGCAATGCAGCCTTTTAGGGTTTAAAGTAATAAGAGATGAGAAATGAGAGATGAGAGATGAGAGATGAGAGAGAAGATCTTCTTTTCTTTCCACTCACCTCATCTTAATCGTAATGCTGATGTTATAGGAATGTGCCAAAGTTGGATCAGATGCATTCTTCCACTTCCACCTTCCAAATTAATTGCAAATCATACGCACATTTTTCCTATGCTTCTCTTCTCAATCAATACCAGTGAATGAGTGGGTCACCATCGCACACGTTCCTTTCTGATTTGCCTTTTCACCTCTTCCTTCGCAAAACCTATTTATTTATTCCTGCATCTGATTACTGATTCTTGCGGCATCTGTCAGTTCATCCGATTCTCCCCGCACTTTTCTGCTATAAGAAATGCTTCAATTTTTTCAATTCATCTGTCAGTGTTGAATTGAAATCTTGAAAGACTAGTTTAAATACATGCGAATGAAGTAGCATGTTACAGTATAGCATGGCAAAAAGCAGACACATCATTACCTTGGGAAAGCGTCTGCCAAATTATTGGAGTTAAGAGCTGAATCAAATTCATTTCATTTCCTTTTTCAGTTTTTGGTTGGTTTGTGTACAATGATAGTAATTATATAGGTTTGGTGAGAAGAGAGCAGAAAACAGATACAATGATAGTAATTATATAGGTTTGGTGAGAATACTCGATTAGATTGTGATTGGGCATAGGCCCAAAATCAAAACCCAGACCCAAAAGAGAGTGAGTTGAATATAGTCTATAATTGGGGGACAGAGGCAAAAGAGTGCAGGTTAACTTTTGAGGAATCACGTGCACAGCACATGTGATGCTTCGTTTTGTTTTGTTTTTGTCTCTTAATCTCACCTTCAATCCAATCTGATTAAGAATTAATCAAATGCTGACTCATTTAATTAAAAAAAGCTGCTCTGCTTTCTCTTCTTTTTTTAAAAACCCACTGTTGAAACTTTTTATTTGAATTAGAAATCATATTTTGTTACCTAAGCTCTTTGTTTGTGTAACTCTATTATTTTTGTATGTGTAAAAGGATGAACGTGTTATTAAGTGACGCATTTGTTTTATTGATTTGCGGTGTTGATTTAGATGAGTTGATTTATAGAAGATGTTTTTTATCCAACTACGCATATTATAAGAAATTTGTCATGATATATTGTATATGCTCTATTCATAGTATATCATCGTCATTTATATAATCATTTTTATGAATAAGATTGTTTAGAGTTACTTATGTAATTTTGTTTGAGGAAATGTTCCAACATCTACACTTAAATATCTAGGTAGGAAATATTGGCCAACGTAGAATATATTTGTAGCATAAGACTTTAACATGAAATTAACATATGTAGTTGGATCGGAAAAAACAATTTTTGATTCAAGAATTTTAAATGATATTCTAATTACAAAGAATCGTTTGGTCATATTCATAGGTTAGAAAAATATGATTAGTGTGGATTTGAATGACCGGATGAATTACATCTTTATTTTATCTGAACTTCATCAAGTGTCACAACCAACACTATCATCACCTCCTCACGTGGATTTTTATAGTCTTAGAATGACACCATCAACGCCATTTGCATCTTTTACACCATTGCTATGACCTCTTCATATTGCAAGTCTAAAAGAAAATCACCAATGGTTGATATTGTTGATTCTCAATTTGTATTGCTCACAACATGAATGGATGAATTCATGGAACACGTTGGCACGTTCACTTTGAGAAACTTTCTTCTTGTGTTGAACGACATGTGATAGTCAAAATAAAGGAATGACATTCTTTGTCATACTTCCACATTTAAATATACGGAGAGTAACATATGGAAAATGTTAGCAGCAATGAACATACCAGATGATCGGGTGATAGAATAATGCTACGATTTTCTATGTGTAAACTCATTCCTTATTAAACAATTTATGGGAATGCTTTCTCCGCGTCATTGGAACAAATTGTATAAGATGATAATAGAAAGTGGTGGTAGTTTGGGTGATGGTTCTTCAAATTAGTGTATGCTGTAATTAATTATACGTAATATTATATGGTTTAATTTCGTATTCTAAAATTTAACTTGTATTTGATATATATGTAACAACTCATCTTTTATGGTTAACTAAGTTGACATGTTTTATTGACTTTTAGTATGAATTGTTTTAATATATTTTTTTATTGATTTTTAATATGTATATGTTTAATGACTCATTCAATTGATATATTTATTATAACACAAACAATCAATTATAGGTTATGACTTCATCTTTTTCAAGTAAAAGGCAAAAAGTACTAAAACCGTAAGAAAAAATCACGTGTAAATCCACTTAGTGATGTTACCGAAAAAAAATATGTAAACTGATTACAACACATGAGGCGGTTCACATCCTCAGTCCAGATGAAAGAATATAATGCCTAATTCTTTCTATTGCATGTCTTGTTATCTAAAATCATGGTTTTGTGATTCTTTGACGAACGAGAGTTGGATTTCATACAACTCCTATTTTTTCAAGGTTTAAAAAAATCTCTACAAATCCATAGTCCCACTTACTATATGAAACTCGTTTAATTATTTTACACAAACCTAAAAGTTAATGTTAATCGAATTGATACATTATATTAAATAACATTCCATAATTTTAAGTTATATTTATTGGGTTTGTATTAATTAATTATATAATGTGTTCAAAACTTATTTCAATTTACTATGAATATGAATAATTTTTATTTATTATGACAATTTTAATATATTTTTAGTCAACAATAATTTAAATAATAATATGGAAATTATTATTTAAGAAAATTTATTTGAAATTTACTTCTACAAATTCCTTTTATAAAATTTCCTTTTATTTTGAAATTTTAATTTTTTTTATCATTAACAATTTCAATTTTATTTTAATATAAATTTTACTACTTAAATTTAAATTTATATCAAATTTCTATACAAAAACAAATGAATAATCATCTAATTTTATCACTTAATTTTTTTTATTTAATCTATCACATCATTCCCAAATCCTAATAAACTTTTCTTTCAAATTTCCTCGTTAATTTTTTCAAATCACTTAATTTAAATAACACCACGATCCTCTCTTTATCTCATCAAACCTATTCCAACAACTTTTCTTATATTTACTTTCTAATCCAAACACTACTTTAATTATTAATAAACATGAAAGTTCTTAAATAAATGATTTAATTCACGGTGAAAACTTGACGAGAAGCATTCCACTTTCCTTATTTTGAATTAATTATTTTAACCAAATTATTAAATTATTTTATATTTTTGTAAAAATGATTTTTCTTTATAAAAACTAAACGATTTTATTGTTTTACGGTTATTGAGTTAATATGCATTTTTTTTCCATTGTCTTTGATGTTTCAAACATTTTTTATTTACCTTCTCTCCGTTTATTTTATTTTCATCTTTTAATAATATCATTCGGCGAAAAAATAAATAATTCTATAAATTGATGTTTTTTGCATTTTCTACGCCTTACCAAATTTGTTCGCTTTTTAAAATCTAAGATGGTATATTTCATATATTACTTTCATGATTTGTTTTACATCTATATCACTAACATTCTTTTCCAGAGAAATGTACTTATTCTTTTATGATTTATTTGTTTTATCACTAACATAACATCAAGTAGGGGCAAATGTAAAACAAAACAAAAGATTGCCTTATCAAGTCCTTCGTGAGTTTCAGTTAGAAGCTTCAAACCCTAAAATAGTCTATACTATAGCTACAGTTTACATTTTTGAAGCGGCTCGTCTTCGAACCCCTGGATATGTACTAAACATTAATTTTCCAATACCTTCCATGAAAAAATGTCTCAAGTTATGTGTGGAAGCATACCATACCACAGTCACTGGAAAATCAGGGACAAGTTGCTGCGTAACAGAGTTAGAGATGGAATTTAATCTTTGACTAATCAGAGAAGAATTCTTGCAATTCAGCTTGGCCTGTGCTCACTAGAAGAGGAATTGAAAGTTCAATTCCTTTCAGCCTATTATGTTTCTTACAATGCAAACAATTTCCCCCGGACCACTCCAGCTCTTCCTCTGAAAACTGCTCTTCAGCCCAGTTTTTTCTATTACTGCTTTCGTAGTTATCAAGTGACTCAGATGATGAGTTTTGACATATGCAAGATGATGGATTTTCGTGAAACTCACCACTGCCAGGTCTCAACTCATTTGGTTCTCCCATAAAGCCTACCTGGAAAGTTCGAACTCGAGAGGCAAATTCCACCCAGGTCATATTATTTTTCTTCATGAATAACTTGTTCAACTTCTTTGCATTTGGGCGGATGGTGGGTTTATGACCAAAGTATCTCCTGCAACAGAGAAAATGAGTCTGCTTAGGTGAAAAACTTACTTTATCAGCATCAAGAAATAACGAAATATCATAGTTGCTTTGGATGGTCAATTGCTGTTGCTTTTCAATCCCGAGATACTTCAGGCCATACACAAATGGAAGATAGTAGCTGAGGTGATTGTTAAATTAAGGTTGCAGTTCAATTTTTTCAAATTTAAAATGCTTCTCTGTACGAACCAAGTAAATTTCCAACTTCCAGGTACAGCTAGTGTTACAAAAAAATTTAACCACTAGACAAGTAACTTACCTTCTTCCAGCTAAAATTTTGGCCATGTTACCGTTGTTGTTTGTAACAAAAACGTCACTGTCGTCACAAACTATGAAGTCTAGCGCAGCCATGCGAGAAGAAAATGACACAAATTGTGCCAACTCCTCTTTGGTAGCTATGGTCTTCTTTGAATGGAAGTTCGGAAAAAGAGCCTTGAGGGGAGCTAACGTTTTCTCACCTCCATATATTTCGCCAGATGCCACGTACAAGTGAATGTCACTTCCAAAACCAAGTGCTCTTAGCATGAGACCAACTTCCTCTGGTGTGAGTGGACATCTTCCGTGTCGTCGAACTTTGTCAGGATTGTTTGCCTATTGTTCATTCACAAATATGTCAATTTTCATATATGCTAAAAGATGTGGAGCTGATTGATTAGATGCTACTAAAACCTTACGTGTAAATTTTTCCACCGTTTCCTAATTTCACCAAGTTCTTTTTTTTCTTTTTCTCCCCCGCCATAATAGCAACCAGAAAATGCAAGCATATCTGGTTCAAACCTGTAACGAAACAAAAGTTTAAATCAAAGTTTATGACATTGAACCGTGATAAGAGAAATTAATATTGTCGGACGTCTCAAGTACAAAATGTGAGTTAATTTTTACAAGAATATGTGATCACAAATTCTGACAGCGATATGGGTTCCATGCTGCACATTTTATTTCAGGGACTAAATGTACAGGAAAGAAACCGGGAAGAAAGCTCGGCTAAAATTAAAAATATTTACCTCAAATGTAGAGCAATGAAATGCTTGCTTTTCATTTTCATCCGCTCAACCAACAAATGACCCATCCCCTGAATGGAATCCGTAAATTTGAGAGCATGGTAATTAACCCTGCACCTAAGCTTTTGTAGATCTTCATCCAACCTATTAGCAAGTCTATAGTCAAACTTAGTTAGCCGAACAGCCTGCGTGTATCCACAATTTAAATGTCATTCATGGAATCAAGGACAACACCATAGCGTACGCATTACATTATTTGAAATTAGTAATTGCAATAGTGATAGCTTTGAAAAAAGAATTAAAAAAAAAAATCCCAAACACTTTTCACTATTTCTCCTTGAAAAAAACTCCAGTCACTAATTAAGATGATTTATTTATGCATTTCATGGGAAATAATGAATAAATAGTACATAATCTTTTCAGGAGTTATTTATTTATGCATTTCGCAATCAATTTGCTTTTTCTTTTCTTATATAAATTTTTAGAAAGAGAGAACCGCCACCGAGTCTAGGAAAACCTTTTTAATCTCAAGAAAGACTTAACGTTTACCGTTAACCTTTGACCTTAACCTTTTAAGATTACTATTTTTTTTAAATTGAAGGTAAGAAAAAGTAAGATTTTTAAATTATAGTTGTTTGATATTCATGAATTTTAATATGTAATAAATAAAAAAATTAAAAAATACCCTAAATTAATTTTTTATGTCCTTATTATATATAATCATAATAATGACTCAACTTCTTATATTACAAATAATTAAACAAGTTAGATTAGAGATTATCTTAACTAATTCCTATAAGAAAATTAGAATTATTTTTTAAATAATGCAAACATCTTTTGTGTAAGATCTTTACTTGAGATCTTAAATACAATATCTCATTTTTATAAGATCTTCCCCTAAAGAAACATTGGAGATCTGCATCATAGAGAAAGAAATCCTATAAAAAAAAACTATCAATATCTCAAAAATTTTATTTTTTTTATACCCTCGCGCCAACAAAAATTAAATAAAACATAAATTATGAGACGAAGAAAAATTTACTTAACATTTCAAGGTACGATATAATATTACATAGAACCAATAAAAAAAAGTAATATAAGATCTCAAAATAAAATATTGCATTAAATATAATTTAAAGACAATAGAAATGCATTATTAGAATAAACTTTGCATTTGTTTATTCGTTACACAT
This sequence comes from Vigna reflexopilosa, assembly GCA_027742785.1. Taxonomy (NCBI): domain Eukaryota; kingdom Viridiplantae; phylum Streptophyta; class Magnoliopsida; order Fabales; family Fabaceae; genus Vigna; species Vigna reflexopilosa. The sequence goes on along the minus strand of CM050921.1, from coordinate 276,170 downwards.
ATGACTTCTCCTAAGAAATCAAATGTTAGGATAAATTTCAATTTGAATAATGAATGCTCTGTCAATTCTTCATTTATTTTCTTATTCCTTATTTGTATGTATAATCAAATATTCCTTTTATAATTATACTCACATTAACTTTGTCAAATGACATATGTATTTTCAAGTAATTACATGTATATATTCCATCATAAAAATCTCCCTTACAAACCTTTCAGTACACTCTATCTTCAAAAGTAATATATCATTCTCAATGTTTATTCTTTTAAAGTTGAATTATAATTTTTAACAAACTATGCATGCTTTTATAATATTATTTTATTTAGTGAAAATTAATATCATTTTTATATTTGTAAATAAAATATTTCCTCTTGAATTTTTTTTAATTCGTATGTTTCTGTACGAATTTAAAAATAATCTGTCCAATGCCCCTTTTAGTATAATTTACTATTTTTGTTCCATGGAACGGACGGAACAAAGGAAATTATTTAAAACTATATTTATTTTCATCTCTATGATTTTTATTTTTCAGAAAAGGCAATTTAACATATATGAAATTTTTAAGAGAAAACGTTCCCAAAACTATCAATTTGAAAAAATTATACTATTGAATGCGTATATGAAGTTATAAATTTAACGAGACCGTGTTCTATAAATGAAGCATATAAATAATCTATAGAACAAAAACAAAAGAGCATACAACATCCTTCCAACATTATATGACTAGTTAGTTAGGCTCAAAACAGGGGAATAAAAACTATGACAGTACAAAAATGGTGGATGAGAGATGTTGGAACCACAAATACAATAATTGAAAATTAGACTTTGACAACTTTAGGAAAAAATTATTGGATAAAGACTGGTTATATGACGAGTAATACTTAAATGCCAGATTTTAACTGGAGAAAGGTGTGAAAATAATTTTAATGAAGATAAGACTTACTCGCTTCCTGACCAGCATAGGTAAAACCCGATCCTCGTAGCACTTGGGGCTGCATTTCCTTGGAACACGCAGCGAGTATGGAGCCATGAATTTCCCTTCCGAACTCGGAAGGTGTTTTACAACGCTCACGTCATTCAGCAGAAATGTTATAAACCAGTCTGTATCAAACAGTTCAGAAAAGTTGCTGCAAAAATAGTACTTAGTCCATTGCAAATTCAGAGGTGAAAGACGATTAACTTTGCTTACATACTAAAAATACTACCACATACGATGAAGAGATGAGTGATAGCAGTGCAAGTGCAACACAAAGACAGACCTGGTGTCTTTCCAGAAAGAAGCATGATCCAATTCTGGAACGACAAGTGTAGCATTCAAAAGATATGCAGCCACGACAGCATCGATTATCTGCAGCAACACGCAGCATTTGAACCTCATCAAGTGGCTCCACTCAGCATATCCTTAAATCACTCGTCAAACTGGGTAGCCCAGACAAAACCCGTATATCAAACCATTCATGGTCATGCAATACTGTTGGTTGCATGCAGAAAGAAGTGAATCAAATACGTTTTCCTCCTTGAATTTTTATTAGACTAAAAGAAGTACATACGAGGTGATATTAAAAGTCATTCCCACATACAATACTGTACTCTAGTTGTTAGTTGGTGAAGGAGCCTACCCCTGTTCTCTGTTGATTTAAACCTCCACTGGTGGCAATTAACAAATATCGATCAGGATGAGTTTTGACATTAGCCTCTGCAAGTACAAGAAATAAGTATTTTCGCAGTCAAATTGCATGTCCATCAAAACACGAATGAACACTGGACAGCAGTTTTGATTAACTTGAAGTCCAAAATTAAATTCATAAATTGGTTTTCCCGGGATCGGCTTTACTTGCGAAATTGTCACCAGCGATACTGCAACCAGAGAAAAGGCGTGACCGCCTCGAACTCCATAAATCATTTTTGCAACTTCCTCCACTCGTCTTACAAATTAAAAAAAAAAAAAAACAATAATCAGAGTAAAATGAAAACGCAAAATGGAGTTTATGTTTCATATATAGCTTACCAGAACACCAAACACGGAATCCTGATGTGTCTCCAAGAGTGATCTAACTCGGGCATTATTGTGAGTGTGAGGCAGAGTCTAAGGCACACCACCACGGAGCGCAACAAAGAAAGGATGATTGATTTCAATTTAGAGAAAGAAGAAAAAGGAGAGAGCAGTGATATAAAACGGAAAGGAATGAAACGGTTTTGCACTTACCGGGGAGGGAATGGAGAGAGAAAATAGGGCGAAGATGAGAAGAAGGGAAGCGGATATGGCGGAGATGAGAGTGCGGTGGAGGATGCGGCGTCGAAGAACACTCGCAATGAGGAGTCCGATTATTCTGGATTTGTCAGTGCGCGTGGTGAGATGTTTTTTCCTTTCCATTACACCCAAATTCACCAACTCAATGCGTTGCTGGTATTTGTTGGCCTGAGGAGGAAGAAGAAGGGCGTTCTCTGGAACGACGCCGTTTCTCCCGTTTTCCATTTTGCAACTTTTTCTTCTGTTTTCTAAGAAGAACAGAAAGAAGAAGTTAGAGTGGAGAAGATGACCTTTGAACAGAAAACAAGGCGAAGGTGTTGATTTCTCTCACTTATAAATCCCAACTAATCAAATTTCACTCTCTCACCAAATCAGAAATCACAATTTGAATTTTGATTTCGTGCATTCCAAGTTTGTTAGATGCCTCACTCACTGTAACTAATCAACCAACCTAAATTACGAATTCAGAGATTCGGGTAAATTAAAACTGTTCTTATCCTTCTGCTTGTTTTCTTAACGTATACGTGGGCATTACCAGCACGTAACAACGACACATTTAAGGCGCAATATTCTTTCTTCACCTTAACTTGGTTAGTTAGTACTTATTTTTGCAGTTCTATACAAAATTTTGGTCGCTCTTCACGTCTCTATCATGTGGTTGCATGCGTTTTATTCCCTCTGCGAAACAAAAATTGGAGAGAAAACCTGTAACACTGATGAACTTTCACCAACAATTTTAGAACTCAAAATGAATTGGTATGAATTTGTTTTGCAAACACGAAAGCAACAAATATTAACGAGAGAATATTATGCAGTTGGAAGTATTTTATTTTATCTTACAAAAGTACTTTCAATATATATAATTATAAAAGGAGCAAATGCAATCAAATCAACAACACACAAGTTTTTCCATCTTGTTCTTATTAAAGTAAAAATAATCACAAACAGAGCAAATGTTAGTGAATGCCAAGTGAAATATGTCATAAGAGTTTGGGACATGCAGAAAAGATATTTAACTCTCAGAAGATGTTAAGATTATAAAACACGAAACAATCAAATATTTCCAAACAAATAAAATAGCATGTTTGATTTCTAATAAAATTATCTTAAAAATATCTTTTAGTGGTCTTAAATTTCCAATAGGAAGAGATTAAACTCTAAATTTATTTCATTTAATTCTTACTACACAATCGTTCACAATTTTTTTCAAGTGATTAAACTTTACTTAACAAGTTTAACTCACTTTTTTAATCTAACTTTGAAAAATTCATTTTCACTCTTCAAACTGAGTCACACTTTCATTACATTAATAGAGACATTACAATCTTACACTAGTTATCATGACTTCATATATCACGATATTTTTATATGACATAATATTAATTAATTCTTACTAACAATAATGATCAAACTTCTTAAAAAATATATATCCATAAATCGAATAAAGTTGACTTAACTTAATCATGTCATCTCTTACAAAGAGAATTCAACAACCTATGATAAAAATAGTCCAACAACATTTACAATATCCTCGTGTTAAAATGGAATATGTTCAACTTATTTTCACATTAATCATATTAAAAAACCCTAAAATTATATCTTACATATTCAAATTTTAAATTTTTCATCACAAAAATCTCTAAGAATCCTCAAAGCTTTTAAACTCAAATTCCACCATTCGTGACCCATTTGAATTACAAAAATCACAAATTACAAATAAACACTCTTTTATTCCAAAATTCAAACTAAAACTACAAACAAGTGTTTTCCAACTGGTCAATACCTCAAATGAATAATGTTATCAAATTTGATGAACTAAGAAAGAGAAACCTAAAATGTAATAACTATGTATGATAGTTTTCTCTAACCACAAACATTCAATCACCAATCCTAATGGTCAAAGTGAAAACTATACGTCAAGAATCATATGTCAAAATTTTAGATCAATACAATATTTAAAAAAATGAGAATCACAATTTTAATGAGATAGTTGAAAAAAAAAAACAAAGTAATACCCATGGTTTTATATATCGCATATCTTATGGTTTTATCTCTATATATATCGCATATCTTATGGTTTTGTTCCTATTCTATTGTACTTTGTTATCCAAAACTTGATATAATCCCTCAATTTAAACCATGCACTAACAATTACATCTAACTTCAAACAAATTGTTAGATACATAATGAAAAATATAACCATAGCCAATATAACCATAACCAGAAAAGAAACAATAATATCTAGTTTCCAATACCTCTTATTTTTCACTTCTTTATTCTTTCATGTAAAAACTCAACCTTTAAAACTCCTCACCAAACCTTATTTATATTTATAAATATAATATTTCTAAAGAAATATAATATATATTATTATTATTATCTAACAATAATATTTAGTAATATCTTAATATTTTAAAATATTTTTTTAATTTATAACAATATAATAATATTCAACAATATTAACTATTATCTAATAGTATTTTTTTCTAACTGAACTCATCAAACTTTATTTCTTAAAAATTCTTTTAAAATATATTTTTTTAAAATTATATCTAATAAATCATCTCATCTTTTATTTAAAATATTTAACCATATTTATATATTTTTTATTAAAATTTTGAGAGTTTCACAAACTTCCTAAATATTCTCATCACTGTTCAAACAAAAATACATGCATCCCTTTTAATTTTTAAAATATATTTTTTGTTTAAACAAGATTGTGAATCAATTTTGGTCTTAATAAACACCTTAAATAAGTGCTTACCCCACACACACACACATATACATACATATATATATATATATATATATATATATATATATATAAACAATGTTTTCTGTAAACATAATGATAATAATAATAATATATTAATAGTAAACTAAATTTGCTTAATTTTAGAAAATTGGGAAAAAGTAAGTCTAGACTTAATTTTATAGTAACTAAAATTCGCGAATTGCGGAAAGAAAGAAAAAAGGGGATGATTGGAACAAAAATTGTTGGGAATTGGCGTGTACCTGTGAAAATGTATAAAATGTTTCTGAGGAATCTAGAAACAAGTGCACAGAGAGAATGTGAGTATGTGACTGTTGTGTAGTGGAAAGGCTATCTGCAGACTACAGCGGTGAGAAAGAGAGAGGTTAACTGGCGGTGTTACGGATACATTCTGTGGGTTGCGTTGCAGGTTTTCATGGAGTTTTATATATTTTATAATTATTATTTATTAATTAATTAAGATGTGTTGAACTGAAGTTTTTCTTGTTTTGAGGTAAGTGCAGTTACCGGCGGTGACGGCCATGGAAGCTACCTATTTCACTTCCTCTTCTTTTGTCTCTCAACACCATGGCTCTACCAGAAGAAGACCCTTCGTATTCAAGCGCAACCATATCTGTTACGGTTATTGCCCTCACTTTCTGCGCCAAGCGCAAAGCCTCTCATCGCCTCTCATAACCCTTCGCGCCAAACCCTCTTCCCTCACCTCCGAACAACAACACCAACAAAACGCCGACGAGGATCATCAGCTACACCCCAACCCCTCCGTGTAAGTTCACTCTTCTTTTCCCATGAATGTGCGCCTCCTTCAACAACAATAATCACAATTACATCTTCAATTTCTTCACAGTAAGTTGCCGCTCGATCAAAATGAAAAACTCCAGGATGTGGATGTCAAACGAGAGCTTCTATTGTTGTCTCTGCCTGCCCTTGCCGGTCAGGCGATTGACCCCTTGTCGCAGTTGATGGAAACCGCCTACATTGGTCGACTCGGTTGGAACATTTCCCTCCCAATTTCTATTCCACTACTTTTTTGTTTTCATCCCCTTCTGTCTCATCTGTCATTGCTTTCGCAGGCACTGTCGAATTGGCTTCTGCGGGCGTTTCTGTATCCATCTTTAACATCATTTCTAAGCTTTTTAACATTCCCCTTCTCAGCGTTGCCACTTCCTTTGTTGCCGAGGACATGGCCAAGGCTGCCTCTACTCAGCATTCTGATTCTGGTTGATTCTTTTTTACCTCTCCAACATTTTCATACGATTTTCTCATTGCATTCATGCACATCATTGTTTAATGCCGTGACTTTGCACAACAGATCAGTGTGCTACAGAAAATACTGGCAATGGCAAACCTTTCAAAACAATTCCCCAGAGAAAACAGCTGTCCTCTGTCTCCACTGCTTTGCTTTTAGCACTCGGCCTTGGCATTTTTGAGGCTTTGGCTTTGTCCCTGGGATCTGGAGCATTTCTAAATTTAATCGGTGTATCAACGGTATGTTTTCACCTCAACACACACTCCACCTTATCATTAACACTCCACTTTATGCATGTAATTACTGTACCCCTGTTAAACGTGGGATACTTTTTGTTGTGCTGATTACAAGTCTATTTAACATCACTCTTCTGTCTTGTCAAAGCATATGAGTTTAATCTCCTTTTTGAATTAATTATTTTCAACAGCAAAATCCAACTTATGCTCCTGCACGACATTTTCTCTCTTTAAGAGCTGTTGGTGCTCCTGCAGTTGTACTTTCTTTGGCTCTTCAAGGCATTTTCCGTGGTTTTAAGGATACGAAGACTCCTGTTATATGTCTAGGCAAGTGATTGACACTTCAAGTTTGTGTTTCTTTGTTAATTTCTCCTTTTAAACCCTTTTTTATATATTTTTTTGCTGTCTATTGTATTTATCTGCATGTACTATGATACCTTTAGAAGGATGATATTATACTTGCAATTCATGAATACATTATTATGAGTATTATTTTAACTTCCTCAAATAAATTACTGAAAATTAAATTTCCCATCACTGTGTCCATTTCTTGCTTAATAATCTCCTTCAATATTTGATACGGTCTTAGCCTTTTGACGTCCTTTCTCGTGGTCATGATTCTTGAGAAATTATTTTGAATTTTCTCATGAACTAGGTACTTACGGTCAGAATTGTGGCCTTACTATCTCCTGTTTCCTACTGCAAATGCCTTGCATGTGGTTTTAAAGAGGGACAGGAAAAAGATCTTTTCTATCATATGATAGGTTAATGATAATCTATTAGGGAAGTTGTCAGCTAAAGAGTGAATTGTTTGTAAATGATTGGAACCATAATTTGACAAGATGCCAATACTACGTACAATTGAATTAGAGCATGTTTCTGTAGATTACAGAACTCTATTTAAAGTAATGCATTAAGTTCACCCTGTGATGCTAACAGAAAATTATGCTTACAGCTTTTAAACTAGATATTGCTCTTGACATTTATCAGGGTCCATGCAATTCTAATTAATGATCAAAACTATGACTGTTATCTAATCTCGAAAATTAATTTTAGATTTTGATAAATTAAGTGTTCTTGTTGTTTTATTTCTTTCAGAATTTAAAATATCTTTCATTATACTGTTGAATGTAAGTTTGTATTAATTTCTCTATGAAATTGCAGGCATTGGCAACTTTTCATCTGTCTTCTTATTTCCCTTACTCATGTATTACTTTCGGTTGGGTGTAACTGGTGCAGCCATTTCCACTGTTATTTCTCAGTAATTCCTTTTCAAAGGCGTTCTTTTCTCCTTCTATTTCTTGAAAGGGTTTATTCCAAATTACGATTGAGTTTTAATACTGCAGATATATTGGGACCATTCTGATGATCTGGTGTCTGAATGAACGAGCCGAGTTACTGCCTCCAAGGATGGGAAACCTGCAATTTGGCAGTTATATTAAATCTGGTGAGGATTTGTCTTTCTTGCTGGTATGCGTTCTATTATTACATGTTACTAAACCCTGAGATGAAAGAATGTGTTTCACCTTCCTGTTAAAATGATTTTGTCTTCCTTGGAGAAATAGGGAAGATAGCAACCAGACACTAAATGCAATCTCAAACACTGTTCCAAATCACTTTCCAAGAAAAAGATCTCACCTCCAATTATTTTTGCTTTTGTATTTAAATTAATCAATTGCATACTTCTAAATGGCTGTTATTCTAAAACTTTTTATATGCTTACGTAGATTATCTGTATTCTCCCTATCTCCATCTCTTACGATCTATCCATCTATGTAGGAGCGATCAAATTATTCTAATAATAACTCTAAGAAAGTTACTCATCTTCACCATTCATTTTCTTGAAATGTAATGGTTAAGATTAAGATTTACGATGTTTTATAACTATGATCGCATGGGCGCATTTCTTGTTTTGTGTTTTACTGTATATTACTTAGCTTTCTGTTAGGTAAATTTAGTTGTTTTAGTTTTGATCTTTGGGCTGCCACAGGTGGTTACCTTCTTGGAAGAACACTTGCTGTTCTTTCAACCATTACATTGGGGACATCAATGGCTGCTCGACATGGTCCAGTAGCTATGGCTGCACATCAGATATGTATGCAAGTGTGGTTAGCTGTTTCCCTTCTTACAGATGCCTTGGCTGCATCTGGTCAGGTAAATGAATTATTGAAACCTTGGGTTTTTTTTCTTGTAATTTTATCATTTTAACATTTTCCTCCTTGTAGTACGACTTCTTGAATTTCTTTTGATCTAGTAATAATACTATGCTGTCTTGCAATGAATCAAGTTAAGCCAGCAAAGCTAGATTATAATGAAAAAAATGAAGCCAACATAATTCTGCTGTAGTCATTAATCTGGCCCTTTGTTTATAGAGAGAGGAAAGAATATGTTGGATAAAAATAAGTTGCTAGAGTGGAAATCGGTGAGAAATAAAATGAAAATTAAAGGTGTTTGGTTGATGAGAAGAGATAGATAGAGTAGAAATAAGTACCACAAAGTACAGTGGGTATTAACATTTCTTAAAATTATTTCTTTTCTTTTCTTATCTGGCCAAGCACCCAATGTTATTTCCATCCTCTCAACCAAATGGAGTGCTAATTAGACAGGCTTTGCTGAACTTTTTGGGGGAAATTTTCAGTTTGTTTGACTTTGACACTTTTTTACATTTTAAAGTATTCAATTATTTCAATTTTAATACTGTCTTTTTGTTGTACATACCCTTTTTCTTATACATCTATATTTTGTATTATTATTTATAGGCCCTTATTGCAAGTTCTGTATCCCGACATGAATACAAAGTTGTGAAGGAGATTACTAGTTTTGTATTAAGGGTAAATCCTGATTTTTTTATCCATTGAATTTTGAGCCTTTAATGCCTTTCATTCATTAGTTATTTTCAGATTTTATGTTAAGCTATAGTTGTTTAACTATGTCATACAAGGAGATTTTATGAATTATTTGAGAACCTGTCATGAATTTCCAGATTGGACTGGTAATGGGTATTTGCTTGACTGCAATTCTGGGTGCATCGTTTGGATCTCTAGCTACCATTTTTACTCAGGATTCTGAAGTCTTGCAGGTGGTGAGATCATTAGTGTTGGTAAGTGTGTTGCTGCTGATTGATTTGTCAGTATTTGTTTGCATTTGTCTGTATCTGCCTCGTAATTCCGCTTTTATCTATGATTGTTGCTAGTTTGTCAGTGTTTCTCAACCATTTAATGCACTGGCGTATATTTTTGACGGTCTCCATTATGGTGTTTCTGATTTCCGATATGCTGCTTTCTCCATGGTAAGGTGTACTTTTCTGAATTTGTTATGATGTTTCTTTCGTGGTACATATGCTTCTCGAGGTTAACCTTTTTGGTAATTGCGTCGTAGATGTTTGTGGGAGCAGTCTCCTCTGCATTCTTGTTGTTCGCATCTCCACTTTTTGGCCTCCAGGGCGTATGGCTGGGTTTAGTTCTCTTCATGGCTCTTCGTTCAGTAGCTGGCGCTGTCAGGTAAAATGGCACATTAATTTATGTGTATATTGGGAAAATATGTTGTATACTGTTTCTGTCTAGTTAAAATAAAAATAGTTTGCTGACTCATTGTAGACGTCTAGATGGCTACTTTAATTTTCAGGATGCGATTTGTCATTCATTGATTACAATATTTTCCAATAAATGTTGGGCTAACAACCGTTGATCTAATTAATGGCATACAAGTGAAAGAAGTATGCATGATTGAGCTTACTATGCTATTTTAATTTCACTGTGGAATCCTGTATAAGTGCCATGGCTTCAATATCATTAGTTAAAATGCTGTTTGAAAATCAGTACCTGAAGTTCACATTCTTACATTGCTGATCATATCTTCAAGTATTTGCTGATAGTAAGAAATAGAGTAATTGTTAGGACTTTCTTTTACTCATTGTTGTTTTGCGACTCTTGGAGCTTACTGGTGAGAGAGAGTGTTAGGTTTCTAACTCAGATACCTAACAGTAATTGAGTGTATTAATTGTCTGGTTGTGCTTTCAATTCTTTTTTTTTTCCTTTTTGGTTGAATCCTTTGTGCTTTTTGTACATTTTCAGATGTCTCTCAAAGAATGGTCCTTGGTGGTTTCTACACAGGGATTTACAGATAGTATAGAGGTCAGTGTCTATTTCTACAATTTCTAACATGTCTTTTCTTTTTGATCGAGTAAAATATGGTTAAAATCATTGCAGGGGTTTATTTTCTCTGGAATTATTAAAATAATATTGTTTTTATCCTTACCTTTTTGTCCTTGGTTTGGTTTAACTCTAGAAAAAAAATTCCTCGATGGAGTGTATTAAAAGCTAGTGTAACAAAGTGTGAGCAAGCTGGTATTGTTTTCGGGATGTAAGTTAAGGACTTCATCATTCCACAAGTTATGTGGTTCAATATTATTGGATCTAGCTTTCAAAGTTATGAAAAGTTGCAGAGGTTGAAAGGTATACACAGGGTTTAAGATGGTCGGTTGAAATACAAGTGTTTTAGGCAATAGGCTTGATTTGCTATAATGTTTTGGTGGTGGAATCTGGGGATTTTAAGACCAATGGTGCCCAGTGATGGACCAACAAGAACTAATGTTGTGGTGGACTAGTAGGCTATACTAGAAAGCATAATATCAGGAATTCTTATTCAAGAGAAAGTAGGAGTAGCACCTGAAGAAATGATAGAAACATAAATATGGTTGTTTGATCATGTGAATCGCATAGAACATTGAAAGAAAGGTACTGTCAGGGAAATTTTAGCAGGAATACAGAGAAAAAGTGGAGAATTTTCAGAGAGGAAAAGTAATTTCTGCATAAAACTTGCTTTTTTTCCTTTCATTCACAATGTGCTATATAATATGCACTTTGGGCATAACCGTTTTACAGGGAAGAAAAATAAAAAGAACAAATAAGTAAGATTCCTTCCCCATTATGTCCTCATAACAGAATTCGCCTTTGTGCTGGAACCATGACACATCGCAATAAAATCAGAAAATCGTTGGGCCAAACGTGATGCTCTCTGTGGCCTTCCTTCATGTGTTGTGACCTCAGCTTAGTCTTGTGAGGGCTCTTCAATTGTCTCAGTAATTACACCCACAGAGTCTATAGTATTAGTAAGAGGTATCGGGTTATCAATCCTAACAAACATAGTTCATTTGAGGGATATGAAGTAAGACACTTACTGAAACCATTAAAAAAAACCTTGCTCCAGATCCTTGAGTACATTGACTTTGTGTAATCTATGTAGCTGACCCTGACTAAGGGATAAGGCTTTACGTTCTATGATCCCTAGGCTCCATTTGGTACGGCGGAAGGGGAATGGGTGGAAGGAAGATAGGATAAAAGAGAGAAAGTCGCTGAAAACACAAAATAAAAAACTATAAACTTTGCCAGAGAGAAGAACATCCATTACACATGATTGCTTGTGTTGCTTAATTTACAGCCAGTAGTGTTTTCATAGAACATAAAACTTTTGCTTTTTTATCAACTATAAATTGAAAAATCTCCCTTTTCACTTTTTTTCAACTACATAACTTCTCTTTTCATTCCTTTCTCATTTCTTTTCTACTCTATTTATTTCTCTCTATCAAATATAGAGCTTTGGTTAATCTTCATTTTAAATGTTTCAAGATGACTTTTGATCTGATTGAAAATGATTTTGACAGTAAATTGCAAAGTGTACGAGGATGTCGATATAGCCTATTGTTCCGTTTCATAATGTCACCGGAAAGAGCGAAAGATAATATTAGACAGCGTGATCCTGGCAGTATGCCCATTTATGAAGCGTTACATTTTGCATCTTTGTGAGTTTATTGGTGAACTACGACTTACCTCATAGCTTTACTCAGATATTAAGGAAAACAAACTGTAATTTATAATTTTTATTTTTTTCAATTATTATTTTGTGATATTTTTATCTTTACATTCTGGATAGATATTCATTCTACTTTATCTTAATATGTTTTGTAACTCATTTGCAGGCGGTCTCATAAATGGAGGATGTGGATGAAACGCTGTACTTGACATTTGAAGACTAATTTTTCCATCAGTGACTTGGTGTTTTCCGTTGTTCCCGTGTAGAGATAGGCAATTTTAGAAGCATTTTCTAGGTTATCGCTATGAAATTAGTCATATATATATATATGAAAACTCTCTGTTAAGCACATTTTTCACAGTCATTGTTTACCGTGTAAAGGAAAATTACAGACACGACTTTAGCCGTGCTTGTTTCCAGTTAGAATCCACGTTCTACACCAATCACTAAGGTTTGCTTCAGCTGCGTTCAACCATGGAGTGTCAAACGAAACTGCATAATTTTCACCATCTAATAGCATTTGTTCTTATTTCAGTGTAAGCATAGTTGGCCCAGTTTTATTCTCCCCACTTGGCATTTGAGAGGATGACAAAGGACGAATTTCACTAGGTGGAATCAAGTCACGGAACTTTTGAGACTTGTTGCTTGGCAGTCAAATTCAAATGCGATTCTTAAGTGTACTCTTGATTATTCACCGAATGTTAATCCAAGGTTCTTTCAAGGGTCGAATCTAGTCTCGAAATACAAAAAATGCACATCTTTTAGCAAACAATATCACACGGAAAGTTCGCATAAAATTATTCTTCGTGTAATACAGGGTGGGGGAAGTAAGTGAAACCTCAACCATGGTGAAAAATAGAAAGAGAAATTTAACTTTTATTACACAAACTGGCTGAAATGATTTCCAGCATACCGAAAGTGAATTTAGATAGGAAGTAAAATGTTATATATGGGGAAGGAAGGAATGTAGGTGAAGGATTGGTATGGTCTAGTCGAGGTTGGCAATGACAGCATCAACAACCTGCTGTGTAGTGCTGTCTCCACCAAGATCTTTAGTCATGTACTTACCCTCGGAAATCACACGCTTCACAGCAGTCTCGAGTCTGTCAGCAAATGAAGGAAACTGAAGATGCCTCAGCATCATGGCTGAGGAGAGAAGCAGCGCAACAGGATTTGCCTTCTTCTGCTCCACTTGCTTTTCCTTTCCAACATTTCCAGCCGAAGCACCTTGCTCAAACACAGCATGATCAGCCCCAACGTTTCCTGCAGTGCAATCACCACAATTATCTACAAATCATTCATTCATTCATTTCTTGCTTCTTCTTGCTCTTCTAACCATATTAATATTAACGGTCATTGACAGTATTCAATTACCTCCAGGCATTACACCAGTGCCTCCAGCAATTCCAGCTGCCGTATTAGCCACTAGATTTCCATACAGATTAGGAGTGACCTAAGATAATGAATCACATGGGTACAGGAGATTTAGAATGGGTAAAACTAGCTCTTAAGCATTAGAAACTAGGAGACTTTCTTATGAAAATTATTGACTGGGAGAATAGCATGAACGAATTAACTAACCATGACATCGAATTGCTCGGGTTTGGAGACAAGTTGCATACAACAGTTATCGACAATAATCTCGTTGTACTTGATACCAGGATATTTGGTTGCAACTTGTCGGCAAGATTCTAGGAAGAGACCATCAGCGAGTTTCATGATGTTGGCTTTATGGACGGCGGTGACTTTCTTCCTGTTGTTGAGGTATGCATACTCGAAGGCATATTTTGCAATACGTTCGGAACAGAACTTGGACATAACCTGAATGATTTAGTGAGAGTGAGGGTTAGAATTAGAATGTGGATGACAGATAATGGTAAATTGAAAGAGTGGAGAAAGAAGTTTGACCTTGAGGCTCTCGACAACGCCGGGAACGACCTCGTGCTCGAGACCTGAATACTCGCCCTCGGTGTTCTCACGAATGACAACGATGTCGACGTTGTCGTGGCGGGTGGGCAAGCCGGGGAGGTTGAAGCAATTGACGAGGGAAGCGTAGAGATCGAGGTCCTTTCTGAGCTGAACGTTGAGGGAGCTTACTCCCCCACCCACCGGAGTCCTCAAACCACCCTTCAAGCAAACCTTGTTCTTCCGAATCGAATCCAGAACCTCCTCCGGCACACGCCTCATGTCCCCGTGCACCTCGTACTTCTCAAAGTAAAGAGGGGCGTGCATGGCCTCCATCACCTGCTCCACCGCGTTCGTCACCAGAGGCCCAATTCCGTCCCCCGGTATCAGCGTCACCCCCCGCGGCGCTCCGTCCCCCGGTCGAGGCATGTACGTCACGCTCCGTCTCATTTCCTTCATCGCCGCCTTCATCACTGATACAGACATTCTCACCTTACCTCTCACCCCCATCTCTCTCTCCTCTTCGATCTCACTCTCTCTCTAACAACAATCAAAACGAAAGGTCCTCTTTGCAATTTCCACTCATGCCCCCGAGCTAAATAAATAAAGGGGAAGTATGGTTTATTATTACCTTATTTATTCTGAAAGTAAAAAAAGGATTACAATTAGGGGAAGAATATCAAAATGTCAATTGCAAAGAACAGGTACTGGATTCTGAGGCATGGCAAGAGCATTCCCAACGAGCGAGGCATCATCGTTTCCTCCATGGTTTTCTCCATTCCTTTTAAATCCTATCCTTTCCATTGCTTTCTTAGTTGCTGATCTTTCATTCAATCTCAGGAAAATGGTACTCGCCCCGAATTCCAATTGGCCCCCGACGGTGTTCACCAGGCACAACTAGCTGCACAATTGTTCCAAAAGGTATCTCTCCTTCCCTTAATTTTTCTCCCAAACCCAAATCTTCCAACCTAATTCCACTCTTTCACTCTCTCTGCTATGGAATTTCATGCCAATTATTATCTTTGCCGTTTTCTGTATATGCTCTAACCTCAACTCTATTATCGGACTCTTCACAGGAACTAGATGCCAAAAATATACCGCTTGCTGATGTGCGCATTTGCTGTTCTCCATTTTCAAGAACAATACACACCGCTAATCTTGTTGCTTCCTTCCTCAATCTTCCTTTTGATGGTCCCCAGTGTAAGGTGAACCAGAACAACTCAACCACCACAACTGCAACAACTTTGTCAATCCACATTCTGCACTTCCCTTTTCATTCATCCACTAATTTCCCATCCTTCAAATTTCATTTATTTTTATTCATCTCTTAATATCGTATATCTGTACCTCTTTTCCTATTCATCTATTATTTTGCCTCGTCAATTGAGTCTCTTTTACTAAGCAGGTGATTGAAGATCTTCGTGAACGCTATTTTGGTCCCTCATATGAACTCTTATCGCATGATAAAGTAAGCCATGCTCAACGCCAGTTTCTTCAGCTTCCTTCTGTTTTTCAGTTCGCCTTAATTTATATCAAAACATAAAATAAAATTGCTATCCATTTTTGGTTATAGAAATCTTCTATCTTTGGAACATAAATCTTGTTCTGATTAAGCATATCGTTGCCACCATTTAAAGGTACTGGCGTATATAAGTACTGTCAAACCCTTTAGTTTCCAACTCACTGGTTTCTCTTTTCCATTCATTAACAGTACGAAGAAATTTGGGATATTGATGGAAAAGACCCACTTGTTGGGCCAGGAGGAGGAGAAAGTGTCAAGGATGTTGCGGGTCGACTGGCAAGTGCTATGGCCACTATTGAATCAGAATTTGAAGGGTGGGCGATGTCTTTCTTATGTAACACTATTTTTTTTTTCTAGCGTGAATGTGTGCGAGGAATCTATTGGAGACCTGCAGTTTTTCAAGCTACCAAAATACTACTTTAAAATAAGCTGCATTCAAAAATTAGAAAACTTAATTTCTGTTATGAAATTTGATCTGACACACTGCTCTTTTGTTTTGAAGTTAAGTAAACTGATTTTGGTAGATTTAATTTTGAATCTTTAAATTGAAACGTGTAAAAGACATTAGAAAGTGTGAAAACTGATATTCTGATGTCAAAACAAGCAGGTATATAGTTCTTTCATCTGTGGTATACAAAAATTATTCTTGTCCTTAAACAAAAGGGAGATATTCTTATTTCCTTAAGTATATTTTGGTGTTTTTATTCATTGCTAATGTAATTCTGTCTGCGTCTTGCAGATGTGCAATTTTGGTTGTCAGCCATGGAGATCCCTTGCAAATATTGCAAGCAATTATGCATGCAGCTAATGAACATAAGGAACCCACCTATAATGACCTAGCATCAATACTAAAGGAAGTTCAGGTGGCACCCGTCTTGTCCCAGCACCGCAAATATGCGCTGCAAACTGGAGAGCTCAGGGTACTCATTTGAGATTTTAGGTCTATGATGGTTACAAAAAAGAGTCATGTGAGATCCCTTTATGAATTCGTTTTAAAATACAAACAGCTCTCCATATTTTAGGAACAGGGATCTGAATCCGTTTTTGTGCCTGTCATTTATTACTTTATTGATTATTCAACAAATAATTTCAATCAGAAATAACATGATATCTGGTTTTTCAAACAAGGACTCACGGCTGAACATGTCACTAAGTCCATGCTTCTGAACATTTAGCAATGGGAGAGCGAAAAATATGTCAATGAGTGTAAAGTGTGTCATTTTTTCCTTAGCGCATAACTCTTCCCAGTAAACGAGGATAACAAAATCCAGCATCTTTCACCCCCTGCCAAAAGCGCTAATATATCCTGTGAGGCACTCATGTTTCGTTTTTCTTTTGATCACCACTGCTCTTCCCTCCAACTCAGTAATCGTATGTGCAAAATTTCTCCACTGCTTCTTTCCAATTTCCCTTTTGATAGTACAATATCGATTATATATCTACCATCTTTGTCTCCCACTTACTATATTATACGTGTAATTTTTCCTTTGCCATGCCTAAAGACACTTAGTTTGGATTGGTATTCTTAAAAGTTAGCTTCGATTGGTGGGAAAAAAAGCGAATGGTATGAATTGGATCATAATGGAATATAATAAAATAAAATATCATTTGATTGTTTAAATATTTTATAATGAAATGATACAAATACACCATTCTTGAAGACCCGATAAACTGAGGTATATGTTTTATTATCTATATATAATCTTTATTCTAAGAGTATTTTATATTTTTATTTATTGTATATCCTCACTTAAAAGAAGTATTGTATACAGAATAGAATCTCCTCTTCGTGATGACCTTCAAAATCATAGGTGAATTGAATATTCACTGAGCTCCATCAATCGATTGTTGCGCTAGGACATTTGTTATAAAGTTACACAATATCCCTGTCCCAAATCATGGATTGTGGTATAATATCAATTTTAAACTTCTTTTAGGCTTTAAACAAACTTACGAGATTTACTCACATTAGACTCATAAAATTATTAAGACAAGAAGTCATTATAATTTTTAAATTAAATATTATAAATATAATACTTGAAATAAGAAGAATGTTAAAAGAACTTTCTTAATGTAATTTTTCTGAAACACCTTACAATTAAGTAAAACTTACTAAAGATTATAAAATAAAAATTACTGAATGAGAAATGAAACGACAAAAACTTACAAATTGTAATAATAAATTCAATAAAATAGACGATATCAGGTGATTGCACTGATCCATTTGAGAAGTATGTTGCAAGTTTAACTTAAACTATTTACAATGATGTTGGTTTTGGTTTATGGTGGGCACATTTTTTATCTTGTAGAATCTACAAAGAAGCTATTCAACCCACTTCACCTCTAGCCCGAAGCATGCTAGGAAGATAAGCATATAAACTTCTGAGGTATCCATTAATCATGTCAGAGTTTGATACAAAGCATAAATTTGACGACTACACATATTGTGAAAGGAAAGGTTTCATCATATATATGTATCAAAGACAGACAAGGGGGAGAAATATATACATATAGAGCATAGTGCACATGTTTAGTTGTTTGTTAATAATATTGTATAGTTGGATGGCATGTTGTTGCCGGCGGCATGGTATTAATACAAATATGAGTTATTGGGAAGAAGGAACATAAAAGAATTGGAAAGCAGGTATATATATATATGGAGACTAGAGTCCCAACCTCAAATCGAGAGTGAGGGGAGGAGAATTCAAGTCGAGGGAGGACTTAGGTGAGTCAAGGAGGAGAAGGTTTTCCCCTTTCTGATTCTCCCAATGACACCTCTTGTGCCCACCAAGTGCTTGCCCTGTGGAGAACACCCTCAGGCATATGCTGCATTTGTGACCATCACCACTCATGTTCATGTTCATGTTCATGTTCACGTTCTCCTCCTCACACTTCCCGCTACTTCCAATGCCTAACCCTATGCTTACATTACTACCAGTGTTCGCAAAACAGCCCTTCACGTTCTTGTGACTCGCACGGTGCCCTCCAAGAGCCTGGTGCGATCCGAACACCCTGTTGCAACTCGAACACTCGAACTGCCACTGCTGAACCTCTTCCTCCTTCTCTTTCTCTTTCCCTTTCTCTCTGTTGTTGTTGTTGTTGGAATTCGCCAGCAGAAGCAAACAGGCAGCCACCTCCTGGTCTTCCTGGCTCATTATCATCGTCATCTGTTGCTGCTGTTGTCGTTGCTGCTCCTGCTGTTGATGATGTCTTCTTGCGTTGGGGGGAGGGTTTATCCCTCTCCACTGACGCTCAGGGTGGCATCGCATGTGCCCGAAGAGTGCCTTCCACGACCAGAACTTCTTGCCGCACTCCGTGCATGGACGTGGATCGGAGGATCTCTTCCCCTTCCACCCCTCTTCTTCCATTGACACTATCGTTCTTCTCCGCTTCTTCTCCGCTTCTTCAGCGCAGTCAGAATCCTCCTTCATACCTCAATTCAACCAAATCCAAAACCTTTTCCAAGGGATGCCTTCTGCCTTATGTATCTCCTGACAGTTATTGTAACTTCTCATCAAGCAGTTTCTTTGTATATATTCTTTTTTATTATTTTTTTTTCTCATGAAAATAAAATATATTTTTTTCATTTAAAAAAAAAGTCAGTTACTTGTCACGTCACGTTGCTTCGTGCATGCTATGCAGTCTTGCTTTCCTTCCATTAACAACTTGGAACCTCTTTGTCAGTATCTACCACTGAATTTCATTAGCTTGGTGACATTTCAAACTTTATATATGGAGCTGAAGTAGATCACATGCACGCAATGAAGAAACGAAACTCGAGCATGCATGCAACCATGTTTGGCCAGTCTGCATCTTACAATTAAACTGTATCTTACAATTAAATTTAAGTACATCGTGACAATATCAAATTAAGCAAATATTATTTTTGTGATAAAATTCATTTTAAGAATATAATATTTATTTGCTTTAATGTTATCCCCTTTATTTAAAAGGTTCAGCTTGGTGTATTACTATGGATTCTGCATGTATCATATTATTATGTTAAAAGAGAACAAGAGGTTCTTTTTTACTATTGCATCTGCATGCATTACTATCACAGTGTTGAATCAATGGTTGGAATGTGATAGCAGCAATGTTATTTACAAGAGGTTCTTCAGATATTAAACCCAAAATCCTTGATCCAATGACATTTCACCTTGGTGGAGTTTTTGCAGTATTAATAGGTCCAATGGGTTGTTTTCTCCAAACCCAACAACCACTGAATGGGCCCATTTGAAAGCCCAACACCAAAGAATCCCTATCCAGTCTTCACTGCATTTACAGTTCCAAACACACAATTATAAGAAAAAAAAAGTCTTTGATACTATGGACAATCATTTGACAATTCACGTAGAGTTAAAATGATCATGGTATTTTTTAAAGAAAAATAATGAATATAAAATAAAAATAAAATATAAGAAAAAATAATCACTGATATAAAAATGAGTTTCGCCTTACATGTTTCTTGGTCTTTAATATCAACTCGAGACCAACATTATGGTGTAGAAATTTTTTTGATATATCATATTAGCTCATAACATATAAGACATCATATTAATGTTAGCTATTTATAGTGATTAAACGTAAGAGATAAATTGAAATTTCAAGTTTTTAATTATATTTTTTCTTTTAATGGAAAATCAATTCGGAGAATTTTGAATTCTAATATAATAATTCAATTAGTTCGGATTTGTTTAGTTTTAAATTGGGATGAAGATAAAAAATTATCTTCTATCGAAAAAAGGCATGTTTTTTTTGTTGAATTAAGTATAAAATGTTTGGTTAGATATTTCTTAAAAATGAACTTAGTAAAAAAGAAAGATCTGTTTGGTTCATGATTTATTTTGGAAGAAAGATCTGTTTGGTTCATGATTTATTTTGGATAATGAGTTGGACTGAACCAACATCAATCCATTTTTTTCTGTTTTTATATTAGTAAATATTAAATGAATATAAATTTTTTGTATTTTTTATAATTTTAGCTGCATTATCAGTACACTTTCTATTCGAAAGACACTATTATGCATGCTGACTTCACTTAAACATGAAGTGTATTTGCAAGCAACTTTTGTTTCCTTCATACACCCATCGTCAGTGTCTCTTTAACATAAAAAAAGAAGAGATTTAGCAAGTGAAAGATACGATCACGAACACACCCATTTCGAATCTATAGCAAAGATTTTGAAGGTAAACTTGACCATTTGATTCCATAATTGCTTCAAATGTTGTTAATTATTCTACCTGCCCATCTGATATGTTATACATTTTTTAATATTAAGGAAAAAATATAAATGAAATCAATCTCGTAGACCAGGTTTACTATTACTAATAAAAAACAAAGACTCAATATCTAACGCAGATGCAATAGAGATTCGTGGAGATCCAACAGGGACCCTTTAAAATTTTTATTGTACTATATGGGAAAAATTAAAAGAACATGAACACTTAAATTTGGAAAATGTCTGTTTGACTGAGAAAAGTCCGAACAGAAAAAAAAGGGCATTGACTCTGCTTATGGAAATTATGGAGATGAATGATTGGTTTGAATGAAAATAGTTGTTGTTACTGGTAATGAAAGAGACAATGAAAGAATAAGAATAAAAGAGAATTGTTGATAACATCGGTGTGAGATATGGAAATCCAAAACATAGCATAACTGTGTGAATGATTCAATGCGATGGAGAATCTAAAGCATTACGATTGCCTATCTTCAAACCATGCACATTATTACTATTTCGGAGATCCTCTTCACACTAATTGCCGGCAATCCCATGCTTCATTTCCTTTTTCTTTATTCTGGTTTCCTGTTTATCAGACATCTTGCATTGCTATCAAAACTCATTTTCAATACTAAATTATAATTATCTGTTAATGTCAAATCTATAGATTCTAGAGCCTAATCTCTCAGGGAATTTGGAACTCGAGGACCAGAAACAACTCCAAAGGAACCTCCCAACCACCTTCCACCTTAACACACCATTACTATTATTTTAACTTTCTTCCTTTACATAATCTTCTATTATCTATGCATATCTTAATTGAATTCGTTTTTCTTCTACTAACTCAACATTAAACGGTTGAGAATTTAAGTGTGACTTCAAATTTCACTGTTTCGGTTGTTGGATCGATCGATCGTCTGATTCTGGTTTATTTCAAGTCTTAATAGTTTGAGTTTCTCTTTGCTCAAGTCAGTTGTGCTTTACAAAGAGATCTTAATGAATGAAATTGTGTCAAAAGTGTCTTTACCTTGACCTCGGATCTATATTTATAGAGTTTGTTAGTAATCAAATTTATTAATTGACCATTATTGATCATTAAGATACTTGCTAACCGTCCATTAATAACCGTTACCTTATTAATTAACTTTTGACTACCTTTACTCTACCAAGCGACTATGCCCCATTAGTAGTAAGTTCATCTGAAGGTGTATCGATCGGTACACCATATAGTACAAGTAAAAATGAAAAAAGTAAAATAATATATAAAAAAGACACATTAATCCATTATTTTAAAATTTTAAATGAAAAGTGATATCAATGTCCTATGTAATCGGATTCAGATCTTATTGTATGTGAACTCATCATTTGATAAACCTATAACAAATTTTCTTTTCTTTTGCCTTTTAGCTTTTATTTAAAATTGGAGAGATTGAAATTATGTAAATATTACATATTAAGTTACATTTGATATTAATTTATTTTACTGAGATATATAAATTGCACTAAATTTTTAAAAAATATAAATATTATTTTTAAGCATTAGTTATGATCCATATCATATCATATTAAAAACAAATGAGGAAGATCACGGAGTTGTTGTGTTATATATTGTATAGTCCTTTAATAATAACATAATTTATTACACACTAATATAAAAATCTTAATTCCGTCACATTATAGGTATGTTATCTGATGATAGAGATTGAAATATTGAGAAAAGAAAAATATAAAAGAGTGAAATGGGCAGGTTTTTGTTTAGAAATGATGAAAGCATATAGGAAGAAGATGAATTATGTAAGTTATTAGATGAAGAATGTGTACTTAGTTTGAAGATAGGTTTGAATGAAGTGGAAACGATGTTGATAATAGATTAATGATTATTTTATAATTAAACATAGGCGATGGCAATGTCAATATGGGTCAATGAAACAGATGCGATTCTGAACATTTTTACGTAAAAGCAAAAACACCGAAAGGCAAAGGAGAAATAAAATAATGTAAAAAATAGAAGAAGAGGAAAATAAGTGTTGTAAATGAACAGCATCTGACTAGGTTCTAACGTCACTCTAAATCAATTATAGGTTTTATGTCAAATCACTCAAAGATGCAAGTGGACTACTCAATCTCAAAAAGATATCTTCATTATAATATTCAAAAACAAAATTAAATAAATAAATAAATATAATTTTTATTAAAATAATATGATAAAAAAGAAAGAAAGAGATAATGAGATGAAAGTGTAAAATTAGGTATAGAAATAAGAAAACTTGGATATGGATAGAAATATAAAATTAGGGCAAGGTGAGTGAGTCCCATTCTGCTTTTGGGTTTATTTATTTATTCATTGTAGTGGCTATTGAAAACTGTTAACACGTTCAAATCAACTATTATATAAAACATCACAAGTTGCAACATGGCAAGTATTTTTCTTTATAAAAATTATATTAAAACTATTACATGTTTTTTATATAAACACCATTACATTTTTCTACTTCTATCTAATACTTAAATATCAACCAATGTTTTTGTTTTTATTTAATTCTTTTTAAATTGCTTTATATTCTAAAATAAAAATATAGTTTAATTGGTGTTGTGTGCATGTAGAGTAAAAATGAAAGTACCCTTGCATCATTACCCAGATTATTATTTGTTAAAATTAAATTATTATTTTTTTCAATTTCTTCCTCTGCTGAGGTAGCTCCCACCTCCCTCCATCAACCTTTCCATTTTCAATTTGTAATCTGACATGAGAGGTGAGAAGTAGTGATTAGGTGAAGACATGGAACAAACAACTTCAATCCAAATTTAATACACATGAAGAGTCTTAAATTTTTCATTTATTAATAATTAATGATTTAGAATTTCAAAGTAAAACTGATTAAGTTTTCTCGATTATAATACTTGTTTAAATACTTCTTCTGTTCCATTCAAAAATATTAAAATTTACAGGATGTTCTCAATTAGAGTGGAACACTGGTTATTTTATTTATAATTATTTCTTTTGTTTTAATAAATATATTGTATTTACTAAAAAAATAAGATTATTTTAAAATACTTTATCAAAAAATATATATATATATATATATATCGGAGATTTTTTATTATTGTAAAAAAAAAAATTCAATGATCAAAGAAAAAGCTCTCAACTACTTTAGATTAATTGTTATCTAAATGTTTACAAGACATTGAAATATGCATAGAGTAATTACACCATTTCAGAATGGATGTTATTTATTAAGTATTTTTAATATAAGCGTAATAATTTTAAACAAGGAAAAAGGAAATTATTTTGATTTATATTTGAATTTAGATGGAATATTATTATCTTTAAAAAAAGAAAAAAAAAAGAATATTCAACAATACCCTTACATATAACTAATAGTAATTAATATATTATCACTCAATCATCTCTAATGAATTTACTCACAAAGGTTTAGTTAGGTGCAAATTAATTAAAGGCAAATATCTCAAGTATTAAATATTTTTTAATCAGAAAAGTTTAGAAAAATTTGTTAATTTAAAATAATTATGAATTAATTAGTGTATTTATTAGTGGGGCATGGAAAGATAGAAACTTTGGGGGATTGAATTACGTGTCAATAATATATTGGATGGTAGATGCCCTAGGATTTTCCACTTTGAAATATCTGCTTATTTTCGGAATATACTATTTATCATTCGACACTAATATTCACACTTTTTCCTCCATCAATATCAAACATCAATCATTATGATCATTATTAAATACTCTAATCAACTTCGACTAATATAAGGTTACTCTTTCTGTTTACTATATAATACTCATACTTTTAAAAGTAAAATCACTTCAATCTCACTTTTCTCCTTAATTATGATTCTAATACATAAGGTTAACTTTTTAATTAACATATAAATTATTTAATTTTTCTTTATATTTAAGTTCAGAAAAATCTTAACTAGAAAAAAATTATTCCATATTGTTGTGGATACACGTGTCGGTAAAGGAGAATCGAGTTTATGAGGAAAAGCTATATTTTATTATCGAAAATGAAGAGGCGGCTCCAATTTTTAATTTTATAATTTTATTATTATAATTAAAATAAAAATTTACTGAAATGTAGGGTAGGTTCACACTTCCAGACACTTCTATGCGTTAATGCTGTGTTCCTGTTATTTTTTTTATTTAATATTTTTTATTCTCTTTATCTCTCTCACTATTTTTTTTTTATATTTTTTAATTGGTTAGAAATTGAAAGAAGATTCCTTCGCCGACCTATTTCTTAAAAGGGATTTGTTTCCTTCAATCACTAATTACTAATTACTGTACATACGTAAGCCCATTAACCATCATCCACCTCCACATAAAGTAGACTTCGTTAAGGAATTAATTATTTTAATACTTCATTACTAATGTTTTTATTTTAAATAATCAAATCACTTTATTTTTAATTGTTAGAGACCACAATCGGCTTTCTATTATAATATAAAATCCAATCTTCAAAACATAAGGTTCCGTTTTTAATTCATCACCAAGGTTTGGGTTTATTTTCGAATTGTGAAATTTAAAGTGGAGAAAGTGCTATCCAAGAAAGACTTACCTTATTTCTTATATTTATACAATGGGAATAATTAGGGGAAAGGATCCCTAGATCATGAAAATTAGTGTGAAGATAAAAAAATTGGAAGAAAAAATATGATAAAAAGATGTTGTAGGGTATTTAACTTCGTTTAATAAATCAATCTTGATAATTTTACTAAAACATATGTGAATCATAATATTAAAAAAATATTTTTCTAATAAAAAATAAAGGTAAAAAAAAAATCAATATCTCATTATTATGAAAAGGGAGGATTAGCATTAAAATGAATATGGATAACAATATAGAAAAATTTAACTCTTGTTATTTCTAATAAATATGATATCTCAATACTCTTTCACGTTAAGGGATATAATACATTTCAAAAGTAAAAATAAACATTAACGAATAATCCAATGGTGGTTCAATAAATAACAAATTTTGTTAAGATACATTCAAACTCACGATTCTAATATTATTTTAAAAATTAAATTTTAAATCTAATTTAATTTTATAAAATTGACTTATAATAGAAAGTTTACACATATTTATATATATATATATATATATATATATATATATATATATATATATATATATATATTTTGTGATTTGTCCTTATCTATAGTTGATATGAAATTTTAAAAAATCCTCCCCATTAAATGAATATTTGCATGTTATAGGAATTTTTGCTCTACATATATGCCAAGAAAAAATATGAATAATTGCGTAATTGCATATATAATGAGTTATCTTTCTTAATTAATATTTTTATTCAATAAGAACCCTTTATCCATATTTAATCTCAAACTACCGTTCTATCTAAGTAAACAATATATCATTAGAAACACTGCATAAAAGTAAAACATTAAAAGAAGATTATATACTTTATAAAAGTGTATTATCTTCATTAATTATTAGATATGGATATATAAATTAGATGTGTGAAATTTATACAATATATTCCTTAAAAAAAAGCAATATGATATTGTCGTTTTAATTGTACTAGGTAGTTTGTGATTCAGCAATTACATCATAATATAATATACAAAGTTATCAAGACATGAAAGAACACTAAATTTTATAATCGATACGCTTGTCTATGGTATGTATGTATTTGAGGCATATTTGTTATCCATTAATCGGTTAAATTAGTTTTCTTTAATTTTTTTTTAATTTATTATAATTGTAATTTTCTATGACGATCAATTTGTATTCTTACCTTGTGTTTGTTACAACATATTTATTGTTCAGGCAAATGGAAAGGAGAATATAGTTGTAACATTGTATTGAATATAGAACAACTGAGATCTACTTTTTTAAAAATATATATATCTAAATTATTTTTAAATTACTAAATTTACTTAAAATATAATATTTAGATTAAATTTTATCATGAATTTATATTGAATGCATATTTTCTCTGAAAAATGAGAAACTAAATTTTAACGATCATATGTAGCTTTCAGTATAAAAATAAAGAATGCTAGTTAAAGAGGTTGAAAAATAATTTTAAACTACGTTGTCCAGCTGGTCTTATTCGTACCACGTCCATTTCATGACAGATGTCAAAATAAAAATCCTTCTTCATATACCGTTTTATTTTATTTTTTAGTTATTATTTAAATACGTAGTTCCTTAATTTTAAACCCCAAGAATAACATTTCCAATCCTTTTTACTGAGAAATAAACATGGGAGAGACAAAGATGTTGCCATAAATAAGATTTTTATATTTATATCTAAATCAATTTCAAAGTAAATAAAAAAAGTACAAAATAAAATAAAAGAAAATTTAAAAAAAATACAGAACCGACAGGTAAACAAAATGTTTATAACGATTTAATGATGTTTCTGAAGAAAGGACAGGCTGATGGAAATGATCTTTGTAAAG
The DNA here is from genome assembly GCA_027742785.1 of Vigna reflexopilosa. Taxonomy (NCBI): domain Eukaryota; kingdom Viridiplantae; phylum Streptophyta; class Magnoliopsida; order Fabales; family Fabaceae; genus Vigna; species Vigna reflexopilosa. The sequence goes on along the minus strand of CM050921.1, from coordinate 248,756 downwards.
GCTTATTAATGTCAAAAGTAATGATTTATTCTCTATACAATGCAATTGATATAGACATCCGATGTTGAAACGTGAATTCCATTGCAAGTACAAATTTCTAAAAGAGTAGTAATATTACAATACGATACATTAATAAGTATTTAAAATTTATGGCAATCATGAAAGATGTATTTAAATTAATATGTCGTATAGTTAATTAAATATTTAATACTTTATTTGTAATATTATTTATCTTATTTGATGTGTTTAGAATGTTTATAGTAGAAAAGCAGTGAAACTTTTAGAAGAGATTAATTATAGTGTTTTAAAAGAAAAGGTGCCGAAACCTTGGATCTAGTTTAGGTAGCGAGGAAAACAACGTTGTATTAGAGTAGCAGTGTTTGTGATGCGCATTGCGTTGTGTCGATTAATTCACCAATGAAACAGAGAAGAATCTTTTTCAATTTCGCGGCCTCAACTTGGATTTTATAATATATTATCATCTCTTTTTCTTTCTTTAAAAAAAAAAAACTAAGAAATCTCTTCCATTGGTAAATTTAAATAATGTCATATACAGTATCTATATAGTATGTATGAATACGAAGATTTGGCCAAAGAAGTCGTGCCCTTTACGCAATTTCGAATTCATCTTGAGTTTGCTATGGGGTTGCCACGTGGCGAAGAGAGAGAGAGAGAGAGAGAGAGAGTGAGTGAGAGTGAAGCACTCCTACTCCTACATTCTTCATGGTTATGATCTCCCACTATTATGCAGCCGCTTCTGCATTCTTATATTATTATTTATTATGTCAAAATCCTCATATTATATATTCAAAGAGCTGCCAACACTACTATATGCAGTTTTATATTCAAAATTACCTACCTATCAATGGATTCTTTATATATCATTGATTAAATAAAGAGATATACTTTCTGGTGTATTTACTGATATTTAAATCTAACAACATCTTAATGGTACGATAGGTAACACACATATATATATATAAGTATAAGAAATAGTTAGTGTGATAATTAATGAGTCCTACACGTTGGTTTCAGACGTTGATTTTTTTAGTTGTTGTTCGTAATACAGGAAGCAGCTAAAATAAGTATATAATTATTTTACAGCGGCGAGTAAGGGAGAAGAGATGTGCACATAAATGAATAAATAAACACCGGCCACTGTGAGTGACTGAGAGAGGAAGGTCCCACTGGAATATCAGAAATTTTCCTTTTTCTGCTCATTTCTTTCTATTCTATTCTCTTCTATATATATATATATATATATATATATATATATATATATAAGCCTTATGTTGAGTTGTGTTGAGGTCGATCAGGTACTTGTTTTCTGAAGAATCCAATAAATTTTCCTTCTTTTTCAATCTTCATCTTCAACCAAAGTCTCGGAAGTGAATTAAGAGCAGCATGGAATATGGGGGGTTGGTGCAAAATTGTGGGTTTGGGAACTTGTGGGAGTGTGATTCGGCCTCGGAAGAAGATTCGATCGAGGAGGTGCTGGCAGAAGGTTGCTGGGTGGAAACGAGTGGGGTTGGGAGCTGCGAGGCTCAGTATATTGGAAGTTCAGAAGCGGAGATGGAGGTGGAGTTGAGGAAGAGATGGTGGATTGGACCCAACAAGGCTAATTCCTCCGTCAAAGACAGACTGGTGGTGGCTGTCTGTTATCTCAGAGAATGCACAAAGAACTCCAATCTCATGATTCAGGTGTGGGTTCCCTTACGCAGAGGGCTTGTAGCTGGGCCTGAGTACCTCACCAGAAATTTAGATGATTGGGTTGCAGTTGAGATGAACATGAACGTCAACATGAACAGCGCAAGGGATGTGAGCCTTCGATTCTACCGAAGCCAGGAGTACCCTCGGCTTCCTTATTACGTGGATCTTCCTGGTTCTTTAGCCCTCCCTGTGTTCGAAAGAGGCACCGACACATGCCTCGGTGTCATCCAGATTCTAACGCCTCCCTGCGACACCATCAACTATTGCCCGCAGCTTCTTAACAATAATCTTCTCTGCAATCCTTTCCAGGTACTTCTTCTTCTTCTTCTTCTTCTTCTTCTTCTTTAACTATTTCATGTTTAGTTTCTGCCATACCATAGCATGCCATGTTTAGTAACGGAATCGGAACAGGCATTCGAGGAGGTGTACGAAGCGGCGGTGAATGAGATTGTGGAGGTGATGAGGTGTGTGTGCAGGGCGCAGAATGTGGCATTGGCTCTCAGCTGGGCTCCTTGTTGCATCCAGCAGGGAGGGAAGTGTGGTGGGTATGGCCATTCAACGGAGAATCACTTGTCAACAGTGGAGAGAGCGTGTTTTGTGGGAGATGCACAAGTTCTGGGCTTCAAGGAGGCTTCTTCTCAGCATCATCTCTTGCGAGGACAGGGAATCGTTGGCACGGCCTTCACAACGGCCAAGCCCTGCTTTGCGATCGACGTAGCCGCCTTCACCAGAGCCCAGTATCCTCTGGCTCACCACGCCAACATCTTTGGCCTGCACGCTGCCGTCGCCATTCCTCTAAGGAGCCTCTACACCGATTTTGTCGTCGAGTTCTTCCTTCCCAAGGACTGCCGTGACAGGGAACACCAAAGCCACTTCCTCAACTCCATATCCCTGATCCTTCAGCAGTCTTGCCGGACCTTGCATGTTGTCATGGGGGACGAGTTCACGTTGCCCCCGCTGCCGCCGCCGCCTCCGCCACAGCCGCAGCCATACGTTAATAACAAAGAGGAGATAGTCATGAGTGAGAAATCGGACTCGCAGTGGCAGGCAGAAGCGTGCGGGTCGTGGATCGCGCACATGATGGAGGCCCAGGCCCAGGAGCAGAAGGCGAAAGGAGTGTGCGTGTCGTTGGAATACCTGGAAGAGGCGAAAGAGGAGTTCAAAGTGACAGGCAAGTGCCGGTGGGAGAGTGGCAGCGGCGGCGCTTACGATGCAGTAGAGGTTCAGGAGCAGCATGTGTTCGGCGATGAATCTCAGACCCAAACACAAACTCAGAATTTTGGCGGGCGACGTGGCAGAAAGTCCGGCGAGAAGAGGCGTACGAAGGCGGAGAAGACCATCAGTTTACCAGTTCTGAGACAGTACTTCGCCGGAAGCCTGAAAGATGCGGCAAAGAGCATCGGAGGTGAGATTTATATATATATATATATATATATATATATATATATGTATGTATATATGTATATATATTGATGATCATCATCAATCAAACTCAATATATATTGAAATTTATTAACGAATCGACGCGTGCATGCATGCATGCATGCATGCACATCGCATATGCAGTGTGTCCGACAACTCTGAAAAGGATATGCAGACAGCACGGAATCACGAGGTGGCCATCGAGGAAGATAAAGAAAGTAGGGCACTCTTTGAAAAAGCTTCAGCTTGTGATCGATTCGGTGCAGGGTGCAGAGGGTGCCATACAGATCGGCTCTTTCTACAACAGTTTTCCGGAGTTGAGCTCTGCCACCTCTCAGTCGAAGAACAATAACAGCAGCAACAACAACTCCTCCTCCTTGTACGGCCATTCCCCACCGTCATCCTCCTCACCTTCCACCGTGCCTCCTCAACAGCAGCACCTGTATTTCAGCACTCCGAACGTGTCCCAAACAGGTCTTCGAGTGAAAGCTACTTTTGGGGATGAAAAAATCCGTTTCAGCTTGCAACCGAAGTGGGGTTTCAGAGATTTGGAGGTTGAGATCGGAAGGCGTTTCAATGTGAAGGATTTGGGGAATTTGGTGGTAAAGTATTTGGATGATGAAGGAGAATGGGTTGTTTTGGCCTGCGATGGTGATCTTGAGGAGTGCAAAGATTTGCATACAACCTATGAAAGCCGCACCATTAGACTTGCCCTATTTCAACCTTCTCCTTAACCTTACAATTTCCCAACCATTTTATTTATTTATTTCTCTTCTTCTTTCCTTCAAATCCTAACATTTCCATCAACAATCTCTTCCTTCTCTCCAACATTATATATAAATATATATCTTCTGTCTCCAAATATCTCTTCTCAATCCTTTCATTTTCTCATTTTACTTCTAACATAATTTGCATGCATCAACTTTAACATATTATCACTATCAAAAACCACTCTGTACTTTTCAATAATTTTAACTACTCATAAAAGCTGCCTCTTTCTATTTGTAGAATTCATCTTACGACAACTCCAGCTCAACTAGTTCAGTTAGTTTCCCTTAAATGGAAATCTTTATTTGAATCTAATACTGAAAAAAGAGAGGCTATGGTTTCGCTAAAGCATTATTAAAAAGTGAAGTAGTTGGTGGAAAAATTAACATTATTTATACCCAAATTCATTCGAAGTATAATAAAAAATTTATATACGTTTGTAAGAAAAGCTTAATAAGGTTACACTTTTGTTTCTACAGAAGCCAATTAGTTGTAGACTTGCGAAAGTGAAGAACAGCACATAGATTGTAAAGTTGGGAGAGCCTACATACGTCTTTTCGATTTAATTTATAAGTTTAGTTTCCTATAATTAACTATTATTTATAAGAAAGGGATCAGTTAAAGTTAATTAAGTAGTTAAAAGTTAGAAAAAGATTGTAATTAATACTTAACGTGTGTGCAAGTTTTCAATATTACATAATTAAAAAAATGTTTGTAATTTCAAATGTTTTAATATTACTACTATTACTGCTAATTGAAACTCGATGTCCTATATGTTTAGGAAAATTATTCTTTGAGACAAACTTTTGTTTATACATTCATTTTGCACAACACTTTTACAATAAAATATTATATTAATATAGATAAAAAAGTTTATAAGTGTAAGTTGAATGGAAGAGAAAAATTTAGTGTCAAATATTAGCTACCATATTTTTAATATTTGGATGAAAAAGTGATTTAATATATTTAGTTGTAGGTGACCGATTTTTTTTTTTGAGAAGCTAAAATAAAACTTTAAATATTAAAAAGAAATTCTATAACCATTGTTTAATTTAATATTTAAAAATCATGTAATTTTGTCCGCGTTAAATGATTTTAACGAATATATATTTCATTATTCAATTGAATTTAAATAAATAAAATAATAAAATGATTGAAAATGTTTATCCCCGTCTTCTCATGATAGATACAACAAAATTAACATTTTATTCTAACACTCCATGTTCCTTTCTCCCATGCACCTTCCACATTTGTTTTTTCTCAACTTATTTCAAGCCAATAAAAACAAAATGGAAAACGAACTTTATGTTTCTCCAAAAAATTTGTAAAGCCTCAATCATTATTTCTGGATTGATAAAAATTTCTAAAAGAAACTTGAAGAAAACTTAAATTTACAACATCCACATAATAAAGCATTATTCAAATATAACTTTCAAGTATTTTCTACATGAAACCCACAAAATTACCAAAATATCATCAAATATGTAATCAAAATGTAGTTGTAAAAGTAATGGAACATTTATTTTCGATGATTCCGATATTTTCACAACAACTTTTTGACACTATTTTAACAACGTCACATGTCGGCATGCGATTGGACGTTTTATTTTTTTAAAAAAAATTAAAAATTTGACGTCATTAATCAGGAAGAGATTTGAATTTTTTCAATTCCAAGTTTGTCCTTCCCCTGTTTCATCAGATTTTAACATTCTCTTTCTTCTCATTTCTCCATTCCGTTGTCGTTCTTGGCTTGGTTTTTGCCCTTTCGTTCTCGTTCTTGCTTTCGTGTTCGTCATCTCACTCTCGTTGGTCCTTCTTCTTGTCCTGTTCGCCTTCGTTGTCGTTGTCGGTGTGGGTGTCGCTGTCATTGCATCTCTTGGTTCTTGCTCCGTTCGTTTTGCGAAATGGCGAGTTCTTCGAGCAGGGTAAGCGCGTTCATCCTTGGTGGATTTTGTGTTTAGCGTTTCATATTTTGAGTTTGGGTTTTCTGTGTTGTTTTTCATTTAGGATTTTTAAGAATATTGCATTGGATGAATATAAATTTGGGAGACAACCTCGTGAAAGGAGCTTTGGAAACTGGTCTGGTATGTGGTTTATTGTTAGAGTGATTTATGTTATTATATATGTGTTCCTAGTATGATTTGAATTGTCGAATTTCAGGTTAATGATGATGTTGATGTTGATGTTGATGTTGGTACAATGAAGGATAAGAATGATCTTAAGGATGAACGAAGACAAAAAATGAAAGATGACAAGCCATCAACAAAGAAGCTACTTAAGAGAAAACGCAGAGAGAGTTTTATGCATACTTTACACCAGCAACAAAGTCTAGTTGCAGAACTTAAAAGGAGGGTTCTTGTGTTGGAGGAAGAGGTGGCATTTGAGAAACCTAGACGAAGAAGACCAGAGGATGGTGGACAGAGTGTCCCTCGTGAAGAACCGTCCATCTCCCCGAGAGGCATCTCCCCGGGCGACATCTCCCCGAGAGGCATCTCCCAAAAAGGCATGCCCACCGATCCTCCTCCAATGAAGACATATGTGAGGATGAGGTCACGAATGCGTTACAAGAGAAGAGCGCTTAGGACTCCTTATATTGGATTGCTCAGAATTAAAAATGAGTGATATTTGTATAGCTTTCTTAAGACATTGTAATATGGAAATATTGTTACATGAACAGATGTTTTGTAATTTGAATTGTATTATGTTCAATGTTATAAAAGTGCAAGTTTCCTTCATTAACATATTATTACTTATTAACTCAATTGTATTTGTTATTGTAATTGGAAAATGAGGTTTTGTTTGAATTGTTAATGAATAAAGTTGGCATTTAAATGTAGTATTACTGTATTTGAAGGAGGAATGAAACAATGATTGTTGGACAGAGGAAAGAATTATGTATTTTGAGTACAAGAACTTAGTTCAGGTCCTGAAAAAAAGTGCAACAGAAAAGCTCTGGTAATCCTTTACAGTAGAATGGTTAACGATTACGCGAGCTGATTTTCTGATTTGGACAAAAAGTTCAACAAAGGGAGCCCGTTTTTTGTTCACAGCGGACCATGGTCCGAAATCTTCATTTCAGAGCAAAGATGAAATTTTTTTGCTGTCATTAAGTGCTTTGGATGTGTTCTTAGTGTAGTTGTTCATGTTTGGGTATCCCAGGACATTATGATGTGGAGTCCAAAGACTGAAATCAGGTCCTTATGCAGAAAAAACTCTGGTAATCGTTTACAGCAGAGTGGTAAACGATTACGCGAGCTGATTTTCTGATTTGGACACAAAGTTCAACATAGGGAGCCCGTTTTTTGTTCACAGCGGACCATGGTCTGAAATCTTCATTTCAGAGCAAAGATGGAATTGTTTTGTTGTCATTAAGTGCTTTGGATGTGTTCTTAGTGTGATTGTTCATGTTTGGGTATCCGAGGACACTATGATGTGCAGTGCAAAGACTGAAATCAGGTCCTTATGCAGAAAAAACTCTGGTAATCGTTTACAGCATAGTGGTAAACTATTACGCGAGATGATTTTCTGATTTGGACACAAAGTTCAACATAGGGAGCCCGTTTTTTGTTCATAGCGGACCATGGTCTGAAATCTTCATTTCAGAGCAAAGATGGAATTGTTTTGCTGTCATTAAGTGCTTTGGACGTGTTCTTAGTGTGGTTGTTCATGTTTGGGTATCCTAGGACACTATGATGTGGAGTGCAAAGACTAAAATGAGGTCCTTATGCTGAAAAAACTCTGGTAATCGTTTACAGCAGAGTGCTAAACGATTACGCGAGTTGATGTTCTGATTTGGACACAAAGTTCAACATGGGGAGCCCATTTTTTGTTCACAGCGGACCATGGTCCAAAATCTTCATTTCAGAGCAAAGATGGAATTGTTTTGCTGTCATTAAGTGTTTTGGACGTGTTCTTAGTGTGGTTGTTCATGTTTGGGTATCCCAGGACATTATGATGTGGAGTGCAAACACTGAAATCAGGTCCTTATGCAGAAAAAGCTCTAGTAATCGTTTACAACAGAGTGGTAAACGATTACGCGAGCTGATTTTCTGATTTGGACACAAAGTTCAACATAGGGAGCCCATTTTTTGTTCACAGCGGACCACGGTTTGAAATCTTCATTTCAGAGCAAAGATGAAATTGTTTTGCTGTCATTAAGTGCTTTGGACGTGTTCTTAGTGTGGTTGTTCATGTTTGGGTATCCCAGGACACTATGATGTGGATTGCAAAGACTGAAATCAGGTCCTTATGCAGAAAAAGCTCTGGTAATCGTTTACAGCAGAGTGGTAAATGATTACACGAGATGATTTTCTGATTTGGACACAAAGTTCAACGTAGGGAGCCCATTTTTTTGTTCACAGCGAACCATGGTCTTAAATTTTTCTATGTTTGTCTTAAATCATATGGTTTAGGCGTGATTTTGTTGCTTTGGTATGATTTTAGTGTGGATAATAATGTTTGTGCACCTCATCATGGAGATAAGAAACAATTTTCATTAGTTCACCATGCTTCAACAGCGCACACCTACAACGCCCAAGACACCGACAACGACAGAGCACTCAGACAAAGAGACGGTGACAACGACGGTGATGATGAGAGAACGAAAACACCCAAGACACCGAGAACGCCTGAGAAATGAGACAGGGTAAGCGCGACAGCGGAAGTGATGATGAGAGAACGAGAGCGACGAAATCGTGAAAATGAAACAATGAAAGAGGACACGAAACCAAAATTCATGGCCTTTGCTTTCCACATATGCTCCTAACTTGATTTATAAAACTGATTTCTTTTTTTAAATAGCCGCCCAATCGACATATGTCATATGGCGTTGTCAAAACCGTGTCAAAAAAACGGTGTCAACATATCATTTTCGATTATAATATTAACTAATTAAAAATATTTTTGTGAATTTTTCTACAACCGAGTCCGTTTCAATTGAGAATTATTTTAAAGTATAAAAATTATCAAGTTGACGCATAAATGAGAAATGTACCCCGTAAATTATATTAGAGATTTTTTTTAAAATATTTTAAGTACTATTTGTATAAAGTTGAGAATATGATTGTATAAGCTTAATCAATATTTTCTAAAAATAAAATTATCTAACTCCATATTATACATTTAAACGTGATTCTCAAGAACATTCTAATAATGAAAATATTTCATTGAAAATTGAACTTAGGATTATGATCAGAATTGTTATGGGTATTTTGGTACTTAAAATACCCTAACATTGTTTGAGAATGACAACAATAGTGAATTACAGAACAATTTTACGTTGTTATCTAATCACAAATGACCGTCGATTTGAGTTTTAACAATATTAATTTAAAAGTTGGCAAACTTATTTTGTGATGGAAAGATGTCAAACTATTACCAATTTATAGTACATTTGCTCTATAAAAATGTTCTTGGAATTATATCATATACACACTATTGTAACTGTGAAGAACCTACAATAGTCAGAAATTAGCAGATGTTCCTCCGTGAAAATGTTCAGATACATAAGCGATAAAAGCTTTTTTAATCCAAAAGTCAAAAGAAAAGATACTACGAATCCTTTTGTCAGAACAATTTTTCTGTTCATCAAACATGTGATTAGCGTGGTTAAAATCTAGCTTCATCTAATAAGAGGCTCTGTTCTGATGAAGTGCAAAGGGCACGTCATCTTCTAAATGACTGTATATCTCAACGGAGGACCAAACAAGCTCAATGCCACCTGAAAAGGAAGGGCAGGAAACGTTAGATGCTTTCTAATTAGTCACTGCACATAAGTTACTCATTTAATCTTGTACTTGAACACATTTTACCTTTTAATCCTTATATCAAAAATTGTCTTAACTTTCATATATAATATTTTTAATCTTTATAAAAAAATTAAAATTATAGGTGGGAGGATTAAAATGAATGATTTTTAAGTATAAAATATAATGGTAGGGTAAATTTAAATGTGATAAATTTAATTGGATTATTTATTTGTTTACAAGTTGTCAGTTTTAGAGTACAAGGGTTAATAGTTTATTACAGTGGTTATTAGATAATAACAGAAAATAAATGGTGTTTTAATAATAGAGTTTATGGTTTTGTAGGTGAAAAACCAATATATGAGTCTATAAATTGTAAGTGTCCAACTAACATAAAAGAAGAATGTATAAATTATAAGAACTAAATGTGTGATTAAACTTTGTGCATATATACTTTTTGGGTACAGAAAGGTTTAGGGGGAAGTTAGGCTATCCTAAGGTCAAAACATACCACAAGCCTCAGACAGGGCTTAGAGTCATGCCGAGTGCTGGCAAGTAGTAATTGAACCAGAGCCATAAAGGTAAAGTGCTCGATTACTATAGGCAGCACTAATCCAATTGGTGATTTTATGGATTAATGATTAATAAAATTGTAAGGCATGTTGAACACATTGTGAAATTGAATGCCATGTTTGATCAATAAAACTCAAAATGGAAGCGTTGTAAAATCTATTTCATGACGTCAATGAAAAGCTACAGCCATTTGTAGAGTAAAAACCAAACACCACAGACTTACTGGTAGAAACACAAGACCGTGCAAGAAGCCAATGATAACTAAGGCCAAGTACATCTGGAAGTAATACACCTGCAGAGACCCAAAAATTAATTCTAATGTTTATTGATCAGACAATAATCAAGTTTTGGATCTAAGGGCGATATGCACATACCACAAAAATTTCAGATGTAGAGAAGCAAAGGACGATAACTCCGACTAATTTTGTAAGTGTGATTCCACTGCCAAACAAAGATAAATAATACAGAAAGAAAAATATCAAACAAAATAATAGTGCAGACAGGTCAATAACAACCATCATTCAAATAATTTTTGTAATTTAGTCATAAATGCTTTATACCTGTAAAAGTTCTCTAACAACAGAGCAAGAGTAATATCAAAAGTAAGAACTATATACTAACTCAAACTTTTCACGAAGTCCAATGGATCAAAAGTTCTTTCACTGAACATGAAAAGAACGAATGACCACAAACAATGTATTGAGATTGATAATAAGATATCACACACAAGTACAATAACTAAATGCACCTATTTATACCATTGAAAAGCCCAAGCATTAGTCCTTCCAGTACTAGCCCACCCTGCTAGCAGCTTAGCTTAGGTCTACTACTAATAACCCTAATTTCTTATAATGATCCCCCTCAAGCTGAAGCTTATTTTACAAGTTGATGCACAAATACAGTACGCACATGTGTATCCAAAAAATGATACAGTTATTTTAAAATGTATATAACACAATAAGTGTATGGCCATGATAGACGCCACCAGTGTAATACCATGTTAAAATTTTAAGGCTCCTCCCGATAACACAACACAGAGTAACTTATTCTGTTTTATCAGTTAGGTCTTCTTTCTGTATATATTTTAGTTTTCTATCTGTTGTAAATAGATTAGTTATCTTTTCTTTGTACGACACTTTACATGGTATCAGAGCTACTGTCATGGCTTCTGAAAATTCTTCTGCTACTCATAACTCTGAAACCATCACCGTTACCTCCTCCAACCACCCTCACACTTTCAACACACCTATCTCCCTCTGACTTTGATACCAAAATATTACAAAAAAATACAATAACCTAATGCATTTACTTATACTATTAATTAACCAGGTCAATCACTAAGATATAATATAATATATAATGGGGGCATATCAGCTCAGGTTTGTTATCATTTGTTATCATCACAACAAAATTTTACCATACAAGCATACATGATGGTTAATAGATCCATATATGATTTGTAGACAAAATTTGTTGTTCTCAAGTATCAAACAACAGCAGTTATTACTAGATATTTTTGCTATATACCCATAGTGAGCTACACATGGTACAAGGATAGATATGTTACAATCCATGGCATTTCCAAATGCAAAAGTACATATAGTCAACCTGAATACAGAAGCCCCCATGGTACACAATGCTGTCTTTGCTCGTTGGTTCCTATCTCCCAAGCTTACCTGTGAAAACATGTATACAAGATCAGAAAATGTGCATAGTCACCAATAGGCAGGTGGTTCAATTGCATAAAGTCTCTGAATTTATCAAACTATCAATATTCCCCTAGTGACAAAGCAGGTTGAATTTCACATGCTTTAGTAATCCTCATAATCTCTTTTCCGAACAATCAGGAAGTAAACAGACATCACTATTCCATTGAAAACCCCAGAGGAAAGACCTGTCAATTTATAGAACAGAGGACCAGACTAACCGTGAAGGCATGGACTATATGCACACAAAATTCCACAGCAATCCCTATTGCCATAATAAGGTTTACAACAGACACTGCATTGAGTTGGATACCCAAAATTGCCATTACACCCTGCAGGAGTCACAAAGGTCGTTTGTTTGAGTCTGTAACTACGGAATTAAAAAGGATGTAAAAAGGAAAGCAAATAAAAGATGAAACAAAATTTGCAACAGTAAGATAAATGATACCATGAGGTCCAAAATTATCATGACAATAACTAGTAATACGATTGCTGAACTCCACAAGCTGCATTGAATAGAAAACACAAAAGAGATATACTTATACCTGTAATGGAGAGAACATATTTGTAGTTTTAACTGTAAATATGCAAGACTTACCTGGATGTGATGACCAAACAAACAACAAAAATAGCACCTGTGATATAACCTTAAGTTATTTAAAATGAATTTGATTAAGGAAAGATAGACTTGATATGACACATTTTCGCACAAGTAATAGTTGAAGAATATATGTCAAGGAGAAAGGGGAAACAAAACATGGACAAAAGTGGTTAGGTAGGCATGAATTACATTTCACTTTCCAATTTTGGTCCAATCAGAAATGTTAAGACACATTGATATGACACATTTTCACACAAGTAATAATTGAAGAATATATGTCAAGGAGAAAGGGGAAACAAAACATGGACAAAAGTGGGTACGTGAATTAGATTTTCACTTTCCAATTTTGGTCCAATAAAAAATGTTAAGAGGACGGCAAATAAGTATTACCCATGGATATATTGTTTTAAATCCCAATACTGAAATCTTTCATACGTAAAAAGAACCAGATGATGCTATATATCCTTTCAAGAGGCAGAAATAAAGCGGTTTGGCATTGTTGAGATGATAAACTACTTCATCAAAGACCATAGAGATAGAATTTAGAAGTTTGAAGCCAAGAACATGGGTATAAACCTTCTCAATAAAGGCTAAAATTTCAACATATAAAGTGCAAAAAGCGGACATAAAGGAAAAATGAAGGATCAAAACAGACCGTCCAGCTTACACAAGGTTGACACGTGAGTATGTCATTCTGCATAGATATGCATTATTTAAATGGTTTTGGAACACCAACCTAGTGCTATGGTAATGTTGATCAGGGCAAACTTCCATATGTCCAGGTATTGTTCAAAGAAGATGTAAAACACTGAGTACGGAAAAATATCCATCTGCATGAGATAAATTTAGTCAACAAGTGGAAACCCCAAAAGAATCAACAATGTTGTACACTGTACAGGCTTAGCAATTACAAAATGGTCCATAAGGATGAGAAAATGGAAACTAGATCCATAATCATACGAAATGCTATTTTGTCAAACTTACTATAACCAAAAAGACATTCCAAGAAAAAGTGACGAGTTAACAATACCAACAAACATGGGGACTCAGGTCAAGAGAAAAAGGAACAACAATTCCAGGTAAAATATTAGATTGGTAAATGACAGAAATAATAATAATAATAACAATAATAGAAAGAATAACAATAACACTAAATCAGTCCTCGTTAGCATTAATATAATTGACCCTTCTCATCTCATTCAATTATAGTAATGTTCATTATTATTGAAACCTCATAATAGTCAACTGAATCTAGTTTTTCTTCTATTACAAAATCATTTATGATGGTTGGCCTTTCTTGTCCTCAAATTATTGGTCATTAGCGTCAATTTTTAGTTGTTGAATATTCGTTTTAAGAATATGACTAGATATTATTTTAGTCCTTATAAATATGTAACTTTTAATTTTAGATCCTAAAAACATGTTAATTTATTTTATTCTCTACATATGCATGCATAACTTTTTTATTGATGTCGTATGTTGATGTGACACTTTTGATGACTGACGTCAACATCTCTACTTCGGTCATTTTGTTGACGTGACAGGTCATGACATCATCATGACTTATAATGTCATCACCATTAGGTTCAACAGAGGAATTTAACTTCAAAAACCGAAAGAAAAAATAAAAGAAGTTAAGAGGGATGAAAATAAAAAAATAAAAGAATTAAGTCATAATGGTTATAGAGTCAATCATAGGAAAAGGCTCATAAATGCAGTCCTAATAAAAAATAAAAATTACAAGGATAAAAAAATACCTGAACACCATATTACAAACAATTCCTAGATCCTGAATACAAAAACAGCTCAGGTAAAAAATGCATAATGCCATTGATGCTCAAACCTTTAAAGAAGCAGAAATTCTCGCCGAAAAATCCCTTGCAGCTTGTATTGCATTAACATAGTCACCCTAACAAGATTTTCATTTGATCAAACACAGAGATGTGTGAAAAACTTTTGGCAAAGCAAGGAAAATAAGATCATCATTTATCACTCTGCTTACTTGTCTATTAAGTGGTGTATGATAAGTTCGAAACTCAGAAGCTTGGATAACACCACTCTCATAACCTGAAAGCTCAGTTATAAGCAATATTTGTATATTAGATTTTAATGTTCAAGAATGTTATAGCAAATACAAGGGAACAGAATAAAAGGTTTGTTCTTTTAAAAAGGGGGAGTGAGTATTTCTTTAAACCATTCAGATCTACACTGTTAGTGTAAGCTCCATGACCACCCTTTGCACAATCAGCTGATGGAAGTGCATCAAGAAACCAAGGAAGCTTCTCTTTGAACTTTGTCGTAGATGGACGATCGTTGACCAAATCCGAGTGGCGAAAACACTAGGAATCAACCAGAAAGGTCAGTTGTTTACCAATTCACCCTTTCTGTTTATATTTGCAACATTTGGGCTAGTATTATCCAATGTAATAAACAAGAAACTCAGGGGAGAAAGTATATTACTGTTGTGCAGTCTTTGCACACTCCACCCAACCCACATGGTCCTTCATCTGGTAAACAGCACGGTGGCTGAAAAATACAGATACTTACTATTACAAATAGAAAGATACAACAAACAATATTTAATAAGACTAATCATTTAAACAATTTAGAAACAAAAATAAAACCGAAGAAATAATGGAACCAAAATATCACAAAGCATATATACACATATACATTATGCATGAATATAAGTTCAAAACGAATATAGGAGGAAAGAGAAGTTGAACTCGCTGCATCCAAATTTTATCCGACGTACAAAGAAGCATGTACCTGATCATCAGGTGGACAATAAGAGCCATTTGTGAATTTTCGACAGCAGCTAAAAGCTTCAGGTGACATCCATACAAGGAAATCATCAAGCCACGATGCAGCTGGTTTGGCTATGTAGCTTGATTTTGGCACTAATGAAGCTCTAGATATCTGCAATATATAGAACCAAACGTACAGAATCCGTTCATACAGGCAAACATAAAAGTAGAATACATCACAAGGGTGGTTATGTACAAATTCTAGAATTACAATTAACAGTCTAAATATAAAAGTAGTAATCCTCCCTTTTATTTAATAAGCTGAATATGAAATGAACTGTAATCACTTCCTTTCAAATCTTTTACATTTATCAACTAGGTATTAGACTCTTGATCCAAAGGGGCCTTAACAGCAGCCTTCATTGCCACCTTGGCACCTTCATCACCCAGAAACTACTGCCATCAGCCAACAGTGATGTTGCTGAAATATGTTTCCAGTGGGTTTTTCCAGCAAAGATCCCCTAAAAAAACCAGCTGATGTTGATGCCCGGTACCCAATGTTACAGCCCATCAAATCAACCCTGCCCCTTCATATGTGCAACCATGCCACTGCCACCACAGAACAGAACAGGTCCCAGCCACTTTTTGTTATGTTTCAGGGGTTGATTTGTCCTATACTCCCTATTTTACAGCTATTAGAAAGTCCAATCTTCACATTCTTTTGGCTGTGATTGCAGATCTGATTTCCCTTCTTCCCCGCCATGTCTGAGAAAAAACCATTTCTATTCTGTCTCCTAATAACTCCAAATAAATGGGGAAATATAACTTTTAAAACAGAATATGATGAATGTCCTAACCGATAAAGGTATAACCAAAGAGTATTTTTATTTGATATGTTGAGTACAGACATTCATTGGTCATATGTTAGTTTTATTCCTTAACAAGTCCAATCCACCTCCCTGAGTCTTACTTCTGTAAAATACAAGACAGAAAACATTGCAACGTAATTGAGGTCATATGTTAGTTTATGGACAGAGATAAGATTTGTTGAAAGTTTTGGGACATGTAGAACATTTTTAAGAAAAAGTTTGGAACATAAATAAATATCTGCATATTCTGCAACTATAGTTAAAGAGCCATTGGCAACAATAGTTTTCCTATTGCTTGGAGGTAGGGTATAAGAATGAAAGAGTTGAAACGAGTATGTCATGATCTTTAGCTCCCAAATCCACAATCCAAGAGTTAGCACTATGTGAGACTCTCATTCAAGAAACATTACATGAGAGAGCAAGAGAGTACAATTCAGAGGGTTTCTTAAGTGTTCACAGTAGGTCTTTCAGTGTTTTTATCTCCAAAATATTAAATCCTCCCTCTGTTGATTTTGGGTCAGAAACCATGGAGATGAAAATCAGCAATTGGCTGTCTGATGGGTTAAAGAGAAAACAGCAATAGAAGCTGTTACAATGAAACTGCAGCAAATAAGGTTCTAGCCTCTTGAAGATAAAATGACAATAAAGGAAATATGTGGTAAAATCAGAGAAAAAGGCTCCGGGAAAAACCTAGAACTCCAATACCATGTGAAAAACTGTGTTGGCAGTAAGAAAAATTATGCAAGATTACACCCATATTCAACAGTTATGGTATGCATAAGGGTTTAGGGTTAGGGATTAGGGAATAAAAGAAGATAAAGACCGAACAAGCTCACTTATACTATATTTAAGTTTGATATATACAAGGAAAGGGAGAGGGAGAAAGGAAATTGTTGTGCAAAATGAATTCAAGCCAAGATATATCACATTCTTACATCTCCAGATGAAAGTAATTGATTAACTATCAGTTATAACGATCTGAGCAACCTCAAGTATCTGACTATCTGTCAGTTGGTTAAATATGAATAAACTAATCTATTCATACAAGAAGGTGCAATAAAAAGGAGTAAAATTATACTGCAATATTTATGAACATGACCATTGAATTACCTCATTTAAAAGAGAATTTGAATCACAGTGGCTAATGGAGCATAGCTGATTTGTGTGTTTGGATTCCAAACTGCGCAAGATACTCACAGGAAATCAGTTCAAGAGTTCAAATAATGCACTTAAACGTACATCTCTGAGATTTTTCATGTGCCACTTCAGTGGAGCAAAATAATGATTTATATCATAATGTTCTTCCCACTAATTCTATGTCCTATTTTATTCAACGGCATCTTGCATTCTTAATGCATCATTTCAGTTTGTAAATAATACAAACTTAGTTATTTTCTTAAAAGACAATTAATAACAGACAAGTACACTTAGAGCAATAAAATTAATCAACCTGTAGTTGTAATCCTTTACAACAAAATATAATGGTGGTCCAACTCTAAGGTACTCAGATATGTTACTGAAATAACCCTGAAAAGACCCAAAAAATGAACGTGAGTCTGGACGGTACAAAATGAAACATGGGAAACAAATAGAAAATTAAACCTGAAGATAGGAATCTCGTGGAAGAGCAATCTGTTGCTCAAGACCAGGTTCAATCCTAGTGCATAATGCCTGCCAAAATAAAATAAAACAAAAGAAAACACACACACATAAATATAATGACAGTTCTCAAAGGGTCTTACAGAAAGTTAATATTTTCTCATTTCCCAAGAAACTTACAATGCTTGCTAAGGTAAATCCAAGAAAGATGGCGATGACCAAGATTTTAACTACCCGGAGTCCAAGAAATGGTGCATGAACTTCCTACAATCGCACAATGATAGAACACTTAATTTTAATCAGAAAAGTGAAAGTAATAGGTATCAAAATGCCTGAGAAACACTCCCACAAAAACCTAGCCATTTAAAGGGGAGAATCGAACACATAATATTCCAATAACAATCCCATACTATTCAATGCGGGACTTAGACACCCCATAATACCCAAATTACTATTGGTAGAAACCAAGATGGGCATAAAGAAACAAACGCTTTTTTCTTGATTAACAAGAACTAATTCTCCTCAAAGGGCTTCCCCATCACAAAGGATATTTCCTTTCTAAGAAATCTTTTAATTCCTTGAATGCCCCTTCCACAGTCATTCTCCAAATTTATGACTAGTTCCCTCAAATTAACTGACTAATCCCAATAGAATAGTTATCCCAGGTAATAGAATCATGGAATTCACAAATTGAAACTAGTAACTCCACTGGTCAGTGATTTGCATCATAAGATGAATATCAAAAGATCCTAGAACCTCTACGCTCCCACCCTATTTGTCTACATTGGAAGGTATCTCTTGAGTGGGTTCTTTATACTAGTACTCGTCCTCCCAATTGATTCTGCTTCTGCATTCACTTCCTAGCATTTATATGAAGTTGTAAATTCCCCCTACACTGTACTTGATCTTCAACAGGTGAGAATTGTATTTGTTGGTTACTTGCTTCTAAAACTCCACTAAACTCACCAAAGCTTCAAACATGACTCATTTCACCCTTTTGTTGATCTAGCAAGTTGAAACAGTTTGATAGGAATCCAAGATAAAAAAAAATGATTTAATTTCCTCATTGCAACTAAGTACAATAAGGAAAAGTAGTTCTCCTATAGTTTCCCATTCAAAAAGGATGTATCTTTTTCTTACAAATGTTCTAATCCACTAAATGCCCATTCCACCCTCATTCTCCCCTATTTATCTGGCTAACCCTTCAAACAAAGTACAAGATTAATATATCTTAAGAAATTTCTACCTGTAATAAGAAAACAACAAAATTGAATTCGTAAAACATGAGTAATAAGATGAAATTTATTTAAGTTTACACATAATCAGCCCAAGAACTAAGTATAACTTTACCTTCATATACCACGTCAATAATCCATCTCTTTCCTGCCTGTTTCCTACACTTTGATTAGATATGCTTAGAACCATATATAAGCATGGAAAGAAAAAAGTCTGGCATGCAAAATACCAACAGAAGCTGAAAATAGTTCATGACTATTCTTGAATGGAACTATAAGATATGTAAGCAATTATCGAGATCAATTTTAAGGTAAAAAGTTTAATCCACCACATGCACTACTTAAGAGTGTTTAGTATCCTTAACATGTTTGATGCTTCGTTACACGAGGGCCTTTCAAATTGAAGTGTTGACAAAGCATGTAACAATCATGCCCTGTTCCATAATTAAATATCACCAAGACTAAACTAGCATCAAAAGGATCAAATCTGTAACCACTACAAGAAGCCTGTGATATCATGTCGAAGACCACTAGATCCAATAAGTTTATGGATTAAACTATTAGTAATAGATAAATTAGCAAGTGTGATTTATAGGTCTAAATAAAACCCTCATTAGCACAAATGTTTTATTTATATCGAGAGAAAGGAATCAATACAATAAAGGAGATTTGGTATCCTTTGATAACAAGCAATGATACGAAATAAATAAAAATGTTCCTAATAATATAATACATATATAATATAGATATTTATGATCATAAAGGATCAGCTCTTTATTTATATAATTATAACAATATTCCTGATTATAAAGAATCAACTCTTTATTTCTATAATTATAACTGTATAAGATCAACTTCTATTGACAACATGATCATAAAGTCTATACCATTTTGAAAACCATCAAAACCCAAAAGCTTAAATTGTAAGATGCAAGCATAGCAGTAAA
Source organism: Vigna reflexopilosa (assembly GCA_027742785.1). Lineage (NCBI taxonomy): Eukaryota > Viridiplantae > Streptophyta > Magnoliopsida > Fabales > Fabaceae > Vigna > Vigna reflexopilosa. The sequence continues at coordinate 228,835 of CM050921.1, read as the reverse complement.
CCAAAGTATTTGTGCTTAACTTTATGCATGTACCTTCATTCTCCTCCACAGAGGACCGATTCAACTTTATGCATGGAAAACAGTCAATTCTGTTGTCCTTAGCTCTCACAAAGTCTAATGTAACCAAAGCTACAAAAGCAGTAATCTGCAGAAGAAAGTCCAGTAGAACTGCCAAAGCTATAGAAAAAAAAACAGCAGTAATCATTAATGTTATGAAATCCTAAAACCACTTTTTAAAGTAGTTGTATTTTTTACCCTCCTTTATTTATGTATTGAGGAAAATTTCCAGCTCAGTTTTCTGTTTTCCAAAAATAAAAGGTGAGAAGAGATAATTCTTTAACCTGCAATCATGGAGAAAACACGACATGCTGGCATGGAAACAAATGACCCTACAGCAAATGCCAAAATCTCTGATAAGCTGGCTAGCGTTATTGAAGGTCCAACTTCACCCATTGCATTGCTTATTTGGTCTTCAACTGGTAAATTTGAGGGTTGTCGCTTCACAGCATCTACGATTATACACATGTTATCAACACCAACCTGAACAAAAAATGAAAATCCAAAAGAAGTATGATCACAACTTGCAAAAAAGTAAGGTTAAAAATGTTAATAAAACATTCATTTACAGAATGACCCAAATTTAGAGGACGGGATCTGAATTAACTTAAGAAAATGGTAGTCAGCATATATGATATTTATATACATCCATTTTTAAGACAATAACAATGAATTCAAGCTATTTCCTATGACACTATTGCTCGAAGGATGCATGAACTAAATATAACAAAACTTACTCTTCAACATTCTAATAATTAAAATTAAAATTAAACTAAACATTACTCAATCACTCCTCTAAAGTTGTTGCATAGGAGTCATGCAACAAGCGGGTTCCAAACATAACTAACTTGAGGACCTCAATAAATGTTGGTCAAAATGTTAAGAGTAGCTATCTAGAACAGGAATAAGTAACTTGATGAAAGTAGGGATAAATTTGTCAAATTAATTTAAAATCAATTGGCATAAACAAAGTTGCCCATGTACACCAAAAATTAAAATAGGCGATGTGGAACTTCCCATTACCCTCCTTCCATAGATGCTTGTCAAATCAGGCATGAACAATGACATTCTAGTATGTTCACATGGAGGATCAGAGAATTGTCTAACACCATGCATTAAAAGAAATACATGGCATGGCTATTTAAAGAATGTTTAGCTACCCAATCATTCTTCAATATTATATAGGGTAAGGTAATGGCTTCCTCCATCTTGACAAATGCTTCCAAGGTTTACACTTTGTCGATGCCAACCTCCTCTAGAATATTCAGGCATATTCCCTCTTAAGAAATAGAAATTCCATGTCCACATTTTGCAATTTCTATACCTCAACAAAAGCTTGCCAATATTCTTAATCTGAAAAGGCTTGAACAAATTCTGGTTCAAGTTGTCAATAACATCCTAATCTTTGCTGGCGATGACAATGTCATGTTATTAGATTTAGGATGTCCAGACAGCAGATTATTTCATTGAATGAGATAGATTACAAAATCCACCATGCTTGAAGACCTCAATATGAAATATGTAGCCTTAGATAGGTCTATCTAACTATCGTAACATAACTACAATTAGTAAAGCTAATTGTGTAAACCTAACAAACAGTAACTACTAATTGAGAGTTGGTCACACAATTCCTAAGTTAGTTACAAAGTTCCTAACTGAAAGAAAAACAGTAGGCGGGTAATGATTTACTCCAATAGATGTACCTCAGGTACTTGTGTCAACCAATAGTTTGGCATTGCTAAGAAAGGAATGCAAAGAGTCTTCCAAGACAAAAAAGCCAAGATCTCATACACTCTTGATACCATATTGAATATATTGAGAAAAGGACCAAGAAAGTGTATTGATGTATTATTGCATTACTGAATATTCAAAGTGATAGGTTTGATACAGTTTACAAAAGAAAGAAAAAAGAACGTAGTTAATATAGTTGTAATTACATAACTGTAAATAGAGAGTGTTTTTGGGAGGAAGAGAAGAAAAGTCCAAGATTATTGTGGAGAGTGAGGTTCTTTCGAACAACCTCCGGGGAAAATATGTTGTAACATTCTAAGCCATTTCTATGCCGGTTACATTGGTAGGTGAAGAGTTGGAAATAAAGTAATAAAGATTTACAAGACAGTTTTGTTTGTAGTTGTACTTTTCGTGGTTCAATTGGTATTTAGAGCCTCTTTCTTGGTCATGTGGTAGCTGTGTGGGGGATGGTGAATACAAGAATGGAATCAAGATTGGATGGGCTGGAAAAGAAAATGAATATCATGGGAGGTTCCAACGTCTGGAATATATGTTTAGTGGATTGACTGTGGTAGTGGAGAAAATGTTGTCAGCAAGAAAAACGCCTGACGATATTTCTGTAATTATTACATAACAGGTTGTTTTTTTGGGGAGGAAAAGAAGAAAAGTTCAGGATTATTGTGGAGAGTGAGGTTCTCTCAAACAACCTCTGGGGAAAATATGTTCTAACATTCTAAGCCATTGGTAGAGGCAGAATTGGAAATAAAGCAATAAAGATTTACAAGACAAAGCCTTGTTTCCAGTTGTACTTTCCGTGGTTCTATCACAGATTACAAAAGATGCTAAGCTTTCTATATACAAGGAACAGCCATGAAGTGACAGATGTTTCATTTATAAATTTCATGATGACAGCTATAACTTCCTACTCGGAGAATAACAGTGAACTAATATGGCAGAAAATAAAGAAATTGGCATCTGCATGTATTCTTTTACAAGCATGGATACTATCCAAATTGATTCTGGTACCCCCAACTTAATGTGAGTTTGAAGGCAACCAAACAGGCACTTCATGTTCGGTTAGGAACTCAGGTACGAATCCTAACTCTCTCCCTCTCACTTACTCACTATGGTAATCACAACAAGAATTGAATGAGGAATCTGTAATGTATTCACATCAAAGAATCAAGAATACAGTGGGTAAACAGGAGCTTAACCTCCTTCACCAGGTGCATAGACCGGTCTACAATTCACAAATGTCTAACTCCTAACTGGAAACAATAAAGAGATCCTTATATAGCAGTTAAGTGTTCTGTCTCACCTTTCTCCTCTCATAGACCCTCCAATTCCTAACATTACTCCCCCTTGAAGATTAACCTTGTCCCCAAGGTTGAACTCAGGAAACTGTTCCTCCGTTTGATCCTCCCAGGTGGCACTGTCCACTCCTCCATCTTGCCACTCGATCAGCACCTGCTCACACTGGTCCCTACCCTGCTGCTGGATCCTTCTGTCAATCACCCTGGCTGGCCAGCATGTTGGCTCACTCATTCGTAAATCTGCCGGCATGGAGGTTTATCGATGTAGTTTCGGGTGTAGTTTCACAGGCATGGAGGTTTATCGATGTGACCTGATTTTCAAATACACTCAGTCATCAACCTTGATGTTCACTGGCCTCCTTTTACGATTTGCTTGCTTCACCATCATGTCCTGCGCCCTTGTCAAATGGAATCTGAGCTACTATAGCGCTTCATCCTGTGTCTGTAGGATCTTGGGCCACGACTTCCACCATTGTCTCCCCAGGAATGAACCTAGTTAATGTTGGTGGCTTTCTCCCGTATACTACTTCAAACGGCGTGCATTTGGCAGCCCCTTGGTAACTGGTGTTGTACCAGTACTCCACCCATTGGGTTTGCTCGGAACAAAAACATCTCAAGTCGCCTTCTAAGACACGGTTAAGTACCTCGGTTTGTCATTGGACAACCTAGATGGTAGGCCGTGCTCATCTGGAGATGGGTCCCCTACATCTTAAATATCTCTTTCCAAAACGTGTTGAGGAATAAAGGATCACGATCACTCACTATGGTCTTGGGTACACCATGCAATTTTACTATTTCCCTCACAAAGGCTTCAGCTACAATTCTAGCGGTGTAAGGGTGTTTGAGAGGGATGAAATGCCCACACTTGCTCATCCGATCCACCATCACGAGTATGGCGTCATACCCCCTGGACTTTGGGAGAGGGTGTTTGAGAGGGATGAAATGCCCATACTTGCTCATCCAATCCACCACCACGAGTATGGCGTCATACCCCCTGGACTTTGGGAGCCTCTCACAATGAAGTCCATGCTGATGTCCTCCCAAATAGCTTGGGGAATTGGAGTGGCTGCAATAACCCTGTGGTGAAGCTGCTAGGTACTTGTGTTGCTGGCATACTGGGCATTGGGCTACGTACACCGTCACAGACTTCTTCATTCCAACCCTGTGGTGAAGCTGCTAGGTACTTGTTGGGGTTGTATGAAATTCGGCCAACAATTTTGGGACCCATTCAGACTTAGCTGCTGCTATGACCAATCTTTCCTTGTAGTGCAACCACCCATTTTCCAGAGTGAAAGTCGGATGTTTGTTCGGGTCCTTGGTAACGCCGTCTATGATTTTTTTCAATTCGTCATCATCCTCCACTTCCCTTCCTGGAAATCTTTCCAGTAAGGTCTCATCATCCCCATCAGCTCGGTTCCATCTCTTCCTCCAGTTCTCTCCCTTCCCTTCGCCAGGTGCATAGACCGGTCTACAATTCACAAATGTCTCTAACTCCTAAACAATAAAGAGATCTTATATAGACCTCTTTCCCGCCCCACTTAACTGATTAGCAATTAAGTGTTCTATCTCACCTTTCTCCTCCCTCTCATAGACCATCCAATTCCTAACATGTCCCCTGCACTTAATCTATTGAATGTGCACAATACTGATATAAGACAATATACAATATAATCAGAGTAATACAATATAAGACAATATACAATATATTTCTTTGGTAGTAGTAATACATACAATAATACACTTGATAATGATAAAAACATAAAGACTTACTGCTAACACCAGAAAAGGTATAACTTCCATTATGATTAGTGTTGATTTTACTCCAATAGCACTGAAAAATCCAACTGATCCGAGGACAGAAAACACAACAAGCAAAACCCCCAAAAGACCAAGCAATACCTGAATAACATAAAGTTGAAGAATGGAAGTATAAAATAATCAGAGTTTGAAGAAAGAAGATGAGAACATTTATAAGAATTAACCAAGAATATTTATATCAAGAAGTACAATTTAGCACATATTGGCACTTATGAATATGCACAAACAATTCAATATCAGAATTATACTATATGACAATTGCAAGCTTCGAGAAATGTATACCTTAGATGAGAGGAAGAAAGAAGATGGATGAGGTGTATGTCCCAAGGTCACCGATATATAAGCAAACATCACAATATAGCTCACCTAACAATATGTTGGAAAAGAAATTTATTGTATGTTCCAATAAAGCATGTAGCTAACCCACAATCAAACTAAACAGATCATTAGCTTACACACAACACAAATCATATTTTTTACATTCAGCAGAGAGAAAGAAAAATTTCTTACAAGTATTGTTACTACATCTGCAGTGCTTTCTCTCTTTAATTCTTCCTCAATTGAACTTTCAGTTGAAAATGACAAGGTAAGATTGCTACTTTGCACCATTGGCAGCAATTCCTCCTTCCAAATGTAAATTGGGTAAAAAATGAGTATGGACAAGGAAAGAGAAGAATAGACATAATATTACGCAACATGAAAAAGCACACTCGCTCAAAAAAATATGCAACATATTGCCTACAATACAAAGTAAGCTCAATCTATTTATTCAGTTTTTAGACAATCTTGATTTCTGGTAAATTTTTTAGGCAATATATTTACTGGAATTCTTGGGATTATAATTTGTCTTAATGCTAACTAGAAAGGTGAAAATTGATAATCAAGTTATGAACAACCACTATCGAACACATATTCTATGCTTTTAGACCTTATTTTCGTAAAAACCTAAATAAATCGAGTTTTTAATAGTTTAATAATTGAGCATTCTGATGTGTTTTGTGAGTGTTTCCTTAGAGCCCTAAGCAAGGCTTACTATTCCTTTAAGCAAGAGAAAACATAGACTTGCTAAAAGAAGGCTGCTTAAGCTAGGCCAACTGCTCCTTCTTTCTAGCAACTCACTTAAGCAAGGCCCATTGCTTGCTTATGCTTTTAGCTCACTTAAATTATGCAAATTATTCGCTTAAGCCAGAAAGTCATAGAGGAAACATTTTATCATATGAAAGGCTTGCTTAAAAGAGATGTAGATTAGGGTCCAAAAAAAATTCTCTATAAGTATCCCCGCAAACATGTGTTGATAGAAGTTTGGTGTCTGAAGAAAGATCTAGACTCTTGGAAATAAATCTGAAAAAAATTTCTCAAGGTTTTTTGTGGGAATAAAACCAAAGATGACAACCAAATTTCTTCAATAATAAAAAGAAGCACAATTGTGACATAAGGAATACACGAGAATTAAATGTAAAAAAAAAAAAAAGAAGATTCTGTGCATATAAGCTATACACAAGAATTAATAACTGCAATGAATATATTTTAGTAGTCATACCTTAGCTAATTGGATGAAAGCTTTTTCCCAAGCTATTGCCTTCCCATTCTCATCTCCAACTTTCATAATTGCATTATTCACAGGGTACGTGATAACAAATGCAGAAGCCTGGAATAGGATAATCATCATAGAAGAAAGTATTGCATAAAAAGGCATCTATACAAAATCCAAGATTCTTACCTCAGAATAATTGTTTCCAGAAAACCCTCCCAAGGCCGTAGTTGGCTCAAGAGGAGCCTTAAATGCACTAAAGCATGTTTCTGTAGAAGTGTAATGCTGAGAATGACAATCATATAATTAGAGCCCACATATATCAGATAGAGAGACAAATCACGACAACACTTTCAAGTCTAATTAAAACACATGCGAGGAGATATTTTGTACAAGGCAGCATTACACATTCAATTGAATACATTTGATGCAAAAGGCTACACTACGAAGAAAAAAAAATTTAAAAGGTGGTAGTCCATCCATACCTACACACAAAGACTTTAACTTGAATTAGTATATTTATTGGAATTTAGTGCTTTTTAAAACATTAATCCTTTTTCTTTAAAATTCTTATCTGCTCATAAAAGTAAACTGCTTTAAATTAAAATCTTCTGAATAACAAGGGTAACCCATAATTAGATGTTTACCTGAAAACAGTACTCAGCATGGTCAACACCTCCATAGTCGTAATAATTGTCAGGATCCATTTGAAAATACTAATGGAATAAAAATAATGACAAAAAGGGAAATCAAATTAAGGATCCTAGGTAAGCCACAAAAAAGAAAAGTAAATTGGAATTGAACTGAATAGCAAAAGCTAGTTGGTTGTACAACTTACAGATAATAGAAGCCAAATAATTAATTATTTGCCATACACAATTCAAAAGTACTAGAGAAATAGTTTGGAAAGTAGTGGGTTAGACCTGCAAAATGCTTTGAGTGGCACAATCTTCGCCTAAAGGCTTCAAGCAAATGTCACTTAGAGATACCAACGAACCAGAATAATTTGCTCGAATTCCATCAACCTGTTGGAATATTGAAACAATAAACGTATTTCTTTAATAAAAATGTCCCACCGAACATAAAGTAGCCACATTTATATTCTAGTAAGTGAAAAGAACTGAAATGTAAACACCTTTTCCTGTATTCCAAAAAGCAATTCAATATTTTCTTCTGTTATGATACTTGGAGGCTTGTCATGCTTGGATTCTGGGATTGTTGCTAATATGAGCTGAAATGTACACATTTTAAAATACGATTTACTTCATATAGAATAATAGTTCAAAATAAGAAAGAAACGTAATACAAAAGTTAAGAGGAAACTATTCTTGACTTCATATTTAAAAAAGCAATTAATTAATGGGTGAAATTAGAAAAAATTGTAGACACCAAAAGAGTAGTTAAAAAGGAAATCCCCTTTATTAATGTTGTAAATTATTGTTTTGGTACGTTATATATCATCATTTATTTAATATTTTCTTGAAACTAACATAAAACTAAGACTAAAACAGAAAACCAATCAAATTCAAAGAGCTTTAAATGGAATTGGATTGGATTTAAATTTAAACTGCACCAAATACATGATGAATTACAAAAACCAATGCGATTGGATTGGATATTTTTTCTCTTCAAAAGTTCAAAACTTATCCAATTCAACCGGCAACCATTCCTACAGATGAGCAACACATTAGATAATACATTCACATAAGAGGCAGCTTAATTTTAGTAGCTAGATCGCATGCTCCGAATTACAAGACCAAAAAGAAAAGTAAAACAAATTATAAGCAAACCAAAACCTGTTCAATTCGGTAGAATGGAGCAAGATGACTATCAAAAAAATCTTTCTCTTCAGCTGCCTTACTTCCAGGACCAACCCATAACTGCAGCACAAAGAAGAAAGCAAGGCCAATACTCTTTAAGTTCAAGAAGAAAATAAGTTTTACGAGCATATATATTCATCTGAAACTTATCAGTATCACCACTTTTTAAAACTTATTACCTTTGTTTAGTGACTCTAGATTAAGTACAGTAAAATATTTTGAAGTATGCTGAGGAGGGAGGACAAAAGAAAACCTATTCTTAAAGAGGCAGTGAGAACAAGTAACCCGTTTAGAGAATAAATGTCCTTAATCAATTAAAAGAGCAAGAAAACAAGCACAAAATTTCAATGAAATATTAAATTCTTAAAATTCAGGAATTAAAGCCCATATGTTGACTGCTATGTTATCCAAAAAGCGCAGCCAGAAAGAAAGGTTGTTTACATCACATCAACCTCTGGATGGTATTCTTTTTTGGTTTAGAGCACTTTTTTGTTGTACTATAATCCTTTGCGAAAATATTTTCCATCACATAACTTATCAGTAAAGATTTGCAGCGTAAACAATTTTAATTTGCATAAGCTGTTAGGCAATGTGCTTAACAAAGCAAACCAGAAACCAGCACACCGGAATCTAAGGGCAAGAAGTCAACAATTAGAAGATGGGTATTTCTGACACAGATGAATTACAGCAGAAAGATGAGTCTACTGCTACTGAACAATGCTCCTACAGAGAGCTACTTAATTTCCTCCAAAATTATCCCACTCTCATTCTCTCTACCTATTTGATAACTACCTACCCATCTTTCATTTCTCTATCTGCCACCTAGCCACCCCCTCAAATTTCCCTTATATTCCTCCTAGTGTAGACTCTCCAAAATTTAGGCCTATGCAAATTGCTGGAGTATCTGCCCATTAGAACCCAAAAAATGGTTTCAGGTCATAACGCTTAACATTTAAGAATGTGTTCCAACAGTTCTTCCAAACATATTATAAAGGGAGATTAGCAAAGATCAAGCCCAAACATTATTTGTCGGGTAGAAAATAGATAAACACTGTGCTAGAGCTGTAAATATGGTACCTTCTCAGGCCGGGTCTCCACCTCAAAACGAAGCAGACCCAAACAAAGCAAAACAACAATTGCCAAAGAGGAACAAAGCACAATTGTGGGTTTTCTAGCAGCCCATCTGCCATATGTCCTGGATGCAAAACAAAACAAAGTTTATGTGATTATAAACCTAACAAGAACTATCAGAACCACTGACCTGTAAAAGCTAGATAGGCATCCTTGAACAAAAGAAAATTGCACCACATTCTGCCCTTGAGGATCTATCTGTTGCACCTTGTATTTGTAAAGACAAAATCAACAATATCACAAGGAGTAATGAGTAAAACTGCTCATTATAGAAATGCAATAAATCATTTAACTCTTCACACATTATGTACAATTGGAAAAGGTAAACTTAGAAACAAGATTTCTGAGCTAAAAACCAACAAAGAAAAACACAACAAAATTGTGTTATGAATGCAATATGCAAATTCTGCACCAATTGTATAAATAGTGTTTCCTAAAACTCCAAGACCTTTATGAATTACTTCTTCAATGCAAAATAGCTCCCCAGTCCGTACTTATTTTAGACAGGATGTTTTGACGAAGTATTCAAGAGTAATGGTCATGTGCAATTAAAATACTATGATACAAAAATATAGTGCAACAACCACTATGGTGCATGCAATAACAGCTATCATAAAATAGCTTCTCCACAAATTATCTTCAAAATAAAGTTTTAAGAAGGAACAAATTAAGGAAAATAAGGCTTTCTTTTAGGGTTTTACTCTTGTTTTAGAAGCTAGTTTTTGTAAGGTTGAATTCAATTCAGAACCCAAATTTTAAGATGACATTACAGCATGTGATCCATTAACTTACCAACAACCATAATCCATGCACCAAGCCTAATTGTGCAGGGCATGATGGGGTACACACACACACACACATAGACAGATATAATCACACAGTTTTCGTTTTTGTTTCTCATATCAAGAGTCTTGGTGACTCTCTTTGTTTGATTGGAGATTCAGTCTCTTTTAAAGAACATTTGAACTCTATTCTTTAAGGTCTTCCTCAAGATTCTACTATTGCTCTTATTGAAAGTGTTAGATATTGTGTGTTTATGTTAATTAGGGAAACATAGTACCTATATGTTTATTAGGGAAATATAGTCCTTATGCTCATTATATTTTATTTTTACATATTCATTTGTATTTGGGCTTAGCCCACATTCTTATTATTATAAATACATTACCCTATGTGTATGCAAAGACACACAAGGGAGATTGATCCTAAATATAGTTTTTCATCATATTTAACATGGTATCTAGAGCTTAGGTTCGGTTCTACCTGTTCTACAGTCTCCGGTACGCATCACCGCCGCCGTCGCCGCCGCCGCCGTCGCCGCCGTCGCCGGAGTTCCAGAATCGACCGGCGACCACTCCATCGGAAGCGCCTCGGCCGGGCGACCACCGCGGTTCAAAGATCGCGGCGATCGGAGCACCCACGCGCCTCCACGCGCCGCCACAGCAGTTCGCAGATCCGCCGCTTCCCGCCGCGCGTGCCGACGCGTCGCCGGAGCCCACCGCCGCCGACCAGCATCGCCGTGATCGCCTCCTCGCCCTCTTTCTGGATCTGTGGTCGTTGCGTCAATCGGAGCACGTTGGATTTTTAGGGTTTCTCCCTCTCCATGGCATCTTCCGCGTCTACAAACACCTGTGCTAGTGCCCCATCTTCTTCTGCTGATTCCCCAATCTACACCAATTTTGTGAATGTACACTTGTCCATTGACAAGTTAGATGGCACGAATTATGCAACATGGGCATCTGACATCAAACTTTGGTTGAAGAGTCAGGGGTATGTAGATCACCTTACTAAAGATGTGACTAGTGCTACCACAGATGACACTTCTCGCTGGATGAAAATTGATGCCCAGTTATGCATCGTCATAAAGTCCACCATTCACTCCTCTCTGAAACAAATGTTTCGTTCCTATGAAACATGTTCAGAAGTATGGGCTCAAGCAAGGCTATTATACACAAATGACACCCAGCGTCTTTATGGTGTTTGTCAGAACCTATTTACTGTCATTGGTCCACGCAGTCCTGGTCCCATGACAGAATATTTGGGTAAAGTTCATGCCCTCCTTCATGATTTTAATGAGCTATTACCTCCTGCTTCCACTCCTGCTGAAGAACTGGAACAACGATCAAAGTTCTTCATGTTGTTGGCCTTATACGGACTCTCTGATGATTCCTCCCATGTTCGTGATCAGATTTTGGGTTCTCCTGTCATACCCAACTTTACTTCTACTTGTTCTGCTCTTTTGCGTATTCCGAGTAAACTAGTCGTTGAGACATCTCCTCATACTGATGATTCCTCAGTTATGGCTGTCCAACGTGATGATCGAAGTCGGTCTCGCAAGCCAGGTAAAGGACGACCTAAATGTGACCATTGTGGCAAGCTAGGCCACAAAATTGATAGGTGTTATTCGCTTCATGGACGTCCTCCTCGATCTGTAGCAATGGCTAATTCTGATCCACCTCCTCAACTACCGTCTGCAGACCATCCTACTTCATCAAATACTGTAGACAACCCTGCAGTCTTCAACGAATTTCTCCGATGGTATGAGGATCGTCAGCACTCTAGTTCCACTACATCTGTATCTGTTGCCCGCACAGGTACACCTTTTGTTGGTCTGACTCACTCCCTCGGATCTTGGGTCCTTGACTCAGGCGCCACCGATCATATAACTGGTAACAAGTCCTTGTTTTCTTCCTTGTCATGTCCAGATAATTTACCCTCGGTAACAATGGCTGATGGGTCTAGAGTCTCATCTCATGGTATTGGTACTGTTCATATTTTTCCGTCCATATCCATTGATAATGTACTCTATGTCCCTGGGTCTCCTTTCAACTTATTGTCCATAAGTCGTCTAACTCATTCCCTTAATTGTATTATTTCATTTACCAAAGATTCTGTTTGTTTGCAGGACCGGAGTTCGAAACACATGATTGGCACAGGATGTGAGTCTCATGGCCTATATCTTCTCCGCCCTTCTCCACATGCTGGCGTAATCATGGAGTCACCATCCCTTCTTCATGCTCAGTTAGGTCATCCCAGTCTTGCCAAATTGCAGCAACTTGTTCCGAGTTTGTCGAAGTTATCAAGTTTGTCATGTGAGTCTTGTCAGTTAGGAAAGCATACTCGTAGTTCCTTTCCTTGTAGTGTTTCACAAAGAGCGTCATCCCCTTTTTCATTAGTTCATTCTGATATTTGGGGACCTAGTCGTGTTAAGTCCACTTTAGGATTTCAGTATTTTGTTACCTTTATTGATGACTATTCCAGATGTACTTGGTTGTTTTTAATGAAGAATCGTTCTGAGTTGTTTTCTATTTTCCAATCTTTTTTCAATGAAATAAAAACACAGTTTGGGGTTTCTATTCGAATTTTACGCAGTGATAATGGCCGTGAATACCTTTCTCAACAGTTTAAACATTTTATGGCTTCTCATGGCATTCTTCACCAGACCTCATGTGCTTATACTCCTCAACAAAATGGGGTGGCTGAGCGCAAGAATAGACACCTTATTGAAACAACTCGTACTCTTCTTATCCATGGCCAAGTACCCTCGCGTTTTTGGGGTGATGCAGTTCTCACTGCATGTTATCTCATAAACCGCATGCCATCTTCTGTCCTAGATAACAAAATCCCTCATTCTGTCTTATTTCCTCAAGACCCTTTACATCCATTACCTCTTAGAGTTTTTGGGTCTACATGTTTTGTTCATGATTTTAGTCCTGGTCTTGATAAGTTATCTCCTAGATCTCACAAATGTGTCTTCTTAGGATTTCCACGGTCACAAAAGGGCTATAAGTGTTTTTCCCCTTCCCTCAATCGCCATTTTATCTCTGCTGACGTCACTTTTGATGAATCTTCGTTTTATTTTTCACCTCTATCTTCTAGTTCTGTACCTCCACCTATTACTGTTGATATTCCTATTGTCTGTGATCCTTCTCCTCCTTTAGCCTCTCAGGATCGTCCTTCAACTCCACCCCTTCAGGTTTATAGTCGCCGCCCTCGTCTCCCTCATGACTCACCTCCTGTGCCGCCTCCTGTGTCTCCTTCGGCTCCTGCAAATGAGTCTGACTTGCCTATTGCCCTCCGTAAAGGTATACGCTCTACTCGTAACCCTTCCCCCCATTATACTGTTCTTAGTTACCACAGGTTATCTCCATCTTTTTACACATGTCTCTCCTCCATTTCTTCTGTGTCCATTCCCAAGTCTGTGGGTGATGCCTTAACTCATCCTGGTTGGCGTCAAGCCATGCTGGATGAATTAAGTGCTTTACAGAAAAGTGGAACTTGGGAGCTTGTCCAATTACCATCTGGAAAGTCTGTTGTTGGTTGCAGGTGGGTTTATGCTATCAAAGTTGGCCCTGATGGTACAATTGATCGTTTGAAGGCTCGACTGGTTGCCAAAGGATACACACAGATTTTTGGTTTGGATTATGGTGATACTTTTTCTCCAGTGGCGAAAATGACCTCTGTTCGCCTAAACCAACTTGATGTAAAAAACGCTTTCCTTAATGGTGATTTGCATGAAGAAATTTATATGGAGCAACCGCCCGGCTTTGTTGCTCAGGGGGAGTCATCTGGATTGGTATGTCGTCTTCGCAAATCCTTATATGGCCTAAAACAGTCTCCTCGGGCCTGGTTTGGTAAGTTCAGCTGTGTTGTTCAACAATTTGGTATGTCTCGCAGTGAAGCGGATCATTCAGTGTTCTATCGCCACTCAAGTGCTGGATGTATCTACTTAATAGTGTATGTTGATGACATTGTTCTCACAGGAAGCGACTATCTTGGCATCTCTCAGATGAAACAACACCTTTGTCACCATTTTCAAACCAAAGATCTTGGCAAACTCCGATACTTTTTGGGTATTGAAGTAGCACAATCCAATGATGGTATTGTCATATCTCAGAGGAAGTATGCGTTAGACATCTTGGAGGAAACAGGGTTAATGAACTGTAAGTCTGTTGAGACACCTATGGATCCTAACATCAAGCTTCTACCAAATCAGGGGGAGCCTTTCTCAGATCCTGAACGTTACAGAAGATTAGTTGGTAAATTAAACTATCTTACTGTTACGCGTCCTGACATTTCCTTCGCAGTAAGTGTGGTGAGTCAATTCCTTAACTCCCCATGTGAAGACCATTGGGATGCAGTTGTTCGCATACTGAAGTATATTAAAGGATCACCTGGAAAAGGTTTGCTATATGGTCCTAACAACGATACAAAAATCGTTTGCTATTCAGATGCTGATTGGGCTGGTTCCCCTTCTGATAGGAGGTCTACTTCTGGATATTGTGTCTCTATTGGTGGCAACTTGATATCTTGGAAAAGTAAGAAGCAAAGTGTTGTGGCTAGGTCCAGCGCAGAAGCATAATATAGAGCTATGGCATCAGCTACTTGTGAGCTTGTGTGGCTTAAACAATTACTTAGTGAACTGAAATTTGGAGATGTCACTCACATGACACTTATATGTGATAATCAAGCTGCTCTTCATATTAGCTCTAACCCTGTCTTCCATGAGAGAACCAAGCACATTGAAGTTGATTGCCATTTTATTAGAGAAAAAATCATATCCGGAGATATCAAGACTGAGTTCGTTAACTCAAGCAACCAGTTGGCAGACATATTCACTAAGTCCTTGCGAGGACCTAGAATTGACTATCTTTGTGACAAGCTTGGAACATATGATTTATACGCTCCAGCTTGAGGGGGAGTGTTAGATATTGTGTGTTTATGTTAATTAGGGAAACATAGTACCTATATGTTTATTAGGGAAATATAGTCCTTATGCTCATTATATTTTATTTTTACATATTCATTTGTATTTGGGCTTAGCCCACATTCTTATTATTATAAATACATTACCCTATGTGTATGCAAAGACACACAAGGGAGATTGATCCTAAATATAGTTTTTCATCATATTTAACAGAAAGCAAAGTTGACATTATTACCATTAAAGAAGTTGAGGGTTTAATTCTTGGTTTAATTCTTGCCCAAGAATTCCTCATTATCTATGTTTCAATGTAAACCCAATAAGCTCATGAGTTGATACCTAGATTATTAAAGTATAAAAATCATTCTTTTCACTTCAACTAACAACTAGCTTTTGCAACAATTGGTTTTCACAATAATAATAACAACAATTAAAACCTTCATTCTGAACTCCAAAATGGATGGGCCAATACCAAAAAGCTTTTGCACATACCTCTACATGATGATTTCCATCCTTTGGGAGGTGAGAAAAACTACTCCCTTCACCATCCCTATCATTCAACAGTGGTTCCACACTAGATTCAAGTCTCCTCCTTCCTCTTCTCCTCTGCAACAATGCCCACCCAAACAACACGAAAACCAATACAATGTACAAGATGGCTAATGAAAAATCCACACACCTGACCTGTAGGTATCATCATACAGAAACCAATTTCATGACATGCATCAAAGATGAACGAAAGCTTTTCGGTAGACAACCAAATTTTGCACTAGATTAGTGAGGCAATAATTTTGAGAGAAAACAAATGCAGAATTTATTCAGTCATAAGGCAAGTGAAAACTAATCATAAAAAAATATGCATATACTGTTTCAACCTTTAAAGACCCAATTCTAATGGCACAGGGATCTTTGCTGGGTGGAGAAGGTTCAGGAGCCGCGCAAACAGATGAAGAAGGACAATCACCACAAGAGCAACCCAGTGAAGTGTCATTACACGAATATACAGATGCATTCATAAGTTTCATTGGAGATGGATCAAAAGTGGCTGTCTTAAAAAGTATAGAATAAGGAGAACCAGGAAATCCAGGAGGAACTTTCTGACCAAGAAATTCAAACCACTCTGGCAATGATAATCAAACACAACACACATTAGCAGAAGAGCAAGTATAATAATACATTACCAAATTGAGAGATAAAGGGAAAAGAAAATATTCAATGATAAGAAAAACAAAATATCAGAAGCAGCAATAAAGTGCCAAAATATGAATAAGAAAAAACATGTCCACATCTATATAGGAGGATCTTTTGTGTATTTTCATGGCTAAACCTTGACTGAAGTCTACCTCGGTTCTACTTACATGGAAAAAATATGTCCACATCTATACATAGCAGGATCTTTTTGAGTATTTTTTTCATGGCTAAACCTGTATAACTGCAGTCTAAAAGTACAAAAGACATGGAAAAAATATGTCCACATCTACATAGGAGGATCCCTTGCTAACATTAACTTAGTTTTCCAATTATTGACGTGCAAAACTAAACATCCATTTCCAAATTAAAGAGACACATTCACAATTAACATATGAAATCAAGATGGGAGAATTGTTCTGATTAGGATGGTAATACCACTTCGTAACAGAGTTCATAAAATCCATAAAATAAATCTCCCCGTATTATAATGGATCACCTTCAAAATTGCTAGCTCCAGCTCCAACAAAATCTATGGCCCTTGTATTCATTGTCCCAAACTTTACATCCTTACATGATTCATATAGACCTTCTCCAAAAGTTTCAGTTATATAGAAATCAATGCCATCCACAGTCATATTACCATTAACCTGATATGAACACAAGATGGTTGATATCAATTTATTGTTGAGAGTGTAATTATAAGACTAAACCACAAAAAAAAAAATTACTATATAATATAATAGTGTTGAGTCAAAAGAAAATATGATAGGTTTCCGATCAAGAAACCTAATCAATAAACTATCTTCCCAGGTAGCGTCGTCTCTCCCACCCTTTTGCCATTCGACCAGGACTTGATGTACTACATCTTCTCCCTGCTATATCTGCCTCCTTTCTAGTAGTAGTATCTTTACTGGCCAAAAAGTTGGCCCATCCGCCTGCAACTACATCGCCAATTTTGTTTGTTGCATCAAATTTTTTGGTTGTTGCTTTGATTTGTCTTAGAGTAAATAATCCCGTCTGCAGATCGATACCTCTAAGCTATTTGTACATCTTTGCCTCCTAACCATCCCATCCACCTCATATAAAGTATGTTGCGTGACAGTAGCATTGAATGTCTTTAGACGTCAAATACCCTCTTTCCGAAACTATTAAGTGACCTTTTCATTGATGAAAATAATCTCCGCAAAGTGAAGCTTGATTGTGTAATTTCCATTTATTATTAGGCAGAGGCCAAGTATGTGAGAACAAAGGAAGAAACACGAGCTGTGAGTACAGAGACATTATTAGTATGGATCAGAGTCAATGAAGTTTCCCGTGCTGCTCAGAGCCCAAACATTGCAGCATCTTTGAGTGGAATGCGGTGTTGCACATCCCTAAGTGGAGGTAATCCTTGTTTTTCTTGGAAGACGTGGTAGTGAGCCTGCAACACCACTTGCAACTCTGCTCTCTGCTCCCCCGTCAACTCATCTTCCACTTGCTTCTCTCCACTTGGCAGTTCCCAAATAATTGTCCATGACTCAGCATCCACTCTTTTCAACAACGCCTTGGGTTCTACCCGCTGTCGAGATAAATCTGGATCTCCTCTAATCTTAATCTTCTTTCCTCCGCTTCGCTGCTACAGACCATTGTCATCTTAGCCCAATTAATTCTCACTTCCCCAATTTTTCCAGCCATGCCTAGAATCACGTCGACCAGTTCGAATACGTAAAATTCTTCCTCCACCATAACTTCTGCCAACTGAACTCTTAACTTTCCCACCACGTCCTCGGGTACCTATTACGGGAAGTTTCATTTCCGCTCTAGCTGATGTAGTTGTGGCTGGCGCCACTTCCTTCTCTCCGATTTTCCACGTCAACAAACCTTCCGCCGAACAAGCATAAGTTTCTCCTCCTCACTCGCGTCACCCTCCTCATCCTCGGGGCTAACAGTAACACTCTTAGACTTTCTCTCTGTGCACCTGCCCTCCTCGATTTTCGTTCCCCTCGCATTTGTACTCGTTGCGGCTCCGTCCCTACTCGCCGATCCTATGAGTCTCGAACAAACTCCTCCACAGACTCCCCTCCTGACGAAGCGTCGCCAATCTTTCGAATACCGCAAGAACGGCAAGAACGGGGTTCCCTTTCATCACTCATTGTATGTTGAAGAACCGCTATGCTATGTTGAGTCAAAAAGGTGGGTAATTCCACAATTCTCGCCATCCGCCAACTCTATTTTCATCCCCTCCATCGTGATTTCGCGATGGCCTCCAATCTCGCTCCCTAATTTGGTCCGGTCTGAACGGACGGACAAGACCGAACGGACAACCTCCGCTGTAACCCTAGACACCCTAGACACACCCTAGACACAAGCAATAGACCAACACAAGCAATAGACCAACACAACACAAGCCCTAATAACACAACCACAAGTTATAAAACATTCTAGAAATATCAAAAAAACAGTGCTACTGCAAAACAAATTCGGAAAAGGAAAGCCTAACCTCTGAAATAGAAGTCACATTGATGAATAAACTCTGATTAGGAGAGCAAGAAAGTTCACAAAAAAGATTTAGAAAATTCCTCAAGCATGATGGACAGCCCACTAGAATTGGTACTGCCTGCAAAATTCAGATGAGTGTTGCTTGGTGAATATGTGAAGTCAGTGAGATGATTTAATTAGAGTAATAGGAGAATATTCATAAAATAATTAGACATAAGCTGTGCAAATCCTCCCTCGTCTCTCCTCTATGTCACCCCTGCATATTAGATACCCAGGACAAAGAATAAATAAGCGGAAAGAGCACTTTCCGACAACAGGAGGATTATAACAAACCTCATATTAGCCAAGAGCAAGCTAACGTAATCAGCCACTGCCAAAATCATTAAGCACATACATCTCTTGTATTTTACATTTAATCAAGAAAACGAGTTACCAACATAAAACCAGAGACTGAGATAGCAGAGAAAGAGAACTTGCCTGTTGAACCTGTACTCTTAGTGTGTCAAACTGATCCGCAGTACAGCAAACATTTCCAGTAATGGTGGGACACAAACTTTGAATTTTGGCAGACAGCAGGTCGTCAGGCTGGTGTTAGAAACCAAAGCAGCAGGAAGTGGTTAAATCAAAGGATGGTGAAGATGGTGCGGCATCGAGTTGTACATAAAAGATGAATGAATTACCTTAACTGAAGGAGAACCATAGGGACAATTGAGAGCCTTCCCGTCACTGCGTTGACCGCATATATCATACATTGCGCAGTACTCTTCAGAATGCTTAGTAGCCCTAACAGAAATTAAATGATTATTACAAATTACTGGTTCGGAAAGAACTACGACAATATCCAGATTTAGCCATACCAATACGTTTCATGCTGTGAAGCTGCAGAGAGCGCAGGCGAAGAGAGCAGGAATACCTACGTAGTTGTGGCAGCGTACTCCAAGTTCAAGTCAACGAAGCGATCGATGAAAGAGAGAGAGGAATGAATACTTGCCTGTAACAGAAAAGCAACGGAGAAGATGATATCCATATTGTTGTTCGGTGGAGATTGCAGAGAAAGGCAACGCAGATGAATATCACTCGATGATCCTCCTACTACTCAGTAGTACTCACTCGCCGGACTGGACACGAGTATTGCGTGCCTTTGCTTCTTAGTGCCTCTTCCTCCAAACGGATCCTACAAGGCCAGTTATTCTAAGTGGGCCCTTCTTTTCCACCAATATCTTTCTCAACAAGAATTGTCTTAGTATTCATTACATTCCTTTCACGTATTTTGATTTATTTTATTTATTACAAAATTATAAAATAAACTTCGAATCATGTATTTAAATATACATTTTTATATAAAAGTAAATTATCACTAAACTCAATATAAAAAAATTTAACCGTTAAATTTGTTTCATTTTATTTATAATTGATTATAAATCCAAAAGGAAATTTTTATACTGTGAAAACAAAAACATACAGAAGAAATTATTAACGTAAAATTAAGTATATAAAATTTATCTACAATCCAAGAATCAGTGTTTCAATGCATTATACTAAATACAGTGTATTAATATTATTTTCTCCCTATTTTCTTGTTTCTTGGTTTTTTCCTTCCTGTATTTAAAACTTGGGTAACATTTGTGTGGTATTGGCTTACTACGCCTTTAATGTAAAAGATTTTCTTATCAGCTAAATTCTATCTAATTTTAGTAAAAGCATAATTATTCGGATGAAACTTTTTTATTTATGTATTAAAGACAGAGTGAACATGATTTAATAAATTGAATTCCAAAACCTTAACCGAATGAGATTTAAACGCAATTGGTACATATAGGCATGTTAGAAGACAATTAAGATACTATTTCTTGAATTTTTTAAAAATTGTTACTTCTTTAAATTAAATAATGAATTTCTTGTAATCATTCTTTTAGTTGGGGTCAGAACAGTACTAAAAAAGAGAAAAAAAAAATAAGAGAAATAATTATGACTCATACCTTAAGATGAAAACATCAAGAAATCCTAACAACCAAAATAAAATGTTTTAGTTTTACGTGGATGGCTACAAACATACGCAAAAATTATAAATTCGACATGGTTAAGTATAATATGTGTACTTACAGAAAGAAAGTGTCAATTTATTCTTGTTGGTGCGAGCTCTGCCTCCTTTCTTTGGTGAAAAATAAGAACCTTGGGAGTTTTTTTTGAAGAGTTGGATGTAGTAGATGCAACATTGGCTTGAACAATTTGTTGTTCTTGAAAAGGACTGAAAGCAAAATTTCTGTCTCTTCAACAGTATAAGGAAAAGCTCATCAAGAATAGCGTCAATGTGATCATTGAAAGAGAAAAAAAAAAGTATTAAAGGTATGTGGGAGAACAGAAGAAGGATCTTGAGTGTGTAGAATTGCCATTACAGCGGTGAAAGATGAGGAGGAGTTCATGATAAAAAAAATGGCTCTGATAAGGTGTACGAATACAGAGAGAAGAAAAGGACAGAGAAACTGAAAGGTAACCTTATTATTGACTGATAACAGTGCAAAGGGGAGATATATATATAGAAAACAGATAGGAGACGACCGTTACGTAAATATAACTTTAAGACAATAATTAATACGTGTTTAAATGATTTTTAATTGATAAACTTTAGTTTTTCTTTGTATTTAATTTTAACTGAAATTTTCATTTAATGAAATTGTTACCGTTGGAAAATTGTTACCGTTGGAAAGTTGTTACCGTTGGAAAATTCTTTCAGATCTTACCGTTGGAAAGTTGTTACCGTTAAGAATAAATGTAAAATTTATATTTGTGAACTAACTCGTGGTTTCCTTCCCTCACTATGAATAAAAGTTTGTTTTACAATAATTGCTCTAACAGTCCTATTCATGATAATTTTTAATTTGTCAATAGTTTATATGTACATTAATAACGTATAAAACATGAACTCTTAAAGACCTTCTAACAGTATCTCTTAAAAATTTACATTTTTCAACTAGAAAACTACTATAAGAATTACTTCAATATAATTCCTGTGACATAACTGTTGACTTAGTAAGTAAGATTACTGTTGACTTAAAAATTTCTCTTTTTCCTTCTTTTCCCTAGGTTTTCTGGAAAATCCTACGTTAGGAATTTCCTTTGATTTGAACACATAAAATATTCACTGGATCCACCTTTGATTTGAACACATACAATTACCACCGACGGTCCATCAACAATTACTTGTGCATACCCGAAGCTTCTGAAGTCACTAATCACACACACACGCATATATATATATATGTATATGTGTGTGTGTGTGTGTAAACAATGATAGACATTGGAATCAAGAAAGACTCGCCAATTTTAATACAGCCACTTTTCTGATACTGTTGTCATGGATGGACCTTGCCATCTGTTTAAACAGAACACAAACTATGATTTACACTTTACAATACTAATATATGTTTTGGTTTATCCGTACAAATCTCTGAGCCCAAGAAATGCATTACAAATGAACAAGTGGCAAACCCTTGAATGGAGACAAAACAACACAACCAAAGGGATTAGTTTTCTCAGGAGAAACTAATAACTACTGTCTTTAAGTGGAGAACGATGGTGCACCGCCTGGTGGGCTTGACGAGTATGATTAGATCGTAATTTAGGCTCCACAGGCTTTTCATTGGCTGCTTGAATTCGCTCCAAACTCTCCAAAACCTCCTTCATTGATGGCCGCTGTTTGGGTTCAGATGAAAGACATTTTAAAGCAAGCTGAGCAATACGGAATGCAGCTTTCGATGGAAACTTTCCTTCCAATCGAGAATCCATAATGCCCTTCAACTTTCTTCTGTCATGCAGGTATGGTTTCACCCACTCTGTTAGATTATGTTGCCCGCTTGGACGGTTCGAATCAAGTGCTCGTAGCCCTGTTAGTATTTCCACCAAAACAACTCCAAACCCGTATACATCACTCTTGACATATAGATGCCCTGTATCATAAACAAAGACAATTTCAAGGTGCATTACTTTAACAATCAATTTAAATTTTTAGCTCCATATAATAGTCAAAGTAGTTAGTGATTTTTTTGTTATAGAATAAGCCCGAATGTTAAGAGAGTCAGTTACAGTACCGTGATTTGTGGTCATTTGTGACACTCTTTCATTCTGTTTCAGTGTTTCATATTCAGTAGTTATACAGAGGTTATAAAACCTCACGTTTCATTCAATTAAATAACAGATATTCTCTCTTTAATTACTCCCGTTACATATCTAAAGTTTCTACAAATACAGTTGCATCAAATAACATCGGACTACACAAAGAGTTTTGAAAAGATAAAAAGTTAAGCTTTACTTAATATGCATTGATATTAGAACAGAGTTACATTACCTGTGGCCACATATTCAGGAGCTGCATAACCGTATGTGCCCATCACCCTTGTTGTCACGTGAGATTGACTAGCTGAAGGACCCAACTTTGCCAAGCCAAAATCTGATATCTTCGCGTTATAGGACTGTAGCATGACAGAAACTAATTAAGTTGAGCACCAAATCGTACATAACTAACACGATTTCCGAAGAAAATAGGTGAAAAACATTCATGTATCAATATTTCATAACATGGCAGCAAT
The DNA here is from genome assembly GCA_027742785.1 of Vigna reflexopilosa. Lineage (NCBI taxonomy): Eukaryota > Viridiplantae > Streptophyta > Magnoliopsida > Fabales > Fabaceae > Vigna > Vigna reflexopilosa. Next base: position 205,475 of record CM050921.1, on the reverse strand, counting down.
GAATATATGCGTGTATTTAGACAAAGTAAATACTTTCTTAAATACACTTATTTGATAAATACTTGTAAGAAAGAAAAACAAGAAAAAATAAATAAATAAACGTTTACAAAAGCTAAAATCAGTTGATGTACAAGTTAAAAAATAAAAATTTAAAGAAGCTAGAAGAGAGCTTCTACGAGTTGATTTATGCATATGGTAATTTTAATTTACGGAATAATTAATTTTCAATTATATAAGCTTATTTTGCTAAGATTTGTCAGGGTGTTGAGAAGCTCACCCCATCAAGCAAAATATTTGAGGCTTTGAAATCTCTGTAAATTACTTTCTCGGATGTATGCAAGAATGCAAGACCACGAGCTGCTCCAATTGCTATCTTAAGCCTGATGTCCCAAGGAAGTGGTTGAACGGCAGAACCCCCTACAATTAAAACAATGTAGCTTTTAGCTGTAAATATACATTTAGTTTGGCATTTTATTTCATGCTTGAACTGATAATATACTTGCCAAGACAGTCGTATTTAATAAAGCACTCACTTCCAAATAGATGGTTTTCTAAGCTCCCCTTTTGCATGAATTCATAGACGAGAAGAAGCTCTGTTTCCTCCAAACAGTAACCCAACAGCTTAACAAGATTAGGATGGGAAAGGCGACCTAGAAAGTTTACTTCGGACTGCACCAAATAAATGAACCATTAGTTTAATGGAAATTTATAAGTCAATGAATAAACAGTTTGATGAAACAAGTAACAGAACATGAGTTTAATGCACCTATATGAAATTGAGATCTCAGACTTTTGTTTTCGCAAAGCAGTTAATTATCAAATTAGTAAGAAACAGTGTGCTGATTCTGCTACACTTTGCCTTTATCATAAAAGGGAACGGAAATTGCATGGAATGATTCAGTTATTGTTTAATTAGCCTAAACATTTTTTTTATTCTAGTTCCAAATAGAGCATGTGTTTGCTTAAATCTGGGCTGGAGAACGTGACACTAGCCAGCAAAAAACTTTCGGGGCAAGCAGAAGATGCATAAAATTTCATAGAAATCACATAAGACAAAAGACATGTCAGAGAAAACGGGAGGAGAAAAGTAAAAGGGGTTTGATTGTTATCCACATCACGTGAAGAATTACCCGCCACTCCTCAATTCCTTGTAAGCTTTCAGAGTTGAGTTTTTTGACGGCAATGACTGTTCCGCTTCCACCCTTTGACGTGCCCTTCTCTTCAAGCCAACCCTTGAAGACTTTTCCAAAACCTCCCTCTCCAAGAACTGTATCAGCCCTGAAATTCTTAGTCGCAGCCTTCAAGTCGCCAAAGGTGAAAATCCTCAAATTAGAGGTGGGTAAGATCTGCCCAGTTGGATAAGGTTGATCACCGCTTGCCACCGAGAACTTGCTATTTACGGAGCTGTTCCCACTTCCAGAAGTAGTAGTTGTGGTCGTGGTTGTGGTAGTAGTATAGCTGCCGCTGGTGGTGGTGCTGCCGCTGATGGTCTGAGATATACCCGGTGTGGCTAAACAGCGATGCGATGAATTAGCGAAGAGGGAAACATAAAATGAAGCGAAAACATGCGGGAAATGAAAGGAATTCAGAGGAAAAGGTACAGAACAAACCTGTACTGAGGTTACCGGTGGTTGTTGGGGTCACCTCGCTGTGAGGCTGAGAACCCCAGCAGTTTCCCATTGAAACGGTGGCGAAAGAACAATTCTATGGCTTCTCCGATCGACGAAGACCAGACCTGGTTGTTGGCTCCTCCTGGTCTTCTCTCTTTTGCGTCCAATAATTGAAATTAGCTTTGGCTGAACCTATGGGATGGAATGGACATGTATGTGTGCAGAAAAAAGGCAAAAGTAATGGACCATGGAATGGAATGCAAACATGATTTATTAATTGTATGTTATTGACAAATTAAGTCACATGGACTCGGTCTTTCTCTCTCATGGAAAATTTGGATTTATGTCATACACTGATTTTAAATATTTTTAATAAAATATCAATATCAATATATTTTAAGAATTAATTATATTTTTATTGATACAAAACTAAAATTCATATATTTTAATTTTCAATAATATTAATCCTATATTTGTCAAATAATATTTTCGACTCATACTAAATATCAAAAGATATAAACATGTTAATCTGATCATACCAAACAATCTAACGGAAAAGGAAAAGAGGCTATGATCCATCGTTAGTCTTCAAGTCAACTCTCATGACAATGAGATCTTTTATTTTCGTCAAATCAACCAATTCTCTGTTCAAACAAATCGGATACGCACACGCCTCCAACTATCCTATTTTATTTTAAACTTATAAAAAAATCATCTCTCACATTTCATACACCTTGTTTGACTGAAGAAACCCACAGTTTTCCCTTCTGCGCTTTCGTGTTCGTTGTCTGGTTGTGTTGCGTTGCGGTGTGAAATCGTTTCACTAATTTCCACCATAGTTTTGGCGCCTTTGAATATAGATTGCGACTGCAGATTACTCTCCCTCCATCTACTATAAATTTTTAGTAAGAGACATGAATCTATACATAGACACTAAAACAAAATATGGTTACCACTTTACTTCATTTATTAATTTATTAAAATTTACGTTTATAAGACGTAAATCTTATTATAGAAAAATTAATAATGGTCGGAAAAAAAAAGGATATTCACGGTCAACCATGATTTGTTGGGTGCTTCACATGTTCGATTCTATTGTTATTCTAGAACAATTCAAATCTATTATCTCTTTGGGTATGTTCATACCGTGGCCATGAAAGTTGTAATTCGATTTCTAACAAATTCAACGACAGAGTTATGTGACTGTTTGCATAAAGATAATCTTTCTTGGTTTTGAAAAAAATATCAACTTCTTTGATGACTCAAGAGTTAAGATAGTGTCTTGCTTAAATATTTTATTGTTGTAATTGATATATTTATGAGAAAATTACACTTTTGGAATTTCTAATTGATGTGACCAAATTCTTCCACATGATAACATTTTTCTTGAGCAAAAATTAGAAGATAGCTATTAAGATTATTCGATTATTTAATTATGCATACCAAAGATGCAATTACATTATTTATATATATAAAAAATGCAGTTACAGTTACAAACAGGCTGCTTCCTCCTTACCCTCACTTTTTTTTCTTTCTTGTACTATGGTAAAATTTAAAATCCTTATTTTTTTCTTTATTTTTAAAAACCACAATATAAACAACTTTTCAAAAATACATTCTGAAATATGAAATATAAAATATTTTTCAAATTAAATATTTTGGATCTCAAAATAGATTAGGAAACATATAATTTTGAATATATTTTTATATGTGTTTTAATTTTAGTGTTCTTAAAAAGTAATTTTTTCATTCAAAAATATCTTAAATATAAATCTTGAAAAGTTAAAAATTTAGGACAAGTTTCTTGGAAACATAGTTTTTAATATGAAGTCTAATCCGATTTGATTCACATAGTCTGACAGTTTGGTAGGTCAGACTCATATGTTAGTTGAGTCAGATTACAATCTAAATTCATTAAAAAGATGAAATTTGCATTTGAATACTTTATATTAGCACAACTCAACAATTTAGTTAGAATTTCATACAATATGATTACGATATAAAATAGTTCGAATTATTTGTCTATTTTAGTTCAAAATCAACCTAATTGTCTTTGATCAATCGTATTAATGTAAAAAAAAATCAATCATTTAATGTGATCTTAAACTTTCGATATAAAAAATAGTTAGCCAATTTATTAATTTATATAATAGATAATTAATCCGAATCGTAAAATTCATTCCATTTTCAATTAATAAATAGCCTCATCCAACTCTTTTTGACAAACTAATGTCATAAATGAATGAGATTGACTCATTTTATCACTCAGACTCAAGCCATGCACAACTAAAATTTGAGGGTATTTTCGTCTATTTAACTTAAATAGTTTCGTGTGTATGGAACTTCCTCGCTGCCTCCATTTCCTCACACACGTGTTGATCCAAACACTACAAATCCGTAGTCTTTGACAGTACATCATATACTTAGAGCTTATCATTCGTTCCACTCCTCTATACCATGAGAGAAAGTTTATATGAGCTTAATTAAATATTTAGATTAACTTTAACTTTTAGTTTTTATACATATTTTATTTTAATTATTTTACGTATATTTTTTTTTACTTCTCATGAATTTAAACAACAAAGACTCAAAATATTTAATATTAAAGGTATGAGAATTAAAAAAATTAAAATATTATTATGGATAATAATTAAAATGACTATCTTTAAATTTAGGGAATAAAAAATAAAGTCAACAAAACTAACCATGTAATTAAACTAGTGATGATTTATTCGCTAATAGTTCAGTTTGAGGATTTTAATTATAATATAATTCTAATTATTAAGTTATAGATATAAATTATTATTATAATACAGATGAATCATATTTATAATTATTTTTAGTGTTATTACTAATTTTAATTTTATTAATTTTATTTTTTTAATTTTATAATTATTTTTTAAACTCAATTAATTACTGTAATACAAAATTTCTTATAATGATATTATAAAAATAATTTATTAATATTTTTTTTTAAAATTTAATAATTCTTTTATGATTAAATATATTTTTAATCTTTAAATTTTAATACAAATTTTGAATTTATCCTTATCTCAAACTTAGTTTGATCACTACTTTTTTTAAATAAATAAATAGAATTTTTCTAATGTTAAATTTGTTTATATATAAATTAGTTTATCATGCATGTAAAAAGAAGTTAAATAAGTTTGAAGATTAAAATTTGTGAAAAGGTATACTATACACTAATTTCAATTTAACATCAAATTTAGGGATGAAAAATATGAAATCCTATTTTTTATTTTTAATTAATAATTATGTAAAAGTATTTATTAAAGTAAAAGAAAGATGCTTACATGTATTTTCGCCTGTATAAATGAAATGAAAAGATGAGGGGTATTTTTGAAATTTAGTAACCTGAGAGGATTAAAATTGTCCGTTGGGGAAAAATGAGAAGGAGGGATGATCTGTAATTTTGTTGTTGGGTGAGTGTGTCGATTGGATTGGAGGCGGAGACAATCGAAGTGCAAACCAAGGGATTCATCAATTCTGTTCTTCAGATGGTTTGGTGAGTGAATGAATCACAGGTTAATTATTTGTTGGTTACATGGTGTGATCTACAAAGGCAAACTGTAAAAGTGTGCAATCAATTGAAATCAGGCGGTGCTGTTGATTTCTGCAATGGCATCGGCAGCGCCTAATGTCGATCTATTCGATGCTTATTTTCGACGCGCCGATTTGGATCGCGACGGCCGTATCAGCGGTGCCGAGGCCGTCTCCTTCTTCCAAGGCTCCGGTTTGCCCAAGCATGTCCTTGCGCAGGTCACTATCTCTCTCACACACTCTTTATTCTCAATTTCTGCTTATGATTTCAATTACTCATTATCCTTCCTGCCATTAAGCATTGCTTTGAGTTAATCTGGTACTGCTTCATAATTCCGTTCGTCTAAATGCTAAATACATCAGAGATCACTTACCTTCCTTGTGTACCTGGTCTGCAGATTTGGGCATTTGCAAACCAAAGCCAAAGTGGTTTCCTTGGCCGGGCAGAGTTTTACAATGCCCTCAAACTTGTTACTGTGGCACAAAGTAAGCGGGAACTGACCCCCGAAATGGTAAAAGCAGCATTGTATGGCCCGGCTGCATCTAAGATTCCTGCACCTCAAATTAATTTCAGTGCCACAGTTGCACCCTCTGTATCTGCACCTGCACCTGCACCACAGGCGAGTCCTGTTAATCCTTTGTCCCACCAAAATCTTGGACCAAGGGGGACAGTTCCAAATCTCAGCGTTAACCGACAAAACCTTCCTTCTCTGGGAAGTCAGTTAGGGAGGCCCCCAGCTTCTTATCTACCACCTGGTGTTGTCACTCAAGGAATGGCTGTTGGTGGAGCACGCCCTGAAACCCTCAACTTATCAGGTCATGGGTCCGCTGGCAAGATGGGTGAAGCTCCAGAACTAACTTCCTCTCCGATAGCAGTCAGAGGAATTAGTCTCACGCAGGAGGGGTTTGGGCCTGCAACCACTGGATCAAATGCGGCACGGCCACCTGGCCAATATCCTGCCTCCAGCATAAAGCCGTCAGATCAAATCGTTAAGGATTCTAAACCAGTCACTGTTAATGGTAATGCCCCTGATTCATTTTTCGGAGGTGATTTATTCTCAGCTAGTTCATTTCAGCCCAAGCAAGTTAGTCCTACACAAGGATATTCTTCTGGCAGTTCAGTGCTTTCTTCAGCTATTGTTCCTGTATCCGAAGGAAACCAGCCTTCTATTAGGACTACTACCCCTGATTCTTTGCAGAGCTCACTTGTATCCCATCCTGTTGGTGCTCAGCTTCAGAAAGCCCAGCCTGTGAGTGCTCAGCTTCAGCAAGTCCAGCCTGTTGGTGCTCAGCTTCAGCAAGCCCAGGCTGTGGTAAAACAGGACCAACATGTCCCAGTCCAAACACATAATATGCTGAATTCATCTGGACTTCCTAGGAGATTGCAGGATTCTGCTTCCAGTCAGCCCCAGTCTCCATGGCCAAAGATGGCACAAACCGATGTTCAGAAATATATGAAAGTATTCATGGAAGTAGACACAGATAGAGACGGGAAAATAACTGGGGAACAAGCACGGAACCTATTTCTTAGTTGGAGGTTGCCAAGAGGTATATTTCTTCCTCCTTCGTTGTCTTTTTTTCTTGCACAGCTGGCTTAAAAGGCTATCTTTATTTTTCTACTTGTCTACCTCCGCACACAACAGGAAATCAACTTAGATATGATTAATTACACAAATTGCTGGACTAGGTTGTGTTTGATAACATTTGTCTTTATACGTGTTTATAGGGAATGAGGGGGGGTGTTCTGTTTAGTTTTGACACCCTACATGTGTGTTACTTGTCAATGGCTAGCTAATTTCCTGAACATCATCTGTATGCCATGTTTTATATTTTTTTTTCAGAGGTTTTAAAGCAGGTCTGGGACTTATCCGATCAAGATAATGATAGCATGCTTTCTCTCAGGGAGTTTTGTATTGCGTTGTACCTAATGGAGCGACACAGAGAAGGACGTGTTCTTCCAACAGTACTTCCTAGTAATATCATGGTTGATTTACCAACTAGTGGTCAACCTGCTGCTCCCTACAGTGCTGCACCTTGGGGAAATCCGTCAGGTGTGTGCCCAATAATTAGCAACTTTTATTTTACTGCTACCACTGCTCCAGTACTACCGTGATTAGACATTACTAATATAACCATTCTGATAAATGAAAATTTAATGCTTTTGTGTCTCCACTAATTTATATATTGAAGGTTTTCAACAACAAGGGATGACTGGTTCTGGGGTTAGACAAGTGAATCCTGCTTCTGGTCGGCCGCCAAGGCCAGCTGCTGTCTCTCAGTCTGATGAAGGACCTCAGAACAAACCACAGAAATCTAGAATTCCAGTCTTGGAGAAGCACCTCATAAATCAGCTGAGTTCAGATGAGCAAAATTCAATTAATTCAAAGTTTCAAGAAGCAACAGAAGCTGATAAGAAGGTACCTCTTTTTTATTTGTTTATTCTCTTGCCTAATTTCTATTGTCAAACTTACTATAGGGGCTAAAAGTAATGCAATATACTCTTTTCACTGGTTCTTTCAGCGATTTTGTATAAATATAAACCACCTTAACAATTTATATAATTTTTCCTTGATAGGTATTACACTAATATGTCCTTATAAAGAATAAATTCTCCCTTTTTTCTCTTGTTCTCTCTTTAAAGCTCAGTATCACCACCATAGAGTATAGTTAAACATTTAGCAATAAGATAAATCATCTCTTTAGGCTTAGAATTTTAAATCCAAATTGATTTCTACAATCCAAGTTCAATCACCTTTTCCTCTACTTTCAAGTGTGACATATAAGTTTTTTCCCTTTTAGATTTTACAAAGTTATGAATATCTCTCTTTTCTTAATGACAGGAACAAAGTAATCTACCTCCACTCATCTGGCATTTCCTTTTATCTCAAACTCTCATTAAACAGCTCACCCATCCACTCAAAAGAGTTACTTTTACTTAATTTGAATTCCACACCAAATGATGTCTTGGATTCCTAATCCTTTGATATAATATACAGGTCAATCCTTGTCTGTCACTTAAAAACATACAAAAATAGTTCTCTCATCTCTCTTTGACCCCGTGATTTATAACCTAAAATTTTTCTTCTCCATCCTTAATACTACTTACTAAGCCAATTAGTCATATATCTTGATTTCCTTTCTCTATTTTTGGCAAGCTTTGTAGTTTTTTGTTTTCCATTCTTTGTCCTTAGGTCTCAACAAAACTTTAATAGGGACTTGGTTATTATGGGATTCTTAAGTCCCCTATAGTACACCATGACACGTTTGATGGAGTGTTTAAGTGTGAGGTTTCTTCCTCCCCGTTAACATCTAGCTTTTTTGGGTGGGTTTCCTAAATGCCTAGCCTACATTCTTATCAAACTTCTTGAAAGTTTTGGGTCAATCATTACATGTTATAATGTTTTGTAATTTTTGATTTGTGCTTTATTTATAGCCTTGCGACACCTTCCTATTTGTTAGCATTATTGCATCAATCTTCTTTCGTATCCATGATGATGTTCATATATTACATAAGACGAAGATAGTCTGTTTTCTCTAACCTATTTAGTTTTTCAAAGACACAAAATGTCAGTCCTTCTCTGAATTGGGGTGTCCACTACCTCCAAAGACTTACCTATCAAAGTATCAACATGCCAAATAGCAAACCTTATCAGGCACCCCTGAATTTGCATCTTTACCCACATTCATCAAAAAGAATGTGTCAACCCTTGCTAATTTAACTCTATATCCACGTGCCAATGTGGCAACTGTAACTTATTTGATACTACTGGAGCCATACGACCCTTTAATTTACATTAGCAAACATAATCTGTTGAATGATCCTTTTTGGTGTTTATATAAGTTTAACATTGAATGATACAATAGGCATCAGATTTGTTGAATTTAATAGTAGAATGTTCAAAACTGGTTGTTTATGACTCTAAATATGGTCGAAAAAAATGTTATTGATAGACATATTCATAGTTATGTACTGTTTTAAGAGGTTTGTTATGAATCAAGTGGTGTATATTCATCTCTCTGGGAAAGGGAGTGTATCTTTTAAAATAAGAGAAGGAAGACTGAATTAAACATTTCTCAAAAATGAGGAGTTTAATTTACTCTATTTTTTCCCTCACTAACATAGCTGCAGATTATTGTTTTTATTTTGATTGAAATTTGTGCATATGTTTACCTGTCCTTTGTATATGCTGCTGTATTTTCTTGTATATCCATCAATTGCAATGGCTTATTTTCATTGAATTTTTAGTTTCATGTTAAGCAACTCTTTATAGGGAATGTGTCCTCTATGGTAATCTTTTACGGTCAATTAATTTGAGAATTGTTGAGATGACATTGTAAGCTATTTTTTGTTTAAACCTTGAAGTGTGCACACTGTTTTTGGCTACCTATTGAAACTTATAGATACAAAAATTATTAGCTATTACTGGTATATTTGAAAATAGCATGGAAAGATTATGATCTAGATTGTCATTTGTGTGAATCATATCATTTCTGCAGTCCATGTATACTTGATAAAATTCTTGTTTCAACTGAACACAGTCAATGCTCATCTTTTCATTTGTTTTGTTAAATGCAGGTGGAAGAACTTGAGAAAGAAATTGCGGATTCCAAAGAGAAAATAGACTTCTGCCGTGCAAAAATGCAAGAACTTGTTAGTGTTTTCCTTGCACTCTTCCTTTTTATTTTATTAATGTCTGTTTATGGAAAGTAGTTATGTGATGCATTTCTTTAGAGACTTCTTTCAGATTTACTGTTTTCTGCTTCTGAGAAAAAGGTTTTCCTTTTTCCAAAATCTTATCTAATCACTATAAATTCTTTTAACATGTCATTTTAATTAAAAAAAAAAATAATTTTTCTTTGATATAAAAAGCTTTAAATAAAAGAACTTTAAAACTCCAGTCTATTTCATTGAAGTTCGTTTTTACTCTGTTTTAACTCTCTTTTCTGGATTAATATTGGATTTGTGTACATGTATAGTGTATGTTGATTTGCAGGCTTAGCTATATACCATATATATGTTCTGATTTAAGAAAAGTAATAAATTCATACTCTGGGTCTGCTGAACATAAATGCATAATCACCTGTCTACTTCTTGGGTCTCCTCTCCTATTAATCTTATGGAAGTGAACAAGAGGCACTTGGACTTGGAAAGCTCTTTTACTTTATTGTTACTTATTAGTAGTTTAGTAGATGTTACACCACCTCTTTTTTAGCTTTTGTCTGCTTCTGCAGATACCTAGAAACTACTGGGAAAAGGTTCCTAAAAAGCATATGAGTCGGACATGTTCTGTTGTAATGCCTTTTGTAAAAATTGTGTAGAAAAGTAAAACATATAAAAGCTACCTTTCACGTTGTTATGGTTAATAGCTTCATATTCTGTTTTTATATTTTTTACTTAAAGCATAACAAAATATTGTTTAATTTAACATATTAAATAAAATAAACCATAATAACATATAATATATAGACCAAATTATAATGATTAATAAAAAAAAAACTAAATAAGGCATGTGATAAGTTCAAATTAGTGGTCATTCCTATACCCGCTATCTTGCTATAGCAGTTTTTGTAACTGGCTGCCCCACATTTTCTACCGAGGAATATTAACTATGAGTATCATATTTTTTGTTTTCTTTTTGCTTTCTTAACGAATTTGTTATTTCTCTGTGAATAAATGTTTTTCATGAAGCCAAATGTGAGAATTTTTTATAAAGGCATTTTGTTTTCACCTTTAATATAGTAGTTTTTGCCCCACATTTTCTACGCAGGAATGTTAACTATGAGTATCATAGTTATTTTTTCTCTTTGCTTTCTTAACGAATTTGTTATTTCTTTATGAATAAATGTTTTTTATGAAGCCAAATGTGAGAATTTTTTATAAGGCATTTTTTTTCATTTTTTTTTTCACCTTAAATGTTCTTATGGTTAATAGGGTCATATTAATATTTATTTTTATGCTTATTTTCACCTTTTCTATGGTTAATAAGTGATAGAAAGGAGTGAAGCATATAAAAGCAGGCTTTCTTCTTCTTATGGTTACTAGTGTTATGTAAATTTTTTTTCTTTTACCCTTTTTCAACAAATTTGTTGTTCTTTTGCTATAAAAGGTTCTATACAAAAGCAGATGTGACAATCGGCTTAATGAGGTCATAGAAAGAATATCAGCTGATAAACATGAGGTATCTTTCTTTAAAATTGAATGTGTTCTTTATTACCTCTGTAATCATAATATTTATTATTTGCTCAAAATATTAATTTCAGGTTGAGATTCTAGCAAAGAAATATGAAAATAAATATAAGCAAGTAGGAGATTTATCATCCAAGTTAACTACTGAGGAAGCCACATTTCGTGACATACAGGTGCAATTAAATCTGACTTTTTCTTCAGTTGATCAGTTATAAGCATATGTACTAAATGGTTTGTTTTCTTTTGCCTGTTATTCTTCATTGCTGTCTATTAGAGATATTGATGCCAAACCATTATTCAACTGGATGTTAGTTTTCTGTCTTTTGTATCTTGTACAGTTTAGAGCCTATATATTCTAGGCTTGTATTCTCTGTTTCTAGTCAAGTGAAATAATATACAAGATCAGTCTTTGTTTATCTTCTTATCTTCTCTTCATATCTTTTTCTGATATGGTATCAAGGGCTAGAATTTGATCTGCAATGGTCAATTCAAGCTCCCACCCATCTGCTTCCCAGTTTTTTCTGAATTCCATAGCAGAAAAACTTGATGATTCCAATTACCTCCATTGGAAACAAGTTGAACCTAACATCAAATCCCACCCATCATGCTCTGTGACAATCAAAGTGCTGTTGCCATAGTATATGATCCGTATATGGAGATTGACGTCTTTTCGTGTTTGTGGTCAAATCCCTTTAATCATTTTGAACTTCTTTGACACAAACTCAATGTAAAGGATTTTGCTCATAAAAATCCCTCACCTTGAGTTTGAGGGGGGTATTAGAGATATTGTTGTAAAAACATTCAGTTACTCAACTGGATGTTAGTTTTCTGTTTTGTGTCTTGTACAAAAGGCTTTAGAGCCTATATATACTAGGCTTGTATTCTCTGTTTTTAGTCAAGTGAAACAATATACAAGATCAGTTTTCGACTATCTTCTTATTTTTTCCTCGTATCTTTTTCTGATATTGTCAAAATTCATTTGTGTGTAGGAGAAAAAAATTGAATTGTATCAAGCGATTGTAAAGATGGAACAGGATGAAAAAGGTGATGAAACTCTGCAGGTACATTTTAATATTACCAGGTGTTTGCATCCATCTTGACAAAATGTGATAAACTTCTGTATCTCATTTATCACCTGAATTTTTAAGGCGCGTGTTGATCGTATCCAAACGGACCTTGATGAGCTGGTGAAATCTCTGAATGAGCGGTGCAAGAAGTATGGATTACGTGCTAAGCCCACAACATTACTGGAGCTACCCTTTGGTAAATTCAAATTTGTATTTGATTTTATTGTTTTATTATATCCTTCCAGTTGTTCCCAAATCTTTGTCATGTCTATCACTTCATTTTATTCTGTTTAGTGCATTTGTTTAGATATCAGCTTTGCTTTTTAATTTGAAGAAGTGGCCTTCAGTTGCTGAACCACTGGTTTTGAATTGGCAATAATTATTTGTGCTAGTGCAACTTGGTACAGGTTGCCTGATCAAGTGGCATTAATATATTCAGTTTATTCAGATTTTATGTGACCTTTTTAACTGATTTTGTTGCACAACACAGTTTGGACAGATTATAAAATAATTTATACAACACATGTCTCTTATCATGCATCTTTTCTCATGTACAATTTTTTATTTTGGAAATCAGTTTACAATACAGTATCATGATACTTATATAATTATACGGTTCTTTGTAATAGCTACTACTGTACTTGCTATCATATATTGGGTTAATATTGATTTTATGAAGAGGGAAACTTGAACTCTGATGTTTCTGACAACTGTATGCAAGATATACTATTCAGTTTCAAAACATTTGATTTGGTTGATGTTTTGATGACATCCTATAATTAATGCTTATTTTTAGATTGTTCTGACAGAAAACTTTAGTTGTTCGTTTTTAGTACATGTATGATTGCATTTATCTACCATTATTTTAATGTAGCTCAGAAAAACTGTTTGGCCCTTCATTTTTTTTAACTTAAATTGCTTCCTTTTTTTCACTTTCTATGTAAGTGTATTATTGGCTTCTTGATACAATTATCTAGTTTTCTTGCTTGTGTCCTGTCATTTCTCTTTGGTTTGTGGTTTTGTGGTGCCCTGCCAATAAACCCCTCGTGTTCCTGTCTAGTAGATATTTGTATTGAGTAATGTAGTAATCATACACATTGAGTTTGATCTTGTATTCTGTAGCCTCACTCAATTTTATCCTTTAAGGTTGGCAACCTGGAATCCAAGAAGGAGCTGCTGACTGGGATGAAGATTGGGATAAGCTTGAAGATAAAGGTATTCAAAATAATCCTAACTTGATAGATAATCTGTTAACTGAATAAAAATAAAAATGCTTGCGTATACCTCCCTTGTATCCATGTTCTTTCACACTTGGTTCTTTGTTAGCGGATGAACTGTATTTAGTTGATTTTGTTGTGTGACTATTTTCTCAGCATTGCTGTTTATCCAATTGTGAGCGGTTGATTTTGAACAGTTATGTATTTCAGGAGACAATATATTCCGAAAACGTAGCTATAAATTTAAGAGATATTATGATATTTTTGAATTAAAATAATGGTTAGCTGCTCCTATTCACTTTTAGATAATATTTTGGAAATGGCTACATAAATTGGTTATTCACTATGCTTGCAGAATATGTTTTTGTCAAAGAACTCACTCTTGATGTCCAAAACACTATAGCGCCTCCAAAGCAAAAGTTGCCATCAGCTGTGAACACAAAAGCTGTGAACACAGAAGCTGCAAACACAAAAGCTGTGAACACAGAAGCTGTGAACACTGACAGTCCTACATTTGCAGCTTCTCCTAGGAGTGATGACAAGTCAGAAAAGCCACAGACTACCAATGAACAAGTTGGCAATGGATCTGTTTATAATAAAAGTGAAGATGGGTCTGCAAAAAGTGCTCCCAGTAGTCCATTTGCAAGCAGTGCTATTGGAAGCCCACATGGGGACTTTGCTGATTCTGACTTTAGAAAAACTACTGGTGAAGATAGTTCACCCCGTGATCATACCATACAAGAACCCCAAAGGTTTGGTTTTAAGATATTTACTCCAGTTTCCCAAATGCTGGCCAATTGCCCATTTTACCATATAATTTATTATTATTATTATTATTATTATTATTATTTTTATCTGAAGGGATCAAGTTACTATAGAAGTAACTCTTGGTAAAGTTACTCTTTTTGATAACTTTTTGGTCTATTAAATTTGATTAATCCATAGATATTGATTCAACAGCCGTGAAAATCAAGCTTTTAGTTAAATCACACATTTTTACATATGTAATCTAATACACAATGTTTTTTTAATCCATTATGCGTTAAATTAAATTTATTCAAAAAAGTATCAAATAGTTTCACTTGCTATAGATCCTGTGATGACGCAACATAATTTAAATTTAATCTTGCATATGTAGTGATCGTGGTGATGTCAAGTCTGTGTTTTCTGGAGACAAAAGTTTTGATGAACCAAATTGGGGAACCTTTGACGCTAATGATGATATTGATTCAGTTTGGGGATTCAATGCCAATAGCACCACTAAGGAGGTATGCCAATATCTTTAAAATACCTTTGAATACTAATATTCCAGTAAGTACAGATGTTGTTTAAGTACATGATTAGACTCCTTACACAATAATGGTCATCCTAATACAGTAGCACCCCTCTAGTGGAAGATGGTTGTTGACAATAGTAGAAAATAATAATAAAATTTATTATTTAGAATTGATTGAAAATACATTCTCATATCCCCTATTTGTAACAATCTAATTCTCCTAAAAAGAGAAATAGAGAAACTAGGAAAACTAGGAACAAATAAAATAAAATAAAATATTATGTATCTATTTCCTCTAATTAGGAAGATCCTACAGATATTATCCCAGATTACAACACTCCCCCTCAAGTTGGTAAATGAATATCAATCATTCCCAACTTGCCTACAAGATCTTGAAATCTACCCGGAGAAAGCCCTTTTGTGAAAATATCTGCTATTTGAAGTTCTGTAGGAACATGAGTTGTAATCACAAAGCCTCTGTCAAGATTATCTTTGATGAAATGTCTGTCAATTTCAATGTGTTTGGTTCTGTCATGCTGTACTGGATTATGGGCTATACTCATAGCAGACTTATTGTCACAGTGTAGTTGCACCGGGTGCTCCACTTTGACTTTAAGATCATCCAAGATGATTTTCATCCAGAGTCCTTCACACATTCCTTGAGCAAGGGCTCGAAATTCAGCTTCTGCACTAGAACGGGATACTCTATCTTGCTTTTTGCTTCTCCATGTTACCAAACTATCTCCAAGAAATACACAATACCCAGAAGTAGATTTTCTGTCAGTAATAGAACCTGCATAGTCCGCATCAGTATATATCTTCATATTCAATGTGTCTTCCCTTTTGAATAATAGCCCCTTTCCTGGACTTGACTTCAAGTATTGGAGAATTTTGTCAACTGCTTGCATATGTCTCTCTCTTGGATCATGCATAAATTGACTCACTACACTAACTGCATAAGCAATGTCTGGCCTTGTGTGTGATAGATAAATCATTTTTCCCACCAATCTCTGATATTGGGCCTTCTCTACAGGAGCACTTTCTTCACTTCCAATTCTGTGATTTTGTTCTATAGGAACAGTTGAGGTTTTGCATCCCAACTTTCCTGTTTCTTTGAGGAGATCAAGTACATATTTCCTCTGGGAGATGAAAATTCCATTCTTGGAGTAGGCAACCTCTATCCCAAGAAAATATTTGAGTTTTCCTAGGTCTTTCATTTCAAATTGAGCTGCCAATTTTTCTTTTAATGCCAATTTTTCTATTTCATCATCTCCTGCAATAATCATATCATCCACATAGACAAGCAATAGAGTGAGTTTACCTGTAGAGGAGTGCTTTATGAACAGAGTATGATCTCCTTGGCTTTGTTTGTATCCCAAGGAAATCATAGCTTTTGTAAATCTTCCAAACCATGCTCTAGGAGATTGTTTAAGACCATACAATGCTTTCTTCAAAAGACATACCTTGTTTCTTTCATTTTTCACTTCAAAACCTGGGGGAATCTCCATGTACACTTCCTCATCTAGATCTCCATGAAGAAAGGCATTCTTCACATCCAGCTGGTGTAAGTCCCATCCAAAATGGGCAGCCAAAGCGAGAATAACTCGAACTGTATTCATCTTTGCCACTGGGGCAAATGTCTCCTCATAATCAATCCCATATGTTTGGGTATATCCTTTTGCCACCAATCTAGCTTTATATCTTTCTATTGTCCCATCTGCCTTATGTTTCACTGTGAATATCCATCTACACCCTACTGCCTTTTTGTTTCTTGGCTTATCAACAATCTCCCAAGTTGAATTTCTTTCTAATGCATTCATCTCTTCTTTCATGGCTTGATTCCAATGTTCAAGTTTCATGGCCTCTTGGATTGAGGTAGGAATTTTTGTGGCATCAATGGCAGCAATAAAACTTTTGTGCTTATCAGAGAGATTGTTAGTGCAAACATACTGAGAAATAGGATATTTAGCACATGATCTTCTTCCCTTTCTCAATGCAATGGGTAAATCCTCAGTAATACTTACCTCCTCATCATTGATATCTTCAGGGATCCTCACCTCCGGATTAGACAATTTTTCTTGCTCGAGAGTCGAAGTGGGTTGTTCTCTTCTTTCATATTTTTTGCCAAAAAATCTGTCTTCTTCCTCACTGTGGACTATGGTAGCTTCATTGCTCAGGTCTTGGGCATCCTGCAAAGACAAACATGGTAATGACAAGAAGGAGAGTTCATCCACTTCAAGTGCTTTCTCCCCCTGAAGTGGTGGACTGACATGAAAGGATTGTGTTTCATGAAAGGTGACATCCATGGTGACAAAGACGCGCCGACTCTGAGGATGATAACATTTGTACCCTTTTTTATTAGAAGGATACCCAATAAAGACACATTTAAGAGCTCTGGGATCTAATTTACCCCGGTTAGGATGATGAGAGTGAACAAAAACAACACATCCAAAGACTCGACTAGGTAGACTCGTTAGTAGGGAAGAAGAAGGAACAAAAGACAATAGAGACTCTATAGGACTAATGCCATTTAAGATACGAGTGGGTAACCTGTTGATGAGATATGTGGCAGTTAGCACAGCTTCTCCCCAGTAATTTTTTGGAACAGACATTTGAAAAAGAAGAGCTCTAGTTACTTCAAGAAGATGACGATTCTTTCTTTCTGCAACCCCGTTTTGTTGAGGGGTATTAACACAGGTTAGTTCATGAACAATACCATTATGAGACAAAAAATTAAGAAATTCATGATTCACATATTCAGTACCATTATCAGACCTAATTTTTTTGATATTTTTTCCAAATTGATTTTGGACAAGATGGAAAAAATTAACAAAAATTTGAAAAACTTCGGATTTATTTTTCATAAGGTATGTCCATGTGACACGGGTACAATCGTCAATAAAAGTAACGAACCATCTGGCTCCAGAAATAGAATCTATGACAGGACCCCAAACATCAGAATGAATTAAATCAAATGGAGAAATACTCTTTTTATGACTAATAGGATAAGATGCACGATGGTGTTTTGAAAATTGACAAATATCACACTTAAAAGACTCAACAGATTCTTTGGTAAACAAGTGGGGAAATAAGGACTTGATAAGACTGAATGAAGGATGCCCAAGCCTTTGATGATGTAACCATATTTGGGATTTTGCCCACGTCTCAGATGTTGCTTGTTGAGTCATGATTTTCGTGTTGCTTTGGTTATCAAACTCTAAAAAATACAACCCACTATGCTCTTTAGCAGTTAAAATTGTCTTCCCCATGGCAAGGTCCTGAAAAACGCAATAAGTTGGAAAAAATGTTACTGAGCAATTTAAATCCTTTGTGAGTTTTTGCACAGAGATAAGATTGTTCGCTAATTGAGGAACATGTAAAACATCCTTCAATACAATGGATGAGTCCAAAATTATATTCCCAGAGCCGCATATAGGTATACCCTGACCATTCGCAACTGTAATAAGTTGTTCTTTATTTCTTTTGCCATATGAGTCAAAGGACACACTAAAAGGTGTCATATGATCAGTTGCACCTGAATCAAGGATCCAAATACCTTGAGACACATGATCAACAGTATTGAGGCAAATCTTACCTTTTATGGACAAAGTGCATGATCCAGAGGACTTACTCATTGATTCATCCATTGCTTTCAAAGGAATAATTTTTACTTCAGACATCCCGTAGAACGCAACGAGGAGTCTCCAAGACAATAACGGTGTATGGGTCACACCGAAAAAAAAGAAGCAGAACTTAAAAAACCAGATCTATTCAAGAAAAGGTCAAACGGGTCGACACAAACCCTAGGAACAGACTCAGAAGTCTCCGGTGACTCTTCTGTGACGGCGACGGAGAGTGGGTCTCACCGGAAAAAAAGAGAGCGAAACTTAAAACTCAGATCTGCTCAAATACAGTCCAAACGAGTCGTCACCGACCCTAGGAATAGACTCAGGGTGCTCCGGCGACCCTGTCTGTGGCGGCGCCGGCAAGTGGGTCTCGCCGGAGGTGGGCGCGTGGGCTACACGCGCCGACGACGGTGGAGGCGCGTGGCGGCGCGTGGCGGCTCCTTTCACGGAGCGACTTCCGGCGTTGTGGTCGTCGGAGTTGGGCGCACCTTTCTGCGCTATCAACGACCCCAACCGGCGACGGCGGCAGCGACGATGGTCGGACAGCGGCGACGGCGGCAGCGGCGGTGTGACTGTGCAGCGGAAGGAGTTCCAAGATCGGAAGCTCTTGATACCAAGTAGAAAATAATAATAAAATTTATTATTTAGAATTGATTGAAAATACATTCTCATATCCCCTATTTGTAACAATCTAATTCTCCTAAAAAGAGAAATAGAGAAACTAGGAAAACTAGGAACAAATAAAATAAAATAAAATAAAATATTATGTATCTATTTCCTCTAATTAGGAAGATCCTACAGATATTATCCCAGATTACAACAGTTGTTGACAATCAACCCATTTAACAAACAATTGAAAAGCATAATAACTTCAAACTTAGACAGGCCAAAAACACACAATGTTAATAGGGTTCTGAAAGAATATTAATAGAGAGACAACACATTGATTAGATGGTTGGAATGATGCACCTCTGGATGAGTTAACAATCAATGTAGTAGTACTACTAAATCATTCGAGGTATGCATGTTTGGAGAGAATGGAGAATTATTGACCCAAGCGAGGTAGACAGAAAGGCTCATATGCACAAAATTTCTTCTAATTTGTCTATTGTGAAATTTTAAACGGAATAAACCTCAAATTTTGTTGAGAATCCACATTGACTATGCAGACAGTCAATGTAGAGCTTCTATGACCACTTGAACAATCCTAACTTAAAGAGCTAGCTTTTGTGGCTAAGGTAGCTCTCTGACCTAATTGAAAACAGAATTTTGAGAGACAACCTTATCATGTTTGGTGGTCTTCCTCCACAATTTAAGTTTACTGTATTTCTTTCTTTATTTCACTCATCAACTTCGACTATGAGTTCTAGGCGGTGTTTATTAATGTTGAATAGAAGAAAAAGCTTGAGACGTGATTGATTGTGCTCATTAGAGTGTATTACACTCTGGGTAATAGTTAAACAGGAAATAATTGTCTAATTACCGATAATCAAGGATATTTAACAATTTGAAACAATTGCCTAATTACCATAATTAAAGATATCAAAGGAAATTTCAATTGAGGCATTGGCTCTTGGTTGTGTCGAATAAATGTCCAATACCCAGATAGCGGATTAGAGGCATGAAAGGTTGATTTTTAGTGCAAGACTTTTGTTATATTACAATCCTATTAGGATACTCACTATTTATTGCCTAAGGTGAACGATTCGACCGCAAATTGATCTTGGTGCTAGCGTATTTTGTAAGGAAATCTTCTGTTGACACTTCCATTTTATACAAAATCCTTTATATTATGTAAATTACAACGTCCTTTCTCACTAGAGTTTACATTGGACTTCGTGTGCATCCTATCATAGGATTTTTCTAGATCTGTGAAGATTGGGCTGGTCTTTTGTGTCCTTTTATTGATTATAATCAAACCCAGCATTAGTCGGCCTCCATGTGTTTATTGAGAATATGAATTGGATGTTAGGAGATGTGAATAGTTAAATTGCATTTTACTTGTGAGGGAATATGAAGACATGATGATTTGGTGTACGAATTCAGAGTTTGTACAGGATTTTATGATTGTCATAAAATCAAAGGGATAAATATTGAAGCTAGTTTGCAAAGGATTGATGGGATCGGAGGAGGAAGCATTGTATAATCTTAATGAGCTTAGATACGCTGCCCTAAGGTACATAAATTGAATATAATCGAGGAATGATGAAAAACAGCATAATTACACCTTATTCTTCCGGATCCCCTCCTTGTGTTAATGTACGAGTTTTAGTTGCTTCAGCGTGTTTAAGCAATGGTTATTTTTACAGTAGCAGTCTACCAATTACTTTTGGAAAATTGTTTACAGGAGAGAGATTTTGAGGGAGTTGGAGACAACTATTTCTTTGATTCTGGAGAACTGGGCTTA
Source organism: Vigna reflexopilosa (assembly GCA_027742785.1). Taxonomy (NCBI): domain Eukaryota; kingdom Viridiplantae; phylum Streptophyta; class Magnoliopsida; order Fabales; family Fabaceae; genus Vigna; species Vigna reflexopilosa. The sequence continues at coordinate 184,524 of CM050921.1, read as the reverse complement.
AACCCCATCAAAACAGGTTCACCACAGGTTGGTGATCCTGTCCAGAGGAACAGTGGATTCAGTTTTGATGATTCTGTTCCAAGCACGCCACTTTTCAACTCAAGTAGCTCTCCGCAAAGGCCAAAAGAGTGGTTGGAAACTGCTTTTGACTTCTCAAGATTTGATTCTTTCAGAACACATGATAGTGTACCTCTGCCTGCTAGGGAGGCGACAGAACAATTTGATTCAGTACGCAACAGTGTGGATTTTGATCATGTTCATGGATTTCCAGCATTTGATGACTCCGATCTCTTCGGCTCTGGACCGTTTAGGACTTCAACGGATAGTCAAACTCCCAGAAGAGGATCTGATAGTTGGAGCGCATTTTAGCTTAGCAATTTCACACAATGCATTATTTGTAGTTTTGGTGGAGTGGGTTGTCTGTTAGTCTTACTATTTGGACCCTGTTATAAGTGTAATGTATTTCTTTATTTTATCCTGTGTATTCTTTGTTCCTCACTTTTTTTTCTTTGGGGAAGGGCACGGCATTGTCTCCACTCCAGCAATCTCGCTTCCCTTAATTGAAACTGAAGGCCTGTCTATATTTTTGGTTTGTTGGTTGATACTTTTCCATACTCCTGCACAAGAGATTGTGGTATTGATGACTATCTCATTTGAGTGATGTTTGCTCAGCGGAATTTTATTATAATTCTTTTTGCATTTGTGAAGTATAACTGCAACCTAATTTGTCCAATTAAATTTAGAGAAATGTACACAGAATACTTTCTCACAATTTTTGTTGTTAACTGATATTTATTTAAATTCGCCTAATTATTTGTCTGAAATTTATTACCATTCCTCTTCAATCTAATATCATCGGAACACCCGACTAGGTCCTGATTTTGCTGCAGGTTTTTATTATTGATTAGTTATCAAATTATGTTCAAGTTGGGTGGAGAATTTTATATTAATAGGAAATGCAGTGAAATGGAATTGCTGTTTGTTTGCATAATTATTCTAAATTTATCATTTTAAAATATTCTATAATAATTTGTTATAATGAAATAATGTTTCTAAAGTAATTTAAAATATTTATTTCTAAAGCGTCAAATTTAAATTATTTCTGACCGCATTGGCGGAAAAGATTCTTAAAATATATGCAGATGAGTTATTTGAAATTAATCCTTTTCACCTCATGACATTTCTTGACTATCTTAATGTAATTAAAGGTGGTAAAACGATTCATCGTCTCGTTTTCGCATTGGATTGGGTTGGTCATTTGTATAAAAACATATCAATACTTTTTTAATTTTTTGTTATTTAATTAATGTTTTTAATAGAATAAATTTGAATAATTATTAATTTGTGTTAATTTATTTTATTATAATTAATAATTAAAAAATAATTTATAATTATTATTGATTTAAGTTACAATATATATTTGTATATTTAAAATAATATAATGTAAAAAATTAAATTATTTTTTATTTTCATTTTGAAAAAACATTTATTAAGTTTTTTTTTTCAATTTGACGTGCTAACAAAGTGAGTTAAAATAAATTAATGGATTGAAATCTCTAATTTGAACCATCAAATTTTAATATGCAAACACAACAAAATATTAAGTCTTTTATCACATAAAAAATAAGTAAAGACAAATGTAAGATTGGTTTTACAACAACTCAATGGAGGTCATTTTTCCATGTCAAATTACTGATTAAGAGAAACAGATTCGACTGACTCTACAACATATGAATATATTGTAAATTCTAGACTTGTATTAATCTTTTTAATTTTATGAAAGTATTACCAAATGATCAATCAGTAATTAAATAAAAAGAAAGTACAACAATATAACCATGATGAATCAGTGATCCTAGATTGCATTGATATATTCTATATTTGCAGATTCACTTCATTATAATCACATGACCTATGAACACTCCTAAATTCCTCTTGGCATGATGAACTTATCCACTTTACAAGGCATGGACATGCGTGGTACAGATATGCCATTTGTGAAAGGTGTCCAGATAGGAAGAAAAAAATATTGTTGTAGAAGAAAGCGTATAATTCACACGAGTAGTGCGTTAGTTAATGAGCACTGCATCATAGATTAGACAGACAAGACCATGTCATACAATAAACTCTGACAACTGACAACAGCACTTCAACGTTGAAATTGCCATATATGAAACGTCACAATCTGATGCGCACATTTCGCATTTTGAACTCATGTCAAAATGGCGCTTTGCTCAGACTCCCACTTGGTACCAAGTGAGCACAAACTATGGTGGTAGAGTGGTCCACCTCCACCTCCACCTCCACCTCCGCTTTCTGCTTTCACTGTCTCTCGCTATAATTATAATAACGCATGTCTCTCTTCGCCATCTTCATCCCTTTGTTCATAAATAGATGAATGTCCAGCTTGCCTATCGTAGGTTCTTCATGAATCTGCTATTCCTTGCATTCACATTGATCCTATTACATGGATCATCAACGGCAAGAGAAGAAGCTTCCCGACATGATGACGATGATGTCGTAAATATCGGTGCCATATTCACATTGCAAACTATAAACGGCAAAGTTTCCAAAATTGCCATCGAAGCAGCTGAGCAAGACGTAAACTCCGATCCCCGCATCCTGGGGGGACGTAGATTGTCCATAAACATCCATGATTCCAACTTCAGTGGTTTTCTTGGCTTCATTGGGGGTATGGTATCAGTGCCTATCACTTGCTTGTTTGATATTCTTATTTTGATTGTTGGTTGGTGCTGACTGGTGCACTTGATTACAGCCCTCAAGTTCTTGATGACCGACACAGTGGCTATAATCGGTCCACAAACCTCAGGAATGGCCCATGTGCTTTCGCATCTCGCAAATGAGCTCCATGTTCCTCTACTCTCCTTCACGGCTCTGGATCCCACCCTAACACCTCTCCAGTATCCTTATTTTGTCCAAACAGCGCCCAGCGATCAGTTCCAGATGACTGCAATTGCGGACATGATTAGTAATTATGGTTGGAGAGAAGTCATAGCAATATTCAATGATGATGATCCGGGTCGAAATGGGGTAACTGTTTTGGGGGATAAACTTGCAGAAAGGGGTTGTAAGTTGTCTTACAAAGCAGCACTGCCTCCTGAACCAAACGCCACTCCAAGCTTTATTACCGGTCAGTTAGTGAAGATTAAGAGCATGGAGTCTCGAATAATCGTTTTACACACCTTCGCCAAAACTGGTCTCCTGGTTTTTGACCTGGCTCAAAAACATGAAATGATGTCCAAAGGGTATGTCTGGATAGCTACTGCATGGTTATCGACTGTTTTAGATTCATCTTCTGCTTCAAACACTTCTAATTCAATTCTAGGAGCTCTTACCATTCGCCCTCACACCCCTCAATCCTTAAAAAAACAGGCATTTATCTCAAGGTGGAAACACTTAAGTAATGGCTCAATTGGGTTAAATCCATACGGACTCTATGCGTATGATTCTGTGTGGATGATTGCTCGGGCACTGAACTTATTCTTTGATCAGAAAGGAAAGGTTTCATTTTCTAACAAAAATTTAAGTAGAACGGGGGAAGAGAATCTGAATCTGGGTGCTTTGAGCGTTTTTGAGGAAGGGAAGCAACTACTTGATAACATATTGCGCATTAATATGACTGGATTGACTGGACCTATTCACTTTGGTTCAGATAGATCTCCTCCACATCCATCATTTGAAATCATTAATGTAATTGCCACAGGTTTTCGGAGCATCGGTTACTGGTCTAATTACTCTGGACTCTCCGTAATCACCCCTGAGAAACTTCAGTTGAAGCCTGCCAATCGTTCAATTTCAAGCCAGCATCTAAAGCCTGTCATATGGCCTGGAAATACCATAGAAAGGCCTCGTGGATGGGTTTTCCCGAATAATGGGAGGCAACTGAGAATTGGAGTTCCCAACAGGGTTAGTTATAGAGCCATAGTCTCACAAATAAATGCCTCCAATGCAGTTCAAGGATATTGCATAGAGATATTCCGAGCTGCCATAAAACTTCTTCCATATGCAGTTCAGTATAAGTTCGTTCTATTTGGAGATGGAGAAAATAACCCAAGCTACTATGATCTTGTCAACATGATTACTCTTGATGTAATGTAACCACTACCCAAAAAAAATTACAATCCTTCTATTACAGAGTACAATTTTCTTGCTTTTATTGATTTTATTTCGCTTGCATCTACAGGTTTTCGATGTTGCTGTAGGTGACATTGCTATTGTCACTGACCGAACAAAGATTGTGGATTTTACTCAACCATATATAGAGTCGGGGCTAGTTGTGGTTGCTCCGGTAAACAAATTGAAGTCGCATGCTTGGGCTTTCTTGCGACCATTTACTCCAATGATGTGGGGTGTCACTGCATTTTTTTTCCTTTTTGTTGGAACAGTGGTGTGGATTCTTGAACATAGAACGAACGATGACTTTCGGGGGCCGCCAAAGGAACAGATAGTTACAGTTCTTTGGTAAGTACTGAGGAGTTTTCCTATTACTGAACTTTACTTCCCTTCTGAATTGACTCCTGTAGCTTGTGTACATATATCTTGACATAACTGATCATCTTTGTATGCTGTTGCAGGTTTAGTTTCTCAACCATGTTCTTTGCGCACAGTAAGTCCACCCATTTTAGCAATTGATGTCGTATTCGAGAAACATGTTCTGGTGTATCCTTGTTGGTAGATATAAATAAGCTTCTTCATTATTTCAGGAGAAAACACAGTGAGTCCACTTGGTCGAGTTGTGTTGATTATCTGGCTTTTTGTGGTTCTGATAATCAATTCAAGCTACACTGCAAGCTTGACATCAATTCTGACAGTGCAGCAGCTGTCTTCACCCATAACAGGAATTGATAGCTTGATATCCAGCAATGAACGTATAGGATTCCAAGTAGGTTCGTTTGCTGCAAACTATCTAACCGAGCAACTCAACATCCCCAAACATAGACTTGTTCCTCTTGGCTCGCCAGAAGAATATGCCATTGCCCTTGAAAAAGGAACAGTTGCAGCAGTGGTGGATGAAAGGCCATATGTAGAACTATTCCTTTCAGACCACTGCGAATTCTCAATCAGGGGCCAAGAGTTCACCAAAAGTGGATGGGGATTTGTGAGTATCTTTATAATTGGTATAAAGTGGATTTTATGTTATCTTGATTAATTTATGGCTGTAATAAGTTTCAAGGATTGATTGAATTTCCATATTAATTTGTTGGGTGTGGTGACAGGCATTTCCTAGGGACTCTCCTTTTGCAGTTGATATGTCAACAGCCATTTTAACTTTATCTGAGAATGGTGAACTTCAGAGGATCCATGAAAAGTGGCTTTCAGAAAAGGCTTGTGCTCATCGCAGTAGTGAGAATGAACAACTTCAATTGAATAGCTTCAAGGGCCTGTTTCTAATATGTGGGATAACATGTTTCGTGGCGCTTTTGATATACTTCTTATCTATGCTACACCAGTTCAGCAAAAAATCCCCTATAAAAGCTGGTCCTTCAAATCGTGACAGCTCGCGTTCTGCACGCATCCAAACATTTCTGGATTTTGTAGACGAGAAAGAAGCCGTATCTCCCAGGAAATTAAAAAGAAAACTGGAACATATTTCATCAAATCGTTTGAGGAGCATATCAAAGAGCAGCAGGAGTGACAGAGTACAGTAATAAGCTGCATCATTCTCATTTTCATCAACATATGTCATTCTCTGTACATATACAAAGTTACTTCAAACCTATTCTTCTCTAATTTACTTCTCTTATGTCATCTCACTTCAATTAATTTTCTTCTAAAGCTTTTTTGCTCCAAGCTTCATGGTTCACTTGCAAATTAAATTGCACATAGCTTAACAATGAAAACTATAAAATTATAACTTGGCATTCAAAGAAACAAAAACAATATTAGAGTACTGGATAGACTTGCCTACTTAGATTCAATACTACTCAATTTCCAGGCAAATTCTTACTGCAATCCCATAATTTCATACCGCATCTCCATATATTTCAAATTTACAATTTATTTTAGGATTTTCAGTTTGAACATCAATATTTTTTTTATCGAAAGTATAATTCATAATACAAAATAAAATATATATTTTAAAATTTGTATTTTGGACTATCAAATTTATATTTTGAAATATATAATCCAAAACATGAAAAAATATACGTTTTGTAATGTACATTTCCAAATATAAATTTTATATTCAGTAAATAAAAATTATATATTTTAAAATGTATAGAAAGAGTAATTTTAACATTTTTTATGAATATCCAAGAGGAAACCATAGAGATGTAAGAAAAAAGAGCCCAATTTCCAACATTTTGTCTGTATAGTAACACAAATATTAGTGCTACTACTAGAACTGAAATTTGCTACAACATGGCTGATTGTGTCATGATAATAGGAAAAATAATTAAACCACAAACAAAAGTAAGGGCATGATTAATATAATAATAAATAATGGATCGCATGATCAAAAGAATTTATTTTGTTTAATAAATTTTAATTATTCAACACTTAAAATAGGCCTTTGAAATAAAAACTAAAAATTCTTATGCAACTAAATAAACACCCATATTTTTATAGTTTTAATTAAGTTTTATTCCAACGGCTAGGTTTAAGAATAAACATAATAAATTGGTAACCGGAAATCCAATTAATAATTAATACGATTTTAAGTTTTTTTTAAAAGTGCGTTTTGAAAATGATTAAATCTCGTTTGGTCCTCATATTTGTGTGTCAATCTCAATTTGGTCATCATATTTTTTTTTTGTTTCAATTGGGTCATAATTTTTTGTAAAAATACACACATTAAACCCTTTCCGTTGAGTGGTCTGAGACGGCGTTAGCTAGTACTGACGTGGTGTATGCTGATATAAAAATATTTTATTATGTGGAATTGTTTTTTAAATTATGAATTTTTTATGTGGCAAAATTTATTGGAACCAAGGAATTTGTTTCCAGATCTGGTGAGACTCTTTCTTCCACACACTTCACTCGGCTCACTCTCCCATGGACCTCGCCAGTCGCCGGTCGTCGCCGGCCGCCAGTCACGGAGCTTTCATGGCCCATGTTCTTTGCGAGCTCTACGAGCTTTGGTATTTTTGTCGGCGTTTTCATGGGATCAATATTTCTCCACTCTGATGTGCGAAATTGTTGCGTTCCAGCAGCGTAACAGCATGTTCAAATGAGAAGGAATGAAGGAATCGAAATTCTGATAAAACCAGAAACTATTTCCACAGTGATTCCATTTAGATATGATAAACATTTTCTTAACCACCAATAGATCAAGTTATGTTCCTAAAAGATAGCAGAATCAGAGAGGTGATTCTTCTCTCACCAATTTCAGAATCCCAATTAGCATCAACAAGGAAAATACTCTTTTCTTATTTTCCTGCATCAGTCACTTTCCACTCCACTCTTTCACTTCAAACAAATTGACCCTATGAGATTTGCATCAGTCTCGAAGAAGAGGGAAAGGGTTTCCTTGCTTGCGAGTGAATAAGAGGAGTCAGCGTTGGTGACGTTGACGCGGTGATCGACGACGAGCTTGGCGGTGACTGGTGGCGCTGGTGGCACCCTGGCTCACGCCTCACGGCAGCCTAGCTCGCACAAGAGACGATTTACGGAGGAACGAGAGAGCTTCTCTCTCACGCGCGAAGAGAAGAAGGAGAAGGGAGGACCCGACGCCATGGCTGGCGATGCCTCCGATGGTGAACAGCGGTGCTGTCGACGCCTTGGACCGTGGCTCGTGGCGACCGATTGGGTGGAAGATGAGGCGGACGCGCATGAACGGAGGAGATGAGCGCTTTTGGGTTCCTCTGGTTCCCTTTTGGATTCAAGTGGAGAATGCAGAGACCAATTGGTCTGGTGGGAAAGGCAAAAAACCCTAATGGGTTTCGGATTAGTAGAATGCAGTTGATTCTCTTTGTCTTCTCTAGGATTCCAATCCCTCTTCTTCCACTGACTAGATCCCTAATTCTCTTTCTATACTCTTATTTCAGTAATTAGATGTCATGGATGATGAAGCTATTTTGGTGACAGCAGATTTGAGGGACTGTTTGAGAGTGGTGAGGCAAACACCCTCTTCACTATCCTTAGAACAAAGCACCAATATGCTTTTGATCCGGCCACCTACACTGAGAAATTAAATTTATTGGCACCTATCTGCCTCTGTCAATGTGATTATTTCCATCTCTTTCTTTTCCCATTGGCTCTTCCCAACAAAAAAACAACTCACATTAGGTGTTTGTCTTGTTCCACATATTTCCCATTTAGATTCAAATTTCTTGCATCACTGCTGTTGACGGGTTCTCCAGATTGCTCTATACTGGTTACAGATGTGGAGACTGGATCTACAATTACGCGTATTAATAATGCTCACGAGTGAGTAGATTTACTGTAGTTACAGATTTATTGTGATTTGGGTTACAGGAGAATCACTAGCATCCTCATTGCTTTAGAATTTTTATTTGGCTTTTGTTGTGATATAAGGCTGCAGTAAATAGATTGATAAACTTGACCGAATCAACTGTTGTCTCAGGAGACGATGAGGGTTGTATAAAGATACATTTTTGTTCTTATTTCAAATCTTCTTCACCTCCTCGAACCGAATCCAAATCGCAGCAAGGTCGGTGGGTACCGATGACTGGAGAAGAGGCTGTCACGGTCAGTGGGGCGATTCTGGGAGGGTTTCCTGTAACAATAGAAGAAGTAGGAGAAGAGGCCACCACATGGAATTATTGATTGTAGAACAGATCACTCATTTAATTTAATATAAAATGTCACGTCATATAAAAAAAATACAGTTCAGCAAAGTTAGACGACGTTACTCAAAATTTAACTGAAAAATTCAGTATTATTTAAATCTACGTCTAATACAAATCATATTAATAAGGTTCGACCAAACTATCAATATTTTGTGTCATCTCAAAATAGACTGAGTTATTTGTTTTAATTTATGAATGACGCCAAAAAAAGAGGAAAATCAAATTTAAGTGAAAAACAACTATATTTATAATAATAATAATAATAATAATAATAATATTATAATTTCAATTTGAGAGAGAAAGTGAGATTAATTATTTATTATTAAGTATAGGTTTGTAAGTGGGAAGAGTGGTGGGAAGAGGAAGTGGAAATGGCGACTGCAACTTACTTCCTGTGTCCGTCTCCGGCGAGTTTCAAAGGCAGTGAGATGCCGATAGCAAGATTCAGATGCTGCAGCAGCAGCGGCAACAGCAACAGCGTCTCGCTCAATACTCGAACGGAGCCCCGACCCGTAACCACATTCGTCAAAGCGTTTGCTCCCGCCACCGTCGCCAATCTCGGTCCCGGCTTCGACTTCCTAGGTTGCGCCGTCGACGGGATGGGGGACATTGTCTCCGTCAGGGTCGACCCACAGGTTCACCCGGGCGAGATACGCATCTCCGACATCACTGGCCAAGCTCCCGACAAGCTCAGCAAAAACCCTCTTTGGAACTGCGCTGGCATCGCCGCCATCGAAGTCATGAAAATGCTCTCCATTCGATCCGTCGGCCTCTCGCTCTCCCTGAAGAAGGGCCTGCCTTTGGGAAGTGGTCTGGGATCGAGCGCCGCCAGCGCCGCCGCCGCGGCCGTGGCGGTGAACGAGATGTTTGGGAAGAGATTGAGCGTGGAGGATCTTGTTGTGGCGTCGTTGAAATCGGAAGAGAAGGTTTCGGGGTATCACGCGGACAACGTGGCCCCATCGATCATGGGGGGTTTCGTGCTGATTCAGAGCTACGAGCCGCTGCAGTTGATAGAGCTAAAGTTTCCTGCGGAGAAGGAGCTGTATTTCGTGCTGGTGAGTCCTGAATTCGAAGCCCCGACGAAGAAGATGCGCGCAGCGCTCCCCAGCGAGATTGGGATGGCGCACCACGTTTGGAATTGCAGCCAGGCTGGCGCTCTGGTGGCGTCGGTGTTGAAGGGTGACGTGGTTGGTTTGGGGAAGGCTTTGTCCTCTGACAAGATCGTTGAGCCCCGGCGTGCCCCCTTAATTCCCGGCATGGAGGCTGTTAAGAAGGCTGCCCTTCAGGCTGGGGCCTTTGGCTGTACCATCAGTGGCGCTGGCCCCACCGCCGTTGCCGTCATCGATGATGAGCCCACCGGACATGCCATTGCCCAACACATGATTCACGCCTTTCTCAGCCACGGCAATTTGAAGGCTTCTGCAAAAGTCTTGCAGCTCGATCGCCTTGGTGCTAGACGCATTCTAGATTGACTTCTATCTCAGTGCCTTCCTTTCCTATGGTACCTTCTCTTCTCCTCCCTCCTCCACTGTTTGATCACCCCAATAACATTTCTTATCTCACATACATTTTTCATCATTGCTTCTGTTACTCTCTGACACCACCATTTTACCATAATGCTTCTCACATCCTTTTTGCGTTTTTGGACTAATCTCTTGCACAAATTGTTCTGTTCTGATGAATCACTCTACTGACTCAGAAAAAACTGTTGCCATGTTCTTGCCATGTCCCCACTTTTCTCCTTCGCATCAGAAACTTGAATGTTATTATATAAAATGAAGACCTTTTTCAGATCAGATTATTGTTGATCTATTTTGCCTCTGAATGTTCATATACATCATTCATTGTGTCAGCACAAGTCCATTCGCATTTTGTTCCCAACCCCACAGTTTCTGTTCTAAGCTTCTTGAAATTGTTGTGATATTCTGATTAAATCTTGAGTTTAGAATTTTGTTCAGGTTTTGAATTGCGTATCCTTTTTAAATGCATCCATGACTGAAATTCTTTGGAATCTGTCTCGGCTTTTGTTATTTGTAGCCAGTGGGTTATCTGGCGCCGAATGAATTCTTACATAAATTAATATGCTTACCAGAATCTTGAACATTTCAAAAATTGGATTTCTTTCACTTCCCCGGGACACTAGTGGTGCTGCTCATCAAGTATATCTGATAAAGGAAAAGCAGCAATCTGGTGTGGAGATCTGAATAAAAAGAGAAACATAAACCAAGCTGGGAGCTGCATCTGGGTGGCGACAATTTAAATAGATGAATAATTATGAAAGAACTAGATCAGGTCAGTGCTATGGCGAGCTCAAAGACAGGTTTTAGGATTTCTTTGCTTGTGTTTTCTTTTTCTACTCGCAACTTGGGAACCTTTTTGTCTTTCTAGTTACTCCTAGTTTCATTGTGTTAATCTTGCTTTTCAGTAGCATGTAAAATGTTTTTCACTAATTGTTCTGTAGTACTTAAATTTGTCATTTCAATGTCAATTTTCCCTTTTTCCTAGTTAAATCTAAGAAAAATGCATTGGGACCTTATCACGGTTTTAGGATCTAGTTTCCATAGGATGTGTATCCTTGCTCGTCGAAGGATTGTTTTAAGATTAACTGAAGTGCCGTGCCTGTTTAACTTTTCTTGTAAAATCCAATCTTTAACTAATTTTATTTGTTATAAAATAAATTGTTAAACCCTCTAAGATCATGTTTTAAAGAATTAGTAATCACATTAATCATTTAAAATATTTTGCTGCTAAATTAGGCTTTACAAAATTGTAGTTTATTGCTAGGGATGGGAATCCGGCATGTAAGGGTTTGATTATCAGTTCCATCTATAAAATAAAAGTTCATTTACATCTTTATATGTAACGAGTATAAAATTTGTTTCATTTTCATTCTCATGGGAAGTAGGTATACTAGTACTTGCACCTCGATTCTTTTAATCTAAATTATTAATTAAATTATTTTTTTTACAAAATTAAAAATCACAGTAATAAACATAATTTCCTTTTTTAAAATCAATAAAAATATATATATTTTTCTTGTCAAATATGAAATTATAATTATATAAAATAAAAGAATAAAAAGTAATTACTCATCTTTAATTACTACATCCAAAAACAGTTATTAAGTTTATTACATATAAATTTAAAATATAATTTTACTCTTTTCAAATGGATAAGTTTATTAAAAATTTTGATGCTATTTTTTTTTTAAGAAATAAAGTATTTAAAAAATGAAAGTAAGGTTAAGGTTATTCGAATAAAGGTGAATGGGATAGTATGGTATAACTTGATAGTAACTTATTCAATTTGGTCCCCGGAATTTTTTTTAAACAAATTCAAACAACTCATTATTTAGTATTTAATTATGATAAATAATAATATTTATTATTTATAAGCGAGAGTTGTTCAGAAGGAACTCTGAGTAAACTCTCTTAATACCTTAAATTAATTTTATGACAAAAAAAAGGATGATGCATTCTGGAACCCATAATTACTAAAAGGTTATAATACCAACAAAAGTTCATTTTTATCAAATACTAATTAATTTGCCCTTCAAAAGCTAGACCCCTTTATGTATATATTCTTGTCTGTAGTCAAATTAGAAAAATGTAACTTTCAAAACAACTAGTCAAAAATAAAGTTTATTAAGATGCCAATAATGTTTTAAAAAATATTGACAATATATAATAATTAAGTTATATTCAGTATCTTCACCATCTTTAAAATACCAACATTCTCACAACATTTATAATACCCATGCAAAAAACTTTACAAATATTTAACAATGATTATAATTTCTATGGTAGACATTACTTACCCAAAAAAAACAATTCCCATTTTTATTATTCCTACAATTCTTACTTTCACTAACATCCCTTCCGCAAAACACCATGTTTAAAATTGAAGACTTAACAATCTATATTTAACATCCCAAAATTCCTGCTTTACTTCCTGAAATTAAAATCTTCACAATGTTCCACACTACTGCCGACGACTAAGATAAGTAGCAGTATTTTGCTTTAAAATCATATAAATCACGAAATATGGGTTATAAAATCAATTTCGAAAGAAATAGATTATAATCCCAAATCCCTTCCCACAATGAAGATATTTTAAGTTGGAGGGGTGCCTGAAGAGGAGTAAACCATATATTGAAATCAATTTTATATTGAAGAAAAGTTCCAATAATGTTAACTCAGCTACCAGTGACAGCTTCGGCTTGCTTTGCCCCGACAGAGAAGAACTCAGTTATCACTTCCAGTGGCATGCCTTTGGTTTCTGGAACTTTTAAGAACACAAACACCCAAGCTATGATGCATACGATCGCATACATACCAAAAACACCACCAAGGCCCACAGAATTAAGCATAACTGGGAGCGTGTACGTGACGATGATGTCACATATCCAAAATGTAAGAGCACATATAGCTATGCATAGACCACGAATTCTAGTAGGGAAGATCTCTGAACAAAGGATATTAGGAATTGGCCCAAAACCCATGACGAAACAACAGAAGTAGACAATGACACTCAAAGTTGAGATAAAAGCATTCACACTACTGTTGAATTCTACAAGACTCCCTACTACTAATATCAGAAGAGCCACTATCAAGACGGGGATTGTGGTCAGCAGCAAGGTCCTGCATCAACAAAAAAACCAGAAAAAGGTAATGGGGGAAGTATACAGAATCCGTTAAAAAAAGCAAAACAGAATATCATATATTCACACTACGCAAATATCATATATTAAGGTAACACTCTCGATAGTTATCTCAGATACTTTCATATAGGAACTTAAATGCAAAAGAAAACAGCACTTCCACCACAACAAATCCTTATTCACTAGGTTGAATCAATGTACATGGATGAGCTCAATAAAAACCAAAATTGAAACAAAAAATAGAGCAAATTTATTTAAAAAAAAAAAAACAAACAAAAAAATCTAATGCCCACTACTTATGTTTTCCTAAGTTTTACTGTCTTTTAATCAGAGCATTTCCATTCGAATAACTTTTCTCACTAGATCCTTCATCGATCTTCGAACATCCTAGTTTGAATGAGTTTCTATATCTATGGATGCTAACTTCAACATTTTCCAGGATAAAAGCACTCCTATTCTTATATGTCAGTTCATTCACCCCCGGCATTCTTATCATTAACACATTTAGCTTTCTCTCACGTTGAAACATCATTACCCAACATTTACTGCCGTGCTCGCCGTAATTTTGCTTTTGTTCCAGAGAACTTTGCAATAGTTGTAATTTCAAACGCAATTGTTGTTGAAATAGCACCATAAATTGCAAAATATAGCAAATAACGTACAGGAAAAAATGCAATGTAAAGAGTTTATCCATTAAAAAATCATCGCCAGGATACATCCACCAATTGAAACAAATCTTATCATTTAAACAAGAAGATCCAACAAAAAGTTAGAAGAGAAAGATGCATACCTTCTGCCAGATATATCCATGAGCCTCATGGCCACAGCTATACAAGGTAACATTAACAAGGTTGTCACACAACTAATAAGAAAAGACGCAGAAGTAGAACCAAGGCCCAGGTTTGAAAGAAGATACCCAACACCTGCTTGCTCAAGAATTTGAGGTGTATAGTAGAGCACACCATTTATACCAGAGAACTGCAATGTTCATAGAGTAGTTAGATCACAGTCAGCATAGCTTTTTAACAGGTACAATTGGTTAAGATGATCAGTGATTGGTTAATGAATAATAAGCTACTCAAGGAGTTGTCAAAAAAAAATATATCCTATGTCTATAGTTTCCTGACAATTTCAAAAAATGGCATTTTAATTGTCTTTTTCAGGGAAACTAAAAACTGATTAGCATCTTCATCGGTCATTCCAATTAGCAATCCTACTTGACATAGTAGCTGCATATTCCCAGTCTTTTCCTCAAGTACTCAAATCTGCCTTTAGTAAGAGAAACTTGATGTTGAAGTGTTTTGTTTTGCCATGGAACAATGGATCGCTAGCAATTGAAATTGCAGATTGGTTGTCTACAAATATTTATGTTCTTTGCGTTTGTTCCATGTGCAAGTCTATCATGAGCCTTTTTATCCAAAGAGCTAGCAGCTATATACTCTACCTCTATTGTTGACTGAGCTATACCATTCTATTTTCGTCAGCACCATGAAAACAGACTAGAACCAAAGTGAAGCAATAGCCTCCTGAGGTGCTTCTGATATCATCAACACATCAAGCCAAGTCACTAACAGAATAACCAAGAAGAATGGAACTTTTAACTTCACTGACCCTTATTCCATTATTAATTGTGCCTTTAACTTGTTTAAGAATTCTTTTTGCTACTTGACATAGATTGTCAGTTCATCCATGAAAAAATTTAATCTGGGGACATTACTACTCAGTTTGCTAAATCCAATTACAAGTTGGCGGATATCTTCATCAAATCAATGTGGAGTCCTAGAATTGATTATATTTGTAACAAGTTTGGGGGTAGATGTATTTTACTATATGGGCCTAGGCCCATCTCTATGCACTGTAATGGTATATATAATATTTTCCTTTGCTGTGCTTGAGACACATAAGAATTTCATCATAGGACTCTATCATTTATCTCTACAATACTCCTCTACGGCTTCCCAAAGACCTGGAGCCTCCAAGCAAATTGGATCGAACTAATTAAAAAGTTACTTCCTCTGACAATACTTTAACCAAAATAATGTCACTCACATCACTTTTCATGTTGCATATCCTAGTTTAATATTTTGTTTAGTAATGAATCTTCTATAATCAATACTGACAAAAATCACCCGAAAGCTTAAAATCAAACAGAAATCACAAGTGGCCGCATTAATTGAAGCTCAAAGAAACTATGTATGAACTGAATACGAGGGCGTATGCTGTAAACAAACTGCACAAATGTAGAGTCAATATTGCCCTCACAAATTCATTTGTTTTCAATAAAGGGAACAAGATAACAAAGCATCAGTATACATGACAGCAGTACAAAAAAAGGCAATGCATGAATGTGAAAGCACAGGAAGGCAGTGTAAACGCATAGAAACAAAAAAAAAGAAAAAAAGAAACAGATATTGAAAAGATTCATTACCTGTTGAAGAATTTGAATCCCCACCCCCACAATCAGTGCATGCTTCACTCCAGGCTCAAAAAGATCACTCCAACTTGGTCCTTTTGCAGCTGTTTCGGATGGATGGATCATAGCTGGTCCAACTGGCTGCTGATGCATAAGCTCCTTGTTATAAAGGGCTGACTGACTCACCAGGGCAGCAGCCTGAACAATCTCACCATCCGTTAGGGTCGGTGCATCACCACCTGGAAGGGAAATGAGAGACCCACGTCTAGATCCAGGACCACCTTCTTCGTGTAAATATATTCTCTTGACAACGCCATCTTTTTCAGACCATTTCCATGCCAGCTGCCATCCACCACCAATCCCTGTGTTTCCAGCAGCTTCTCCTTGCACAAGACTACCTTGCCTCATGCTACCCTGCGTGGGAGCAGCCATGTCCCTATCCACACTTGTTGCTTGTCGTGAGATCAATGGACTCTGCAAATTGTCATCAGAATCATCGGCAGCAGCATCAGAGACATAATCATCACCCTCCCTGGCAGCGCTTTCTTCATCCCAATCTTCATTCCTAGGTTGATTTCCCCCCACACTAAACATGCTTCCAAAGTGTGGAAAAAGTGCGCTTCCACGCATGCTTCCTGCTTCTGTGAACTTCTCGTGGACACTACCAAAGAGCTTAACTAGAGGGTCCACCAGACCACTTGGATTTGCAATAATGCTTCCCTTCCGAGATAAAAGGCCAATGGAACTTTGTCCAGTGACAGGTTTAGCAATCCAAGATAGACCTTCTGCCGTCCCATACAATTTGATCTGCTCATTTGCGGCTGAAGGATCCTCTGCATTACTGAATTCATTGGCTGGACCAATTATGTACTCTTCTATTGCGGTATCACCCCCAACTCCGAGACCCTCGACAAGTAAAGCCATCTCACCTGATCATTATAACCAAAAGCAATCACCATCCAAGTTAACAAATCAGTTGCCATAGTTGAATCACAAGCAAGTCAACAACAACTGGTAGAATCAAATAAATGCACCTACAATGAGGGAATCTACATGAAAACAATGACAATAAACAATTGCACTACGACTGTTCAATTTAAGTTTTCAATAAACAATTGCAAACAAATAGGATTAGTCGAGGGAATAAGTAATTGTTAAAGAAAAAGGGCATAACATAACTAACCAGTGACATCTTCCCTGCCACGAAGTCTCTGCAAAACCTTCTTGGCCTCCAGCATCCGGCCTTTACTGACAAGCCATCTTGGTGATTCGGGCAAGAAGAATAGTGTGAGTGCAAAATAAATAAGAGAGGGAATTGAAAGAACACCCAACATGAGTCTCCAGCTTGGGGCGTTGGTGAGGGACATAGCAAACACCATTATGTAGGAAAAGAACATTCCAGCAGAACCAGTAAACTGAGGAAGGGTATTTAGTAATCCCCTAATCTCAGTTGGAGCAGTCTCGGATATGTAAAGAGGTACCAAGGTCACTGCCAAACCAATGCCCAATCCATCTAAAAGCCTTGCAAAGAGGAGAATATAGACAGTTGGGGACCACAACATGACGAGAGAGCTAAGAAAATAAAGCAGGGAGGAGATGATCAACATAGGTCGTCGGCCTAGCCAGTCTGACAGGGACCCGGAGCACGTGGTAACCACAGTGGCTCCAATAAGCGACATAGCCACAATTAGACCTTCGATTGTGGGTTCACTTTCCAACTTGAACTCCCTCTTAATGTACAAAATAGATCCTGCATGGCATGGCAGAACCCAGTGAATCGATCAAACACAGTTCAAAAACAATGAAATTGAAGACCTTATGCTATTCATATCCCAAATAAAAAATACCTGCAATGGTAGCATTATCCCATCCTTGCAGAAAATTGCCGATAGCAGCAGCGAGGGCAACAAGAACGGCTCCGCTCATTCTGCACAGCGCTTACGATTGAGGCAGTGAAAGATGAAATAATTGAACGGATTGAGGTTTGGGTCGACGGTGCAGCGCAGATGAGATCCCTACTCTGTGAGGTTAAAAAATAAAAATAAAAATCAGCTTGCAGGCTTGGAGTGAGTTTGAGTTTGATGTTTCAACTTTCAAGTATTAAAATCAGTCTGATATGCATAAAAGGACACGAAAATATAATAATTAAGAAGAAAGTTGGTGCCAGACCAGGTTAGGAGGATGGTCTACCTCTTCCTTTCTCTCTCTTTTGGATGTATTCTGTAAATAAAATAATGAAGTGAGTGGGCGTAGCAACATTAGCGTATCATATTCATATAGTATAAGTACCTGCACTCTCTACTCCATTCAACAGAACGATTCGGCAATGGTACAAAAAGATAACACCTCTTTCATTGCAACACAATCAGATCAGTCTCTTTTTCACTGTCAGAATTTCCTCACCTTTCAACATACAAGAATTCTGAACCTCACCTTGCTCTGCCTTTTCCATCATCACCACCTTTCCATCTTACAAAGTACGAACCAGTAATATTTTACTGATTCTGTGCCAAATTTAAACTAACAAAATTGGCGGAATATTCACAATTTTTCTTCCTTTTGCACCCCTCTTCCTGTTTTTATCAAGTAGGGCAAGGTCATTATGTTTGAAATTGATACAGTTTGAAAATAAAGCAGAAAAACATTATCAAAATACTAATAGAGAATCTAAATTCAGGAAGTGTCTTGTGACTGAAATTGAGGAGAATTTGCGGTGAGAACATATATGTATGTTGAATCAACATAAATTACGATTACATGTATCTGCATAATCCATTATGCACAAAACAATAATTGATTATGTCTGTCCATAACATATTATGATGCAACCATGATTTAATAGTATACACCATTTTCTCGAAGAAAGTTCATGAACCTCACAATTTTATGATTTAAAATTTCCCAATGTCACATAATTTAAAATTACCCAAACACATTCAATTTTCAGAAGTGAAAAGATTTTTCATTGTAATATTTTACTTTCATAAAAAAAAAATTATACTACAATCCATTATTACAAAGATATATACATACGTACATTTAAATACAAACATACATGTTCAATTAAATTATTTAAAAAACAAGACAAAATAAACACAGGACATTTTATTAAACGATTAAATTAAGCAGTTAATTATTTTCTTTATTTTTTTTTCTCACCTTAATGTGTATCTCATGCGTTGATTAAAAAATATCTTGTAGATTACATATCTTGGAATGTAGTTTTTGGGATTATTACAAAGATATATACATACGTACATTTAAATACAAACATACATGTTCAATTAAATTATTTAAAAAACAAGACAAAATAAACACAAGGACATTTTATTAAACGATTAAATTAAGCAGTTAATTATTTTCTTTATTTTTTTTTCTCACCTTAATGTGTATCTCATGCGTGGATTAAAAAATATCTTGTAGATTACATATCTTGGAATGTAGTTTTTGGGATTAACTATATATATATATATATATATATATATATATTAATTATAACATGATTTTGATTTTTATATTTATCTAAAACTTCAATTACCTTAGGTCAATATATTTAAGAAACGGATTAATGCAGTAGTTTTGGTCTAACAAAATCACGACGAGTGCAATAATTTTGTCCAACAAATCACGTTAAATCATGTCATTTGTCACACTAAAAACACTTAATACAATTAAAAGAAAACTAAATTCATACTAGAATTAAAGTTTGAAATAGAAATAAAAATCAAAATCGTATTATAGTTTAAACATAAAAAATATATTTAATTATTTTTAAAAAAATATATTTCATATTATGCAATCCATAATATATTTAAAAAAAATACCTTTCAAATCATACAACTTGGAATTTATTTAAAAAAAGGAAATGCAGGGATAATTTTTTATTCTTTTATTATTATTTCAATGAAAGATAATTTGGAATTTATAGGTATTTGGGGGGTGCAGGAAGAAACACCCTTGCAAAAGGTGTGAGGTGAATTGGGCTTTGGGCTCTTTGATCCAGATGCATTGAATTGAAGAAGGAAATGAAAAAGAAAGCCGCGTGATATTTAATTGAAAATTCTCAAAGAGAGAAGTGGGCGTAGCTGGTCAGCACTGACCTCCGATGTTTCTCGGCAGGAACCAATACCATCACATCCTAAAATTAACAACCAAAAAAATAGAAATATTTTCCTAAACTAATTTTGTGGAGATCTGTCGGAGCAGAAACAAAGAAGCGATTATCCTCTTTCCATTCGTTCGGTTTCTGGTTCTTTCTGGTACGCTCAATACTTCATCTCTTATTTATTTCGGTTACCGTCTTCTTCTGCTGTTACAACTTTCGACGATGCCATGTTTATATGAAATGAATAATCGAAGGGAATGGGCTTTGACGTTTGATTCGTTATTGTGCTGAGCGCAGCATAGCATAGCATAGCATAGCACATCACAGGGCAAGACGGGGAGTGGAAGCTGATGAGAAATCGTTTGATGAATATATAATAATTGGTTTGTTTGATGGGCAACACATGCCGTGGATCTTTGAAAGGGAAATATATTCAGGGCTTCAGCCAGCCCGAAGACCACTCCAAGCGCACCACCCTTTCTGATCGCTCCGACTCCGAACACCCCTCCTCAGCCAAACAAAATATCAATTCTGCAGAAAACAACAACAGCAACAGCACCAGCATCATCAACAACAACAACAATCCACCCTTCAACTCCAAGAGAGACTCCATCATGCGCCGCGGCCTAGACAACCAGGCATATTATGTCTTGGGCCATAAGACTCCCAACATTCGTGATCTATACACTCTTGGCCGCAAATTGGGACAGGGACAATTTGGCACCACTTATTTATGCACCGAGAATTCTACTTCCAATGAATATGCCTGCAAATCTATCTCCAAAAGAAAGTTGATTTCCAAGGAGGATGTTGAGGATGTCAGGAGGGAAATTCAGATAATGCATCATTTAGCTGGTCACAAGAACATTGTCACCATTAAGGGTGCTTACGAGGATCCTCTCTATGTGCATATAGTCATGGAGCTTTGTTCTGGGGGTGAGTTGTTTGATCGCATCATCCAGAGGGGCCACTATACCGAGAGGAAGGCTGCAGAGTTGACCAAAATTATTGTTGGGGTTGTTGAGGCTTGTCATTCCCTTGGGGTCATGCACAGAGATCTCAAGCCAGAAAACTTTCTTTTGGTCAATAAAGATGATGATTTCTCTCTTAAAGCAATTGACTTTGGCCTCTCCGTTTTCTTCAAACCCGGTAACGCATATTCCGTGCTCTGCTTTATCCCTCTACTTTTCTTTTTAGAACACCGTTACTTTTGTTTCATTGAATATATTTTTATGGCCTTTTCCATCTTTTTTTTTAATCTTTAATGCTCTGAATTTGCGAAAATCCCTGTCTTCCAATTAGAATTTCCTTAACTTTAATTGTTTAGGGGACACATTTTAATACTAATCAGTGTTTGTTTGTTTAACTTATCTGCCTCAGGTCAAGTTTTCACTGATGTAGTCGGCAGCCCATACTATGTTGCTCCTGAGGTTCTCCTCAAACATTATGGGCCTGAAGCAGACGTGTGGACAGCCGGTGTCATACTGTACATATTGCTTAGTGGTGTACCACCATTTTGGGCAGGTATATCTCAATGCCCATACTCTTTTTATTTCCTGTCCATCGTCTGTCTAATCACTGAATGCTTTGTCCTTTTGGAGTCTAGAGACCCAACAGGGTATATTTGATGCAGTATTGAAGGGACATATAGATTTTGACTCAGATCCTTGGCCTCTAATATCTGACAGTGGAAAAGATCTGATCAGAAAGATGCTGTGTTCTCAGCCTTCAGAACGGTTGACTGCTCATCAAGTGTTATGTATGTTCATCCTTTTCTCTACTGTATCTACTATAAGCAAGGACCGCCCATGCATCAAAAGAACTGTTATTTTTCCTTTTTGGAGTCGCTATCTTGCTATGATTACTCAGTGGATGCTATTTTAGTTGTAAATTGAGGGGCTGAGCATTATAAAGTTGCTTTCCCTGTGCTACATAAATTTCTCAAGTTATCTTCATTATAAAGATGCATTAGGTAATTATAATTTCACTGGGTGGATTCTTTCCTGAACCAAGAGGAAAGAGTCCTCCTACCTAAACAAGTTACATGGATGCTGATATTTCCCAAAAGCAAAGTCCAGCTTAACTTCCTTAGGTGTTAAATTTTACAAATATTCAAAAGTTGTGTTTCAATGTGTTTGTCTGAAAATGTTCCTTCATGTGCCTGTTTAGGTCATCCTTGGATATGTGAAAATGGAGTTGCGCCTGACAGGGCAATAGACCCTGCTGTTCTTTCTCGTCTTAAACAGTTTTCTGCAATGAATAAGCTGAAGAAAATGGCACTGCGGGTAAGTGAAGCTGATCAATGAATGAATATTAGAAGATGTATGGATGTAGCTCATACCCTATTATGAAATAGATAACTCATTCCATTGATGATATATGAAATGTAATTCCTGCCTTTGTGGAGTCAAGTTACTACTATGCACTTCTTGGATGCCAAATGAACCTCACCTTATTAGGCTTCCACACTAACTCTGTTTTCACTTCTCCTTCATCTATTATCTTTTTGGTGCCTGAAACTAGGTAACTGTAGTTATAGTTGCTTATCGTAATATTTCTGTAGGTGATTGCTGAAAGTCTATCTGAAGAGGAGATTGCTGGTTTGAGAGAAATGTTTCAGGCTATGGATACCGATAACAGTGGTGCAATCACTTTTGATGAACTCAAAGCTGGTCTAAGAAGATATGGTTCTACCCTTAAAGATGTAGAAATACGTGATCTGATGGAAGCGGTAGGTTGTTGGTTTGGTTTGTGAGAAAAGTTTTTTTTTTATCTAGTGTTTGTGCATCCATTTTATTTAGATATTCTTTTTTGAATATAATATTTTAAATTTCCTTGTATATTTCCTTGTACTCTCTATGCTTGTATTGTATTCTATGTCATCCACTCTGTTGCATGATTATTCTCAAAGGACAGGACCATGGCTTGCAAAGAGGTTTAGAAGGTTTCAAAAATATCTGCCTTCTTAAAAAATATTTCATAGTGTATAAAATAAACAAATAAATAAATGATATCAGTATATTAGTGGTAAACTATATAATGATCATTGTTATATTTTTAAATGACAAATAGTGTACCAAATTTGATCAAATGATATTCTTGAAGGCATATAAGTTTTACCCAGTTCCTTGAATAGGTTTAAAGCCTTGTTTGATAAATAGACTAGGTAGCCACTAGGCCAAAGAGAGATTAAGTTGTAGACCCCTCAATGGCTTCTTGGTGTGTTCCTACCCCTGCTGGTTGCAATAAAAAGTTCCTGAAAAAGCCCATCAGGAAATCCACAACTCCCTCATAAGACTATTTTTTCCTTTGTCTGTTATTAACAGGATTGATCCGCTACAGATTCATAGACCCCATACGTCATTCCCTTGACATAGGTTTCATCTGTATTTGAAGTGAGTAAATGCTTCGGATTTTATTTTTCTTTTTGCAATATATTAACCTTTCTTTGCAGCAATCATTTTGGAATTTTTGAATAGCACTGAGTATGCCATTATACTCGAGGGTCTTTTTTATGGTTTAAAGTTTAGGCAAGAGTAAGGGCATGAGGCTGAAATGCCGTGGTACTGAGATTGTCTGTTCATTGGTCATTTCCTTGAGCTTAATGCACATAGACATCCCTTTGCCCTTAAAACTTTCTTTGGAATTGGTAATTTTCTTGACCACTCTGTTGTGTTCTGCCTAAGATTTTTTTAAGCGTGTAGTCAGTTTGTCTTCTTAAGGTTTTCTTAATGTCCTTGTTATATTTGTTTTACTTTTATTTTTTGTTTAGCGTTTCTCAACTCTTGAGGAACCTCATCCTCACCCCTTCTGAATTTCTTCTCACCTATTTAATAAAAATAAAATAACAGACAGATACTATTGATCATGTAAAAGATTTTTACTTCATTTTTCTTTTGAGCTGCATTGCTTGTTCATATTAAATAAATAATCTCTGATCATATTCCATCCAGCTAAAATGTTTGAACTGTTTCAGGCTGATGTCGACAAAAGTGGAACCATAGATTATGGGGAGTTTATTGCTGCTACAGTTCATCTCAACAAACTAGAACGTGAAGAACATCTTATTGCAGCATTCCAATATTTTGACAAGGATGGCAGTGGTTATATTACGGTTGATGAACTTCAACAAGCTTGTGCAGAACATAACATGACTGATGCTTTTCTTGAAGATATTATTAGGGAAGTTGATCAAGATAATGTAAGTTGTTTTGACCCGTGCTGTAAATTCTCATTGGAAATTAGAGTAGGTTGTTAAAAGTTACTGTCACAATATCTTACTGCATTAAACTTAAATTGGGTTTAATTTTTAAATTTATATTCTTTTTAGTGAAGAGTACTTACATTTTAACAACATTAATTTTCATGTAATTTGCCTTAACTGGAGTTTCATTTCAAAGCTACAATAATTTTGGTATCTGACATCTTAATAGTGCAAGAAGCTTAGATCCTTCACTACTGAGTTCCAGTTAATCAATCCGTGGTAGCATTTAAAACATATTATATTTTAACATTTTGCATTCCTTTTTAGAGATATGATTTTATTATGTTATATGATTTGATAGGGAAATACTTTGCTAAATATTTTGCATTATTTGATATTACTTTTGTTTTTTATTATTGTATCTTTTCTTCACTATAAATAAGAATACTCGTGTGTGAACCCAAAACACATAATTTATTAAATTCCTTCTTGGTTTCTCTTATATCTCAATATGCTTGATCTATTCATTAAATGTTTTCTTATTGAAAATGTTGTATTTATGAAAATCAGTCAATTAATCAAAATTAGATCATACCTCAAATACTCTTTAAATATCAAGTGCCTGACAATTTGACGTGTATGACTCTTTGTTGCATATAAATGTTTAATTGAATTAAAGTTCTTCCATCCTCTTGTGTAATTATGCTTCATGATTATGTTTATATCTTTTGTTTTAGGATGGAAGGATTGATTATGGTGAATTTGCTGCAATGATGCAAAAAGGCAATGCTGGAATTGGTAGGAGGACTATGCGCAATAGTTTGAATTTAAGCATGAGGGACGCATCAAGTGCTCAATAGCTTCAATTGTACTCATTATGTACAGGTACTTTTGACTTTGGGTAAAATAGAGCTTCATCACCTTTATAAATTCACCAACATACTTATAATATTATGTGGTAGACCTTCTCTAGTGGTTGGAATAGACATATAGATAATAGATGCTAGTCTCTTGCTCTGAAGTTAGAGTTTTGACTTGATGATGGCAAACTCATA
The DNA here is from genome assembly GCA_027742785.1 of Vigna reflexopilosa. NCBI lineage: Eukaryota > Viridiplantae > Streptophyta > Magnoliopsida > Fabales > Fabaceae > Vigna > Vigna reflexopilosa. Next base: position 159,316 of record CM050921.1, on the reverse strand, counting down.
GCCAAGGGCCCTATCACTAGAAGTATGACCAAGCTCCTATAAGAATAATCATCTTTAGAAGGAAAAACAAAGTTTTGTTTCACTTGGGCCATCATGGAAGATGAACCCATCCTCCAAGGAAACACTCCTCCACGCACATCTTCTAGCTTTGACCCAACCTAGTATAAGGAGGTTGCTATCACTCTTTGATACACAAAAAATCATCATTAACTGATTGCTGTCGTTTTCCCCAATCGAACCATCTTCTACAAGAGCAGATCGTCTAATGCAAGATTAGACCATCCACTGTGAATTCCAAAATCACCTACAACATAAAAAGTTATCAAGAGTTAAGTATAGATAGGGTTAATCGACCCAAAGTTATCTCCCAACAAATTCAATTAAAATTTCAATAAACCATAACTCAGACATATGCAGAAAGCATAAAATTAGAAAGAACAATAAAGTTGAAATGGGGTTGTGTTGTATACGGCATTAAAACAGTGAGAATAAAACAATTAGAGAAAAAAATTAATTCTCGTTAAATTCTTCATCATTTATTATATGATTATCATTCATTTAATTACCAACTAGACTTGAATTATTCAAACGAGAGTCAATCAATTTGTTAGATATCTCATGTGACACCAAGCATTTATGTTTGAGATTTCTATTGTTTTAACTCTTGAATTAAACAAACAAAGAGATTGTTAGAATTAAGTAAACTAGCAAGAATTCTAATTACAGAACATAATTGAATTATCAACAAGTATTCAAAAACAATCCTAAGAGTACAAATTAGAATTCAAAACCAACAGGCGATATAGACTATGCTTACTGAATTTGAAGAACACTTGAATTGCAAAAGACCTAATCATTTATTGTGAAATTAAGAAAATATAATTACAAATAAGAAAATAGAAAAGTGGCATGGAATGGTGTAGAATTTGGTGTGATGAGCATTGGAGTGATTGATTGCTTGTGTGCTTGTGTCCATCTCTATTTATAAATGTCCCGGGGTAATTGAATATGTTTCAGAGGCGTAATTTTTGGCTCCGGCAAAATTCGGTTGCAGAGGGTCCAATGCAGCAAATTATTCAATGGGCCTTTAAAGAATTAGACGGTCAATTGATCCACACATCAGATGGTCTAGTCCACTGGACTTGTCATAAATCAATTTATCTTTTCAATCTTCAAAATACTTTATTTCTTCATTCAACTCAAAATCTTAGCTTCTCAAAGACATTGGAATAATCACTAGATCAAACATCTATCATCGGGGATAGGTCCATTAGACCTTCTATTGTTGTATTAGCTATAGATGATGTATGAGTTATAAACGCTATATGAGCTTATACTTCTGCTGTAGAAAACATGTTAGAATGTTAAAGAAACATGTATGCATTTTGGACACTTATCATCAGTTCAAGGACGGTACATCAGATCATCTAGTTAAGCTCAACCGTATGATGAATCTCATCTATCTAAATAGTCTAATGAGGGTTGTCAATCTAAAATGTCTAGCGCCTATCAGGGCTTATAAACTTATTTTAATCAATGATTTTAGTTGAAGCTCGGCTAACCCCACTTGGACAAATTCCAGTTAAAACATTGAATTTATAATCCAAGAAAGTTATGATTAAATGTTCTAAATGTGATTGAAAATGTGATCATCTTCAACTAGTGGTTGGAATAGACTTATAGATAATAGATGTCAGTCTCTAGCTGAGTTAGAGTTTTAACTCTTTGATACACAAGAAATCATCATGAACCTTAAGGGACCCAAATGATTTAAGTGAAGTTCAGTTATCGCTTCATGACATTTCAACCCTTATTACCCAATTTATTAGTCTCATTGGTACATGTACATAATATTTTTTGTGATATGCTCTCATTCTAACATCAACCACTCTAAAGCATTCTGTGTAGATGGCTGCTGAATTTAATCTGTAGTTTTGGAAGTTGAAGTGCCCTGGGTTCAGTTGTCCAGGATTGTGACAGAATATCTTTACATGAATAGCAGTTATAACGTTAAAATCTTAAATTTTTTTTTTCTATCAATGGTTATAAGTTCACCTTCTCTCTTTATATCATGCACTTTTTCCATTAGAGAAGTCAAATCCTATCTTAGTATCTATTAATAAAAGAGTTACCACTCATTTGTCCCATTAGAGATGAAAAACTAAAGATAATTATGTATTGGGAAGGCTCTGAAGTAGACAACGATGAAACAAAACGGACATTCTTATTCATTTCACTTTTGGGTGAGGTTAGACGTGTTTGATATTTGAATTTGAAAATCTATAAAGTATTGTTTCTAGTGAAGAATGGGGTGAAGCTAAGATGCAAGTGCAAGCATGCTTAGTCAATGTGCCTGTATGGAAAATAAAATGTCCAAGCACTATGGAGCTGCCTTGTCTATAGCGTATACCATACAATATATATTTGTCTATGATTTCCCGATGAAAAAGATAAATCAGGATGGCTTGAGTTATGAAAGTATAAATGGAAGAAGGCAGCATATTGGCATACATTTGGAGGTGAGCGCCAGCCAAATGGCTAACGAACCTTAGCAATTCTATATATGGTAATAGTATTAGTAGATATATAAAAAGATGTAGCCCCAAGGCCAAACTTTGGGGTGCGAGTGAAGCCCTCATGTAAGTACATATTTGTAAATAAATATCGTTCCAATCATAAATCTTGGTTTTGCTTCTCGTGAAAGGTCTTAAATCAGTTCGTGTTCTGTTGAATAATGCATCCAGAGTTGTCTCTAGATGTAAGCAGTGAGTAATTTTCAACAAGGTGTGTCTTGCATGATAGTTTATATCTTGGCAATTTGCTAAAACTATATAGATGCTCACTTTGTATTGGTCTAAATGTTAACGTCATTCTTGTATTCTGATATACAAATTTGGCAGGTTGTATGCAGCGAAGCCAGAAAGAGAAAAACAACCGTAAATCTTTACAAAAAATTGTTCATATCCTGCTGGTGGGTCAATCCATGAAGAAGAATCAGGATTGTGGTTGCTCAACACGAGCATCCATCAAGTGTTACATTTATGTGCTGTATGAGTGCAAATTATTTCTCTTTGTAAACCTCGGTGTTGGGTGTTGCAGCTCTTTCAAGTTGGTCTTCTATTTTTCTGTGCTTTCATGTAGGGGCATTCTGTCTATAGTTTAAGTAGAAGGATTTTGATTTGACCTTTCAGGTTCTTAATTTCACGAATGTAAAGTTTCACACGCGTGACATAATGTATTCGGCAAACTAAGAAGCCTTTGTGGATTATGTCATAGAACATGCATTATGCTAATGTTAAAGTGACATTGGAAGTATATTATTTTTCAGCTGGGCTAAGTAAAAAGGTTTAAGTAGAATTATTATAAAGTCTCTGAGATTTTTTTTTTCTAAAAGAAAAAGAGGGAATTATCTTTTAAAAGAGTCGTTTGCATTAGTTTTTGAAGTTTAGTTGCATATTGTAGTCCCTTTCGCATTCTCATGAACTAATGTGAAAGTAGAAATAAAATCACAACCAGAATAAATGAGTTTGATCCAACTTTTCAGTAGAAACAGGTAGAAAAGATAATATTAATGGTTTAAGATCAATCTTAATTAAAATACATAATTCACATTTTATCACAATTTAATATACGATGTCTCTTGTGATTGGTCGTCCTTTGAAATGGAAGTTTTCAAATATATTAAGATTAAAATTTCAATTTGAAGAAGAAAGTCATGTTTAATTTTAAAAGAGACATCGGATCCTTTTATTCTAAGAGAATTATACTTTTGGTCTAATTAAGTTATACTTTTGGTCTAAGAGAATTATACTTTTGTAAATTAATTAAGTTATTTTTTATTTACCTTAAATGAAGGTCCATGTGTAGGTACATTTTGAATTCTTTTTCTAAGTTTTCGATATCTCCGTAATCTTCCCATGTAGTATCTCTAATACGTGATGTATTCTAGATTAGGTGCTTAACAAAATATACTTTTAGTGTTATTTTGTTAGAAAAGGTGATAAATGTGAAATTGAACACTGTGCTTACTTTTATCTTAATAGTTTGAAATTGCAATACTAGTTTTCAAACATAGCTACTTCAAAAGCACAGTAATAGTTGGGAACATTATTAGTGCAAACAATTTTTAATAATAAATATGATTTTTCAAAAAGAAAAGACTATAGTAAGGCAATTTTTTTTAAAGGTTATTTAGATAATTAGTAATAATTTTTTTAATTTTCAATTGAATGAAATTATCTAAAAATTGAATTTGATGAGAAAATTATAATGTAAACACAGATTTAAAAATTCAGCTATTTTACGTGATTTGTGAATAAGAATAACATGGAAATGCTGTAAATTGATAAACATGAGAAGTGATTGAGAAAAAAAGTGGTATATATAGATGGACAAAAGAGTTATAGATAATATAACAGATAGAAAGAAAAAGAAAATGCTATATTGCATAAGAAAAATCACATAGAAGAGGGAGAGAGTTATAGAGATTAAAGAAGGTAATAAAAAGAAAAAAAAATATAGTATAGACAGTAGAAGAAACAATAGAAAAGATAAAGGGTTATAGACAACAAAAGATGTAATAAAAAGGGAAAAAATGTTATTGACAGTATGATAAATCATAAGAAAAAGTATAATAAAGATAAAAGTTAAAGTGAGTAATCATATACAGTTTGTTCATAAAGTTTTATAGCTGTATATTTACAATGATAAACATTGTGAGTGTATAAAGAATAAGAAGTTTTTTAATTTTGTAGGTGTTTGAAGATCTTAACACTTTACAAATTGTCTTATTTAGAAAAGAACAATAAGAACAAAAAATAAATAATCTGGGATAAGAGACAGAGAATTAGTCAAAGTGTGAATTCAAAAGAGGAATGATCTTCTGTTTATATAGAAATTCCTAAAATCATAAAGTAACAATACAATATAGAAAATAATGATACTTTGGTATCAAAATTTTCTTACATTTATACTATTTTTCATTTTTTTTTAAATATAAAAATTCACTATTGTTAGAATCATTTTATCTTTATAATAAATTATCAAATGATAGTTATTGGTATGAAAAAGAAATTCTTACATATGTTTTCGTGAGAATGTGAAAATCAAAACACAATAAATATAAGAGAGGATCATTCCAATATATAAACCTTATCCATGTAAAAGAAAACAAAAATGAAATACGTATATATATATATTTAAAAAAAATGTTAAATAAGAATAAAGTAAAAAAGATTTTAATCGACTCTTTATTGAAAGAGTCAATTATATTCCAAAATTACACATTTGAATTCACTTGAAAAATATAAGATCAAGTTGTGCTAACTTTATTGTGAATAAGTTGTCATTTTCATGAGTAACTTTTTACTTTCAAAATATAACCGTAGAAAAACATTATAATTTTTGTTTAAGGTTAATGTCGTCAAAGAAGATGAATAATTAACTTAAGGAGCAAAGTCATACAAATATCACATGATTTCAACACAAATGGTAAAAATAAAGTCGCAGAGACATGATGCGATTTTTGCAAAAATAAATAAACAATGAAGTCGTGCAGGAAGGTGACGACTTCAATGCATTTGTCATTGAAAAGTTGTCTTCCCTTATAATGAATTTGGTTAAAATTTTCCAAAAAATATATATAGTCTAATTTAAATTGAACTAAAGTATCTTCCCTTTAGCGACTTTGGTTCGTTTTTAATTTTTGGAGTATATAAAAGAATTCTACATCAAGTGTTTAGCTTTGAGAATCTTTATTACTTTAGTATCTTGATTGGTTAGAAGCTTTCAATCATGGCTAAGCTTAATCCATTGAGATACACAAAATATATATCTTGATAGAAAGAACGTGTTATTATGAAGAACATCAAAGTGTTTTATTCATGATAATTATCCTACAAATGGATAAATAAGTTTAATACAATTAACACAAAAATATAACATAAAAACTCTAAAAAAAAAAGATAAAAACCAAGATCGTTAGCTAATGATAGTCAAAGAATAATACTATGTGAATATTTTTTCAATACATAAAAAAGTTTTTTCATGCCTTTTGAACCCAAATATCCTCACACTCTCCAAAACAAAAAAATTAAAAGTTAAATAATTTTTTTAGTTCTTAAACTTTCACCAAAAATTTGAATCTGATTTTGAAACTTTGACATATTTAGATCCCGAATTTTAAAAATAAACTGATATTGTCCTTTTAATTCAATTACATTAATTTTTTTATATGTCAAATATGTTTTAAATTTACATCTGAATTATTTATCCTATTTAACGTATTTCCGTTATAATATAAATTAAAAAACACATTACATAAAAAATATTAACATAATTATATTAGAATGATTATATTAATTATTTTTAAAATTTAAATACCAAAATATATTAAATTTTTAAATAAAGACAAATTTCAATTTTACATCAAAATTTAAATATTTAAAATTTAATTCAAATCTCACCACGTAAAAATATAAAAATAATTAAACACATACCTAAATTATTTTAACTTTGAAATAACTAAAGTCATAAAGTAAAATTAATTATATACACTCTGTTAATGATTTGCGACTTATTTTCATCAAATTAACAGACAAATCTTACTTCTTGTTTCATTTTAATATTTGATAAAGTTACATTTAGGTACGAAGTAACAAACATGTCATTTCTCATTATGGTCATTGGTCAAATTTCAAAGAATACTAAATGATTGGTTTAGCCTGTCTATCACATTCGCGTCCACAAAAAATTATTAAATTAAAGGTTTTAAGAAAACATTAACAAAAAAGTGTTATAGAATAAAGGTTTTATATGTACATAAAAAATGCCTGTTTTTCTAAGACAAGGATGTATGCTCAGAAATTAAGAAATAATCTTTTGATTTATAGAAATTTTTTAGGAGATTAAAGTATGATGTATTTTCATTCAATAATTGATAACCATACATTAAAACAAAAGACTATTTATCATAAAAATAAATTTTTCAAGTGCTAATATATATATATATATATATATATATATATTATTTTACTGCATCTATAAATACATTGTTTTATTTAAAAAAAACATTGAATTTGAAGAAGTTACTTAAAAAATTTCCAAAAAATATTAAAAAAAAGTCATTTTACTTTTTCCAAAATTCCGAACAGTTAAATCTTTTAAAATTATTCTTTCCAAAATAAAAATCACTGTTATAAGATACTCCTATCCAGTGTTTGGTGCACGTAAATAATAAATTAAATAATTATATGATATAATATAAACTATTTTAAATGTCCTTTCAATAAAATTACACGTAATTTTCTACAATTTGAATAAATTTTATTTATATAGTTAAAGAATTACACATAGTTAAAGAATTACACGTAGTTAAAGAAAAAACTAACATGAATGTAGAATTAGCTTTAAAATAACAAGTAAGAATTTTAAATTTATAAAACAAAAAAAAAAGGTAAAAGACTCATTTAAATATACCAAAGAATAAATAAATAAAATATTAAGAATTATAAATTTATAAAATAAAAAAAAAGTAAAAAAATTCTATAAATTTACACAAACAAAACTAAAAGCGAAAGGATCTTAAAAAATTGGTTGCATATTAAAATGATTTTTTTCTCTAATATACACACAATCATACTTGTTAAAGATTAAACATATAATTAATTATATTAACTGCTAATAAAATTTAATAAATAAAACTAACTAAATTAAATTTATTGAAATAAAATTATAATTTATTTTATTATATCAAAAACAAAATATATTATCATTTATAATATTTCCTTATCTTTTATTTAAAAGAAAAAGTATCTTTACAACAAAAATGTTTTTTTATCTTCCCTTTCTAACGAAATTTATATAAAAAGTCAAGCATTTTCTACCACACCACGTGTTTTTATGTCTCTATGTGTTGTTAGTCTTATTATATAAAAAACAATATAATAATTCAGTTGCATATATTTCTTTTCCTATTATTTTCATTACACCATTCTCATCCTTACTACAACTCGGGAGCATGCTAATAATATTATTGAAGACTTACTATAATTTTTTTCTTACAAAAGTGAAAAGAGAAAAACAAAATTATTTAGCAAAGAGTGAAAAAAGAGAAAATAAATAGTGCACCGACACAAAAACGTATGAATATATGTGGTTTTTGTTGGTTGGTGTTGTGGTGGTGGAACCATGTGTCGTTAAGTCATAACCGCCACATGAAACGGCAACCGCATCACACCGACTGAGGAATTAGATACAAATAGCAGAAAAATGAAAGGAATCAGCGACTTGGGAGAAGAAACTTCCATCTCAAGACATGTAAAACAAGGGATTCACCAATCATTATGCATTCTTTGGAATTCTCACTAAAACGAGTTTTACAATTCAAGAGCTTTCAGTGAGCAAACTGCAATTGCAGCCAAAAATAAAATACTCCATTAAGCAATTTTATATATAGCATAGGAAGCCAAGCCATAACATTGTAGAATGGATATATAGCAATTATACATGCACGTAATTTGCGTACAGTATTGAAAGACGTAGGTGCAATTTGAAAGAACATGAACACTAAAATTGTACACAAGAAAGAACAAAGGAATAGATAGCAATAGATCTGCAATTTGAAAGACGTAGGTGCACATGAAGCATTAGTACGAGCTGGAATTCAAGAGGAGGTTTGAGGAAGTGTGGCGTGATCAGAAGAAGGGATGAATCTTCGGATCTCAGAGCGCATCTTATAGATAACATGTCTCAAAGTGCCTCTGTTGTGGGAGCCGAGGAGCTTCGTTTCCTGGTGGTTCATTTCGAGATCCGCCACAAAGATTGGCTTCCTGGAGAGGATCCAAGCCCAGCTCCGGTCCCACCATTTCCTGATAGAGGTGCCGGCATAGTCACTCATCGATGAGAGAGACTTGGATCTGGGAAACGACCAATACGATGCGCCTCCGCCGCCGGCCGTGGAGCCTTGGATCTTGAGAGACAGAGAGGAAAGACGCCGGCGAAGGCCTCCTTCATTTAGGTTAGAGTTAGAGTCGGAACGCGACACCGGAAGCGATGGCTTTCCGGTGCCGAAGAAACTCCGGTTCTCACCCACACCCATGTTTTGAAGCACTGTTTGGTTAGGAAGGAAAGCACAATAAGAAGGTAGAGAGGTAAAATGGAACCTTGGCACCACACAGCTCTACCACAGCCTGTTTTATTCCTTTGGTGGGGTCGCGAGCATTGGGTCATGTGTTCCTATTTTACTTCTTCTCTTCTTTCTTTCTTCACTTTCCAGTTGTCTCTTCTTATGTGGTGTTTTTATTTTCAAGTCAATACTTACTCACTGGATCCAGATCGGACCAGGCGGTAAAAATCTTTCATCTTGTTATTATCTACATTTTATTAGTTTAAATGATATTTTTAAGGTTTAATAGGTTCGGAAGTCCTTATTTACATGGATTTGTTTTAATTGGATCCTTTTATTTTGAAAGTGTTCAATTGGGTTCCTAATTTGATTAAATTGAGTGAATAATACCATTTCCGTTAAATATAATTGATAACGTTAACTTTTTAAAGAGCTAGCATGGTGACACATCCTTTTATTTCCAGCTGACACATTTTGAGCTTAATAGGTAGATTTTATATAATTTTAAATTGTAAAAAAAGGTAGATGACAAAGACCCATTTCAGATTCCCAAGAAAGAAGAAAGTTAGAGAGAAATTGTCAAGAGCGAAACCAAACTCGACCTTCTGATCTGCAGAGGTTGTCCCTTGCGTAGGCCATCGAGGGCGACATTGACCTTGTCGACGTGCTCCATCATCTCACCAAAACTCCTGTGCCTCCATGAGCATGGACATCGTCGGAATCCCCTCAGCCCCCTCCGAGTGCTTTTCCGCCCCGCGCCGCACCCGCTTAGACTCCCTCTCTGTGCATAAAAATCGTCGATCTCTGAATCGAAGAGGGGCCAATGCTGCAAGAAGGAGTCCGGCGAAGAGAAGGTGAAGGCGCAGAGAGGGTCGTCGGTCTCATGTGAGAAGGGCTCCAAAACGTCGTCGTTGAGCAAGGAATCGAGCTCATCGGGTGATATCCTCTATTGGAAGATGAAACGCGTTTTCTGTTTGGTGTCTCTGGTTTCTCTGTTTTCCCTCTTTCTGTCCCGACCCAATGCAGCAGAAGACAAGCAAGCACTGCTTCATTTAGTTGAAAAGTTGGCTCCTTCAAGACCCCTTAATTGGAACGCAACCTCTTCTCCTTGTACCTCTTGGACCGATGTAACCTACAACTCTGACAACTCGAAGAATGGGAAGAGTTATGTGCATATGGGAGCTCAAAAGTTTAGATTTTGATTCTTGGGTTTTTCCTAATTTCAATAATTTTTCGTTAAAATTCATTGATTTTGGATGATATTGTGTGAAAGATGTATGGAAGAATGAGATTCTAGCAGTGTTGATGGGCAGTGGGCATCGACCCTTTTGGCTTCATCAGCTATAACGTTGAAGAGCTCACCCTCTTCATAGAGCTCCATGACGAGGTGAATAGCATGGACCGTCATCGGGGCCTTCTGTTTGACAGCCTCGTGCTTGCCATGGTGGTCTGCGTTGGAAAAGCTTGATTTGACGTCCTCACGGGCCACGACCTGCAACAGTTGGAGGGGAGGGTGTGGAAGGAGATGGTAGACGAGGCCTCTAGTCAGCAAGTCAGACTGTTCCACGTAATTAAAAATTGCATAGTCAATATGTCACATTGCAAGAAAGTTAACGCCGTTTACAAAATTTAACGACAGTAGCTTTATTGAGTCAAATTTATCAAATTAGGGACTCAATTGAGCACTTTCAAAATAGGAGGACTCAATTGGAACGAACCCACAAAAATAGAGACCTCCGAACCTATTAAACCTATTTTTAAATATATTATATATTTCATACTCTTTTTAGGATAAATTTCATACTGATCTATATATAAATAAAATTATTTAACACAAACACATATTTTAAATATATAAATATGCTAGAAGAAATGGTTAATTAATTATTTAAATTCTATAATACTAACATTAAATATTACATTATTACCTACCTTTGTTTTTTTATTCAACAAATTTATTCAATTAAATTAGTTAAAAGATATCTCACTCACTACTAATGAATGTTGTATATATTTTCTTATATATTTTTTAAAAATTATTTTAAATTTGGTTACGTTAGTATATAAGTTAATTTAATAGTTATAAAATTCTCAATTCCAGAGTTAAATTACACACCTCTTTTAGTTTTAAAAAAAAAATACGAGTTTCCTTTAATTAGAATACTCTTACGTCTCGTATATTTTTAAATAGATTAGATATATCCTTTTTTGTATTTTTGATAACCGACATTCATACTCGTTGTATTTTTAGTAATCTGACACGCATATTTTAATTCAAATATTGATGAATTTTTTTTAATGAATCGCTTGGATTGAACATATTATTTTTATTATATTTCAAGATTTTAGATAACGGAATACTTACATATTGGAAATCAGGCAATGAAAATAATATTAAGTATTGATGGCGCAGAGGGCGTGTATGACAGTAATGCAGAATAGAATGTAATGACACAGAGAAAGTGAAAAGAGAGAGATCAAAAGTGCAAGATAGATTGAGAGAACATAGATATTCTCATTAATGAAAGGCTGCCTTATATAGACAAAGTACATGAGATATAAGTAAAACTATTTTAATGAAATGATTGAGTTTGGATTATACACAACACTTCCCCTTAATCCAAACTCTTGAGACTTCTAATACCAATCAGACTCCTTAGCTTTTCGAACCTGCCTTGCCTCAAGGATTTGATAAAAATGTCTGCAGCTTGTTCTTCAGTAGAACAGAACACCAACTCCAACTTCCCTTGGCTGACCCGTTCTCTTAGATAATGGAATTTAGTCTCTATATGTTTGCTTCTACCGTGTGAGACTGGATTCCTTGAGAGATTAATAGTTGATCTGTTGTCCCCCAAGAGTTGCACTGGTTTTCTATATTCAACCTTTAATTCTTCCATAATAGCTTCAAGCTAAGCACTTTGACACACTGTTTCAGATGCTGCAATATATTCCGCTTCACATGAAGAAAGTGCTACTACCTTCTGCTTTCTAGAACACCATGAAATTGACGCTCCTCCATACTTGAATAGGTAACCGTGTGTGCTTTTTCTCTCTACCTGATCACCACACCAATCTGAATCACTCAAGACTTCCAACACTTTATTCATACCACTGGGTTCTTTTGGAAAGAACAATCCAAAATTTGCTATTGCCTTCAAGTATCATAGAATATGTTTGGCAGTGACGAGATGATTATGTCTTGGGTCACTCATAAACCTGCTTACTAAACCAACTGCGAAGCTTATGTCCGGTCTGCACACAAATCTGAGTGATCGTACTATTTGCTTGTAAAGAGTTGCATCCATTTTTCTTTCTTCTTCCAAATTAGACACTTTTACATTTGCAACGACTGGAACTACAGTGCTGTTGTAGTTTACCATATTAAATCTTTTTAGAACCTCATTAATGTACCTCTTCTGGTGGTTTAAAACTCCATCTGTTCTTTGTACAAACTCCAGCCCGAGAAAATAGCTCAAGTGACCAAGATCAGTCATGTCATATTCTTTCTCCATGCTTCTATTAAATTCTACAATCTCTTCTTCAGAGCCTCCTGTTACAAGGAGATCATCAACATACAAACATACCAGCAATGTGCTTTGCTGTCTGACAGTCTTCATGTAGACTCTGAATTCCACTAGACACTTTTGAAAACCCATTCTCAAAAGCAACGCATTTATGTCATTATTCCATGCACGAGGCGCCTGTCTAAGTCTGTATAAGGCTTTGTATAGCCTGTAGACTTTCTGTTCTTCTCCTTTCTTCACGAAACCTGGTGGTTGTGTTACATACACTTCCTCCTCTAGCGGGCCGTTCAAGAACGCAGACTTTACGTCCAGCTGATGGATTTTCCAGTTTCTCAGATTTGCTATAGCTACATCCAGTCTCACGGTTTCTAGTCTTGCAACTGGTGCAAAGACATCAGTGAAGTCAATCCCAGGTTCTTGTAGAAATCCCTTTGTTACCAGTCTGGCTTTCAACTTGGCAATGCTGTCATCTGGTTTGTACTTTGTCTTAAACACCCACTTGACTTCAATAGCACGCTTATTGTGTGGTAAATCCACCATCTTCCAAGTTCTATTCCTTTCTATGGATTTCAACTCCTCCAGCATGGCCTCCTTCCAATTTTTGATGTTAATAGCTTGTTCCCACGAGAGTGTTTCAACATCAGCAAGCAAAGCATAATAAACAAGGTCACCTGAGTCTGTAACTTCATTGTCTGTGAGCAATTCATGATCTGCAAGCCGTGAAGAGGGGAATCGAACTCTGATAGACCTCCTGGTGTTAACCTCTCTATCATCAACTATCTGTTCAGTCTTATCAGATCTCTTTTCCTCCAACCAACTATATACAATAGCTCCACTATTCTGGTTCAAATCAGTATCAGTTTCCACCCAGTTGTACGTAGCAGCCTCATCTACTATCACGTCTCTGCTTATCACAACCTGCATCTTCTTTGGATCATATAGCCTATAAGCACTTGTTGTGTGATAGCCTACAAAGATGAGGGTCTCACTTCTATCATCCAGCTTCCTCATTCTTTCTTCTGGGATATGCCTGTAGCACACCGAGCCAAATATCTTCAAGTGGTGTACATGAGGTTTCTTTCCTGACCAAGCTTCTTCTGGAGTGGAATCAGGCAAGGCTTTAGTTGGGCTTCTATTCAATAGGTACACAGCAGTTGAGACTGCTTCTCCCCACAGACTTCGAGGCAAGTTTTTCCCTTTAATCATGCATCTTGTCATGTCCAGTAGAGTTATGTTTCTTCTCTCAGCAATACTATTGTGTTGGGGTGTGTAAGGAGCTATCACCTCATGAACAAAATTTGTTCAGCTCACCCGAATTGAATTCACCACCACCGTCAGTCTTGAAGACTTTGATCTGCAACGCTTTTCCCTCTCAACCATAGCATAGAAATGAAGAAAGTGTGAGTAAACTTCTTTCTTCTCTTTCAGTAAATAAAGCCACATTTTCCTAGTATATTCATCAACAAAGAGTAAGAAGTATTTATTACCTCCAATTGTTTGCACATCAAGAGGTCCACAAACATCAGAGTAGATGACTTCCAGAGGCTGTTTGGCTCTCTTGAACATTACTTTCTTGAAATCCTTCCGGGTTTGCTTCCTAACGACACAACCTTCACAAAGCTTGCATGATGCAGTAATTGTAGGGATACCTTTCACCAAACCTTTATCTCCCAATCTACCTAGACTTTTAAAATTTAAATGTCCGAACCTGTAATGCCATACCCAACTTTCTTCTTCAATGCTTAACGAGGACAAACACTGTATCGAGGCTGCGTTCAGATTTACTTTGAATGTCCTGTTCTTCGCTAATGGTGCTTTAATAACCAGTCTCTTCTTCTTATCAAACACATCTATCAAATTCTGGTGCATGTGCATGGTGTATCCTTTCTCCAGGAGTTGACCGAGGCTTAACAGGTTGCTCTTCATCGTCGGGATGTACAGAACATCGTCCATGTATGCCAATCCACCGTTCTTGCAATTGATTAGCACTCTACCTACACCTTCTGCCATCATGGTATTGTCATCAACAAATCTTACAGTGCTCTTTTTCTTCTGATCCAGATTTACCATCCACTCTCTTCTTTCGGTCATGTGGTTAGAACACCCCGTATCTAAATACCAACATGAGTCGTTCTTAGTGCGGTTGTGTATGCTTGAAATCATCACACGCTCAACTTCTGTATTCTTTGCTATATGACTGTCCTTCTTTGGGTGCAACGCGTGTTCAAAATGACTCAAGCAACTTTCTGCTTGTTGCAATACTTCTGGTTGCAACACGTGTCCTTCTTTGCAGTGACACCTATCTTCTTTGTAGCGACACCTGGCTTTCACATTACTTATGTACACTTTCTTTTCTTTATTTTGTTCTGAAACACACATCAATACAACATGTTCCGAATCTGAATCGCAAGTATCTTGTGCCAAATTCGCAGTTTCGTCACCTTTGTTCTTTTTAGAGGACTCGTTATGCCAACACTCCGATGAATAGTGCCCAAATTTGTTGCATGTAAAGCATTCCGTTTATCATAACGCTTCTTTGTGCTGCTTTTCTTTGATCAATCGTTGTTCATGTGTTGTAAGTGAATTTTGCAGTTCTTCAACTTTCAGCTTCTCCAAGTCTTTGCTTTCTTCAATAGCCATAACAATGTGGTCATACTGAGGCGTCAACGTTCTCAAAATTTTCTGCACAATCTTCTTTTCTTTTACAATCTT
This sequence comes from Vigna reflexopilosa, assembly GCA_027742785.1. Classification (NCBI taxonomy): domain Eukaryota; kingdom Viridiplantae; phylum Streptophyta; class Magnoliopsida; order Fabales; family Fabaceae; genus Vigna; species Vigna reflexopilosa. Next base: position 143,956 of record CM050921.1, on the reverse strand, counting down.
GTCACAGCCCTGCATTGCATTTACCACGATCTGGATTCTTCCAAGATAATCTTTAATCATTTCTTGCTCTTCCATACTAAGGAGCTCATATTGCCTTTGCAATGACTGTAATCTAACCTTCTTAATTTTTCCAGAGTTTCCATATCCCTCTTGAAGTATGTCCCACGCTTCCTTGGCTGTGGCTGCTTTCGAATTTCTCTATCCTTACACTTTTACATTAAGTGGACTTTACTGTTAGTCAACTTTACATTTCCGCTGCAATTAAATTTTTCATTCCTTGCGATTCAAGAAACTTTGTAAAGGTTTATACTTAGCGAAAAAGACTATAAAAAGACTTTTTTTTAAACCTCACCAACTCACCCCCCTCTTGGTGTTGAGATTGACCCATCCTATTTCCAACAATTGGCACCAGTGCTGGTTTTCATAAAATATTTGAAAAACTAGTCGACTTCTGTTTTCTTTGAATCGACTATATTCTTGGGTATGGCTTCTTTTTCTCAAACAAGAAGGATATGTGAATCCAAACTTGAATTGATATCAACTACTTGCATTTAAAAGTTAAATTCTATTACTAATGGGTTCTACACCCATTTTACATCTTTCTAAAGAATATGTAGAAAGGCTGAAGAAGGGTGTACAAAGGGTATAAAAAGGGTGTAGAAAGGATATAGAAAGGGTGTAGAAAGGGGTAGAAATGATGTACAAAGTGTGTACAAAGAGTGTAAAAAGGTGTACAAAGGTTGTACAAAGGGTTTACAAAGGGTTTACAAAGAAGTTTAAAAATTTAGAAAAGGTGTAGAAATGGTGTACAAAGGGTGTACACCCATTCTATATCTTTCTACAAAATATATAGAAAGGTTGTAGAAGGGTGTACAAAGGGTATTGCAAAGGGTATACAAAGGGTGTAAAAAGGGTGTTGAAAGGATATAGAAAGGGTGTAAAACGATGAAGAAAGATGTAGAGAGGGTGTATAAAGGGTGTACAAAGGGTCTACATTCATTCTACATATTTCAGTCAAAGTGGCAGCAGTGCTACCATATTCCACTTCTGTGCTGCTACGGGAGACAACTCTCTGTGTGATCCCCAAGAAACTAGATTGTTGCCAAGATAAACACAAAAAACCTGTTGTAGACTTTCTATAATCTAGGTCTGAACCCCAATCTGCATCACTGTGAAGCCAACAACAAAAAAATATGAAGAAGAATGAAAGCACAAATGTGAAAGCATGAAATCTTAGAGCTCATTAAGTTAATTGCACACAGGTTTTATTCTGTACCTACTGTTTTGAATTTGAGCTGCATTATGATGATTGATAATGCTTTCATAAAATGTGATCTATATGTGTGCTACTGATTGTTTATTCGAATGTTCCAACGCCTATTATTTTCTCAAGCACAAACTTTTGAAGTGGAATTCAAGTTTATAGTTAACTTTCCCATTGACACAGGTGTATTCTACTTCAGTTGCAATGCTTCTTACAGCAGTTGTTTCTGTGTTCCTTTTTGGCTTCCAGCTCTCCCTTGCTTTCTTCCTGGGCACAGTGTAAGTTACTTTATATTATATCATGAGTGTGCTTGCCATGTCTATCGTGTGTTTCTTTCCATGACCAAGTATTGCACTTACACGAATACGTCATATTGTACCAGCAACTGAAATTAAAATCTTGAATATTTTTTAGTGTTTTTTTTTGGCTTTGACACTTAATGATAACTCGTCACATTTTGAAATGCTTCATTCTGTAGTCTCACATAAATTATTCTCTACCCTTTTCCTTCACTTTAATATGAGTGTTAACGTATGTTTACAGTGTTGTCTCTGTTGCAATTTATCTGCACTCTGTTGGGAAGATGCAAAGATAACCGTGACTTCCGCCTTTGGATTTTTTTATTCGTTGTTGTTCAGCCTCGAGCAAGTGAATTCATGTTGAACCTATTAGTTCGTTGTAGTGTATACAATGAAATATTTATTTTCATATGTATCTCAACGCGGAAGTGACCAGGCTTAGTTTCGATTGTCTTCATTGTACTTCTTGATGCGTGAGATGTTCCCATCCTCCACAGGAAAAAACCATGGCAATTGCTTTCAGGAATCATGAAAATAACCTCTTAAACTACCAACATAATCTGAAAAATACTTTCCGTGTAATAAAAAGCTTTTGGATTACGCATTTCAGAAAAATTGAGTATGGAATGGGGAATAAAGACTCCAACACTCTTTCTTACCAAACTATTATTGTCAGTGCTACTACTCTTAGAACTTCCATCACTAGTGCTATTGTAGAGGAAGAAGAAAGGGAAAATGGTGCAGAAAAGAAGAAAGAAAACGTGGAAAAAAAATGCATTCCGCTTTCCGAAACATATTTCATATATTCTAGAATACATTTCATATAAAGAATGTTTCGAAAAACTTATTTTATAATATATTATAAGCGTTTTAAAAAGCTTATTCTAAAAATCTCAACACATTTCATGTGTTTCGAAAATTTTATTCTAAAAATTTTGCATGATGTGACTTTTACGAAAGATAATAATATGATCATTTAAAAAATTTGAGAGGATATAAAAATAAAATAAAATTGTGAAGGTGAGAAAATAAAAACCAAAAAACGTAATAAGTTAATTTATTATAATGATTATTTTTTTAGTATAGCTGTAATTATATTTTCTATTATAATAAAATAAAAATATGAAATAAAATAAATAAAAATATCAAAGAAATCGTTCTCAAATTTTTATAAATTTTGTTTTGGTTAACATTCCTTTTTTTCTCTCTCTCTCTCTTAATATATAAAGAATCATTTTCCATTATTTCTTCATTTGTGCTGCTGTATTGTTTATCCATTCCATTGATTCTTGACACCTGTATATTTAATTTTATTTTCAATTAGAGGGGGGAAATGCGTTATTAGTTAGTGGGGTGGGATCGGAATATCTAGAGAAATGGTTGGCATAGGATGCATTGCGGGAGTAGGAGTTTATCACCCCAGCTGGCAGCATCATCGAATTCGAATTCTCGCTTCTAAATCTGAAGCAGTTAAAGTAACACGGTGGTGGTCGTTGCTCTCTGCTTCTGCATACGAGACTCGTCATCGGTGCAGGCCCAGGCCCAGGCCCAGGGCCAGGCGTCCGTGTTGTGGGCCTGACAATATAGACGCCGAGGAGGAGGGACCCTCTACTTCGGAGCGACTAGAGTTAGAGTGGAAGCTCCTCAGCAGAAGGATTGGAGATTCCGGCATAATTTCTTCGTGTTTGGTCGGTCTCCTCACCGGCGTCGCTGTCGTGCTCTTCAATTATGCTGTAAGTTAACTCGCCGAATGCGATAGATACTTGATTCCTACTATGCTCTTCAATTATATTCCTATTTTCATGTAAGGTCCATGAAATTCGTGATTTGTTCTGGGATGGGATACCCAATCGTGGCGCCTCATGGTTGAGAGAAGCGCCTATTGAGACAACATGGGCACGGGTAGTGCTAGTTCCGGCTTTTGGAGGCGCTGCCGTGTCTGTGCTAAACCTCCTCCGTTCACGTTTTGATTCCTCTCTCCAACAAGACCCTTTCCTCCGAACACCTTCTGCCTACCTCAAGTCTGCTTCCCGCCCTTTGCTAAAGGCCGTGGCAGCTTCTGTTACTTTAGGCACAGGCAATTCCTTGGGTCCAGAGGGTCCCAGCGTCGACATTGGCACTTCCATCGCCAAAGGCCTCGCTCCTTTCTTTCACAATGGAAAGACTTCCGGCAGAATGCTCTCCCTTCTTGCTGCTGGATCTGCTGCTGGCCTCTCTGCCGGTATCTATTTTGCATGTTATGCTGTTGCTTTTACCAATGTCATCACTTTTCTCGGAGTTACATTATTCTCATTTCTAATTTATATTTCTTATCAGGTTTCAATGCTGCTGTTGCCGGTTGCTTTTTTGCTGTCGAGTCTGTCTTGTGGCCATCGCCTGCAGATGCATCTTTACCACTTACTAATAATACTTCCATGGTCATACTCAGTGCTGTCATTGCTTCTGTAGTTTCTGAGATTGGCCTTGGCTCTCAACCAGCCTTTAAAGTTCCAGACTACGACTTCCGGTCGCCCGGTGGTAAGTCATCAAGGGATTCCACTTCACTGCTTCCATATGTCGCACTTGCTCATGGTTATCTTTTTTCTGCCCTGCCATATATTACCAAAGTATTTCAATACATGGAGTTGGTCCATTTTTAATAACATGTTTGTTTTTTGGAGAGAATAAGATGAAATGGAAATAAAGAACCAATAAGTTGAGAAGACAAAAATAGGTAAAAAGTAAAATTGAGTGTTTAGTTGTTTGGTAGAGTAGAAATAATTGGGAAATGAAGACGTAGATTTTAAACTTGCGTGATTTAATTATTTTCGTAGGAAATATGAAGAGAGATAGAAAGATGAATAGGAAAAGGTGAGAAATAATACAGCGGGGTCCCGCCATTTTTAGAATTATTTCTCTCCTTTTTCTCTCGGCCAAACATTCTATTTTATTTCCATCTTCGTCCATTCTCTTCCATCTCCGCAACCAAACAAGGCATTAATGTGTAATATGTTTACTGAATTGGTTTGTGGAAGCACTTTTGGATTAACTGACTGTTGGAAGTTCCACATCGACTAGAAATAAGGCCAATTTATAAAATATAAGTGGGGTGCAGATCTCACCTTACAAGCCGGTTTTGTGGGGTTGAGTTAGGCCTAAAACTCACTTCTAACATGGTATCAGAACTATGGTTAGAACCTATCCTAGCAATATTTGTTGGGCATATTGTTTCACCCGTTATTGGGCCGTTATCGGACCATCCATTAATATCTAGTCTCACGCTCGAGATGTCTATACCTCGGTGTGAGAGGGGTGTGTTGGAAGTCCCACGTCGACTAAAGATAAGGCCAATTTATAATATATAAGTGGGATGCAGACCTCACCTTACAAGCCGATTTTGTGGGGTTGAATTAGGCCTAAAACTCACTTCTAACACTGACTAAGCCTATCTTACAAACATACATATAAGGATTGCGGTACCTGGGTGTTTCCATACAAATTTGGTTAAATCCAGTTAAGTGTAATACTAATAATAAGTGGAAGCCTCTAGGAAAGTCGTCTTTTTCTCCTACAATGCTAATTTATGCAACCAAATACAAGAAAATTATCCTTTTAGGGTGTCATTGGATTATTGAACATCTTTTGGGCATAAATTCCTTAGAATGACTATGCTCGTCATCAATTGATGGTCTCTGATTATGCTCATCTTGTCACTATGGTCATTGTTGTTGACAATTCTTCTGCCAGGTAAGCCAATAACAATGCTTCTTTCAGTTCCTCCATTTTGACTGCTGAAAAGTTTCTTTTATTAGCAACACTGCTGCTATTTTTGTTCTAATTCGTTCAAGAATTGTTTGTACTGCTGGAAATAAAAATCTATGACTGCTTCTAAATCTACAAGAGTCACAGGTGAGGTGCATAGTCTCATCCTCCTGAATCTCCTAGTTCTTGGAAGCATATCAATATACTAATGGAATTACCTTTGTCCTTCCTACTTTTGCAAGATTTTAATGTTCAAAATGAAAACAAGGTTACTAGTGTAGTTCAATATGATTTTATTTGTAAATTACTGCTTATAGAAATTCATGTTTGGCATTGTATATTCTTTAGTAATATTTAAGTCTCTTTGAAAAAGAAACTGAGTAATGCATTCTATAGAATTATTTATTTTGAAACTCAAGAAAGCAAAAGCTAAATTCTCTGAACATTTCTTGCTATTCTCAATCTGATGGGTAAGATTTAAAGTGAGAGTATTGAACTTGATTTCAGAGCTCCCGCTGTATCTATTGCTGGGTATTTTCTGTGGCCTGGTATCATTGGTCCTATCTAGGTGTACGTCATATATGTTGACTATTGTTGACAATCTGCACAAGTCCACTGGTATTCCACGAGCTTCATTCCCTGTATTGGGAGGCTTATCGATTGGGTTGATAGCATTGATATATCCTGAAATCCTCTACTGGGGTTTTGAGAATGTTGACATTTTATTAGAATCTCGACCATTTGTTAAAGGCCTTTCCACTGATCTATTGCTTCAGCTAATAGCCGTCAAGATAGTTGCAACTTCTCTGTGCAGGGCTTCTGGATTAGTGGGGGGGTATTATGCCCCGTCTCTCTTTATTGGTGGTGCAACTGGGATGGCTTATGGAAAATTAATTAGTTTGGCTGTTGCTGAGTTTAATCCCATGATTAACCTCTCTGTGTTGGAAGTGGCATCACCGCAAGCTTATGGCCTGGTACTGTTCTTCTCTTTTTGGATATATGTTTTTTTATCATTTAGTATTTTATGATTGCCATGTTCATTTTATGAAAGAACTGTATCTTTCCAAGATGGTTTCCATGGGTGTACAAACAAGCCGTTTCCCAGTCAATTTTATTTTGATACAAGGACTGTAAGTTTTAAAATAGTCTTTTCATCTTTGCTATCAACATTTGACCAACAGCTTTGCAAACCAACAACAATTTCCCACATTTCTTTCTTCACTCCTTCAGTAACATCCTTGCAAGCTCCAACATCCTTTTGAGCACCAACCAAGTGATGCTTCAATCGATAAACTCCCCGTTATTCCCTTTTGACAGTATTTGCATTGAAGTTTCGTAGTATACCCAACAACTGAAATACAATGCTTCCAAGTTATATCACTCCTATTTCTTGGAGCATTTTTGGGAGCCATGGGTATAGAAGAGTTTGAAGCCATTTTAATAAGTGGGAATGCAAATTGGAGTTCAGTTTGGAAAAGGGAAGTTTGGGTACTTGGTAGTTTAGGTGGACAGAGTGGTGTGGTGATGCACTGGGAAAAATAAAGGGAGAAAAATGGATTGGACTGAAGTGTGGGTGCAGGGCAGATTTGGTTAAATAGAGTGATGTGGTGGTGCAGTGAAAAAAAGCAAAGGAAGAAAGATGGATTGGATTGGAATGAGACTAAATGGAGTTTGGAAGTTGAATTAAATAGCTGAAAATGGAGTGGAAATTTGTGTATTTTGGAGATGGAAGAGTGGCAGCCTGGATACATTTTAATAAAGGGAGAGCGGCACTTGTTTCATCCATGGAACAGGTATGCGTGGGTTTCACTTGTGGGAAGAGCGGCACTTGTTTTATTTATTGCGTACAAATGCCTCTTGTAGATAATGCCTAAATTTGGCTGACCAGGCTTACTGCAAAGATGATGATATTGAAGTTCTTTTTGTAGGTTGGAATGGCTGCAACTCTTGCAGGAGTTTGTCAAGTACCACTTACTGCAGTTTTGCTTCTGTTTGAATTAACACAGGACTATCGAATTGTTCTACCGCTGCTTGGAGCTGTAGGGTTGTCTTCGTGGATTTCATCTGTACAGACAAAAAGAGATGACAAAGGGGCAAAAAAGATCAAATCAGAAAATTCAAATTTTACATCACTTTCCAAAATATCTTCTCATAGTTCAATTGAGTCATCTGCTGGCAATACCTTTGCTGAAGATGCGCCATATTTGAGTAATTTGTGTCAAGTGGAAAGTTCACTTTGTGTAGAGGATGATAATGTTGAAACAACATATATTATAAGGAGAACATTTGTTTCAGAAGCCATGAAGACAAGATACGTGACGGTTTCAATGTGCACACTACTTACCGAAGTAATAGATCTCATGATTGCAGAGAAACAGTCTTGTGCAGTAATTGTTGATACTGATGATACATTAATCGGTTTCTTGACACTTAGAGACATTCAAGAGTATGGTAAATTTGCTAAAGCAAGAAGCAAAAAACACAAGGTACAATAATCCAAATTTCATATTATTTGGATGTGCAGTCTATATATTTCTTTCAAATTGAAGCAATCTAGATTATTTTCAGTTACAATCTAAATATGCAATGAGGAAAAAGAATAGTCTCAAAAACTTTATTGGATCTATAGATCCCGTGATAAGGGGTGATGAATATGCTATTGAAATTGTATCTTAATCTTGAGCTTGCAATTCTATACTATCAATTGCAGTTGATTAATACTTATCATTATACGGTAGCAGAGAAATATTTTTTTTATCAAAAATTTAACCTATCACTGATTAAAATCAGCATTCATTACACAAATGTAGAGATAACAAATATAGGTTCTCTATGCTTTTAAGTTTTCGAAGTTTCATTTGTACATAATTGGTAGCACAAGTAAATATTAACAGGGGGAAATAATGGCTATCTATCTGAGCTCCATAAAGTATGAAAATTTGACCATTTTACGTCAATTTGGTCCAAGGTAAACCAGTCGGTGAAATGCTTACAGTAGGATTTGATGTTGTCTTTTCAAAATTCAATAGATACTGCTAAAGCAAAGTGCTGAACTAAACTTTGTTGTTGCTTCACAAATCTAATTATTTGATTCTTCCTCTTATAGGAGCTTTTAGTTTCTGAATTATGCCTTTTAGATGGACAAATATGCAGCGTGCCATGGACAGCTACACCTGATATGGAACTTCGTTATGCTCAAATGATTATGAAGGAGCGCGGATTCAATCAAGTTTCAGTCGTGAGGAATATCTACGAAAGAACGTATCCAGTTGGCATTATAGACCCTGAGAGTATCAGGCTAACATGCAGGTTCTATCACTTTCTCGAATAGTAAATTTCCCTAAGGACCTGTTTGGAGAGATATCTATAGACATAGTTATGAAAAAAAGAAGAAAAAGAAAATGAAATTAGTTGTTTTATAAGTTAAAATTAGTAATGCATGAACTAAATTTGAAAAAGCTTATTTCCTATTAGCTTTTCCAAAATCTGATTTCTGACTCGTACATAAACTAATTTTATTTCATCATTTTTATTCAAATATCCAAACTATTCTCGAAGTTGAGAAATTACATAAACATTTTCTATTTCTACGCTAGTCTCTCTTGATTATTTGAAAAGCGTTATTCCGACATTCCTTACTGATATAGCCTTGGGCAGACAGCTTCTTCATGCACCTTCATATATTTCTTCTTGAACCCCCATATAAAAAAAATCCCGTTTTGCCCTTTACGGATTTTGTATATTCCGGAAGGCAGTTTTTTTTCTTAAAATAAACTTTAAGATTGCACAATCCAAGAGCTAAAAATTGCTTTCATTCAGATTAAACAATTTGGAAGTAAAAAATGACTTCTAGACTGTGCAATTCATCTGGATTGTGCAATTTGGAAGCTAGTCATTTTTTACTTTCGGATTGCACAGTCCAGAAAGGACAAAATGGAAATTTGTTTATATGAAGTGTGGAAAGAGACTCATTGCAGAAAGAAATTGCCCCGGCGTAATCCTTAAGTGCAACTAGCAAATACCCACAATAAAAGAGGGCCCAAAATGTTAATCTTTTATATAATTTTTATAATAGTTTTTTTCATTATTTTGTATAAATTATTTAAAATTATTGTTTTGTTTTGTCTTTTTCTTTTCATGTTATATGTTTAAAAATAAATTATGTTCCTTCTTAGGTTATACTTATGTGTTACAATTACAAATAGGCTGAATAGCATTTCAAGTCCTTAAATGTGTAGTGACTTTTGATTTCACAATGTTATATAAATGCTATTTAAATAAGTTTGAAAAACAGGAATTTCAATTTTAATATATAAATTCTAATATTATATGTTAAATTTAATTATATTTCAATTTTGTCCTGCACATGTGACAACCATACGAAAAACAGGAAGTACCATATCATATAACATGTCATGTGAATGTAAATGTGTCAAAATGTATTAAAACTTGATTCACCACAGGCGGACTGGATTGGGAAAAATATTTTTTTAGATATGAATCAAATTGAATATGACTCACTTAATTTGTCCATTAAATAGGTTTGAACCAAGTTAAGAGGTATGCTGTTGACCTATAATTCACCCAGAACAAGCCTTTATCATATTTTTTTTCATCTTTTTTCATTATAATTATTTGTTACTTCTAGTTATGTAGATTCACATTTTGTTTTTTTAAGACATGTTCAATAGTGTTTTATGATTTGAATGCTTAATTTATTTTTTTCGGAAACTATATATGTTAACATTCTTTACTTACTATCTTTATAATATTACTTCTAATTATGATTAAGATTCTCAAATTCAAATTCGAAGGTTTATATAAATTCAGAAGAGTATAGTAAGATTCATAAATTCTATTCATTAACTCGGTAAAAGTTTATTTTACAAGAAAAAAAGAACTATAAAATCTTAATTTAAATAAATCTACAAAATTATATAAATTAGAAGAATTTGAAATAAATTACATAAATTTAGATGTGTCTATGTCTAATGTTATAGTACTCTAATCCCCTATTGACATCATCATCTTCAAAGAAACTTCCTTAGTTTCTATTTTCATCATCAAATTTTTTAATTTTATTTCATTAGAGGTTAAGAAAGAAACAGAAAAACAAGGCTAATAATCCTTTCTACTTTCAGTAACATGATATTTGAAACTAAATATTTCTGCACTCATTATTTGAATAATAATTATATTTAACTATTTTCTCATAGGTTTGATGATTTAGAATTCGTTTGGAATTTTTAATTTGAATTTTAATATCTTGGAGGTTGAAGGATAGCTAAATGTAATTTGAATTTTAATATCATTGCCATCACTGAACCTTTGCTTCATGATATGGAATGCTAACTAAATGTACGATACAATAGTGTCAAAATGTGGTGCGTAGACAGGAAAATCATGAACAACAATAGGGAATGCAGAAAACGTCCATGATAGTAAAAAGCTAGATATATTTTAAAATGATTAAAGGGAAAATCGAAGATGGCCTGGGAGGAGATTAGAAGCAACATTATGTGTGAAAAACGTCGTGAGAAAAGTAGAGAATAATTAATTTCAAAACATGCTGGGTTTAAAAAGATATTATGTATCTTCTTCCATGTTTTCTGTTCTTTTACGTAATTAATTGTTTTTGTCAAGTGCAGTGCTTTGGCCACCAGACAAACCCTCAGCTAATATTCCTCACTTAATTACATTTCGGAGGCTGAAGACTCTGCTCTCATCTTATATTTCTTGGTTTTGAATTATGAACCATTTTTAGTAACTCGATTGTCATCCTTTAAACGTCAAGTTGAATTACGCCACGTCGGTTCCATGTTATACGTAAAAGAAAGGGCTCAATTGAGTTGTGTTTTGTTATTGCTGGATGAAATATAGGTAGATGCCTAAGAAAGAACTCTTGTAAACTGATAAAGTTACTTATATTGTTCGATATTTGATTTGCAGGATCGATTTGGTACGTCAACTTATTATAGTACTAACCCTTACTTGCAATTTTAATGCAAAACATATTTTTCTATTACTTTTTAACAGAAATTCAGCAGTTTTTCATTCAAGTCAATATTTACTTATTAGTGTGGTAACCATGTTTTTTCATAAATTATAAGCATCTGAAGTCTTACTTAACTAAGGAGGATATTTAATAATCTAAAAATATATCAATACTTTTGTTAGTTATTCAAAATCATTATATAAACTAAAGTTTTTTATTAAATGTCACAAATGTTATAATAAATAATAAATATTTTATAAATATTCCTTCTAAACTTTTTATTTTGTATTCACCTCTTATCCGTATATCTTTAAGTATCCGTAGATACTCTTAAATATTTTAAAAAAGTATTTTATAAATTTTTAAAATAAAATCTAAACAAAATTATAAAAAATATAAAATATATTAAATTTTTAATAAATATAATATAAACTAAATTAAATATAAAATATAATATAAATTAAGATTAAAATTAAATTAAATTTAATATAATAAAATATAAATTAATTTTAATTTTAATTAAATTAAACTTAATAAAATATAAATTAAATTTTAATTTTAATTTTTTTATAGATAATAAATATTCTATGTTATATGTTATTAGTAAATAATAAATACTCATAAATATTTACTATCTTAGATTTTATCCACCACAACTACTTTTGTCATTTCTACATATAAACAAAAAGACATTTTTTAATTAATAATAAGTTTTTAAGAAGGATATTGACAAATTATTTCTCTGAGAAAATTTATGAAAAATTGTATATATTTAGAATAGGAAAATGTTTTATTCATGTGAATCTTACCTACAAGGAAACCTGTATAAAATATAAATTAATTTTAATTTTAATAAAATATAAATTAATTTTAATAAAATATTTAGAAATATAAATTAATTTTAATTTTAATAAATATTTCTCTGAGAATATTTAGAATAATAAAATATAAATTAATTTTAATTTTAATTAAATTAAACTTAATAAAATATAAATTAAATTTTAATTTTAATTTTTTTTATAGATAATAAATATTCTATGTTATATGGTATTAGTAAATAATAAATACTCATAACTATTAACTATCTTAGATTTTATCCACCACACAACTATTTTTGTCATTTCTACATATAAACAAAAGGACATTTTTTAATTAATAATAAGGTTTTAAGAAGGATATTGACAAATTATTTCTCTGAGAATATTTATGAAAAATTGTATATATTTAGAATAGGAAAATGTTTTATTCATGTGAATCTTACCTACAAGGAAACCTGTATAAATATTATCATGAATGTCTATGATTAACTCAGATTTTAGTTACCCGATAAATCATGATTAACAAGATCCATGATTCTTATGTGAATCTTGAAATTATGATTTTCAGAGATCATGATTACTGGTATATAAAATTAACCTTTATCAAATACCTCCTTTGGTTAAAGTTACAGCTCATGGTCAACGTTAATTCTCCAGTCTTAGATGCCATCTTTCATGCTTATTTTGATATTTTCCACCTTAACAGATAACTCTAACTTGTGATCCTCAACAGCTTTCAAAACTGAAAGCAGGTTGGACCGATAAATTTCGCACTTCCGATTTGCACACTCAAGTTCATTCAGAAGCTTTCTAATATTTGTATCCAAATCATCCTGCAGGACATTAAGCAATGGAATTATAATAAACAAAGTATGCTTGAGCGTGAATGAATATTTAAAACAATGACACGAAAATATCCCACCTCTCCCACCCCCAAGAAACAATATAACATCTGAAGGAAATAAGAGAAAGTACATCCAGGGGAAGAATAATAAATTCTAGATAGAAAAATGATAAGATCCGCAAAGTAAAACAGTAACGAAGTGTTTTAGTCTCTTTCAACAACATAAATATTTTTAACCTTTCTCAATCAAATGCATGCATGCGAGAACAAAATAGGTTTATGGACTTGAAATCACACTTTTGACAAAGTTAACAAGGACAAAATAAGCACATGCTTCTGTACCAAAAATAGCAGAAGTTAGACTGGTAAGTTTACAAAATGTTAAGCTAAAGTGGATATCAGACAATATCCACCCAATAGCTGTGTAATTATGTGATCTAAGTAAATGCATCCAGCAATAACCATATGAAGGTTATTAAATAAGTCTAGATTTGACACAAATATGCATACTAGATTAATTCAGAAATATAATTAAGAAAATTCTTAAATAAGGGAAAAAGTAATGCACATCAGACAATTGACGGAGCAGTAATATGGATGATAAAATACCAATCCCAGAGGAACAAGGAAAACTGATGAATAGATTATTCATGTGCACTGAGTTTTGCACACCTTTTCTACATTTTTAATCTTCTTTGTAAACCCTTTGTACAACCTTTGTACACCCTTACACTCTTTGTAAACACTTTGTACACACTTTCTACGCCCTTTCTACTTCCTCTCTGCATCCTTTCTACTCTATATCTATTCCCCTTGTACACCGTTCTGTAGCCTTTCTACATATCCTTAAGAAAGATGTAGAATGGATGTACACCCTTTTTACAGCCTTTGTACACCCTTTATACACCATTTGAACCCTTCTTCATCTTTTTACACCCTTTCTAAATCCTTTCAACGCCCTTTGTATACCCTTTGTACACCCTTCTACTACCTTCTACATATTTTGTAAAAAGATGTAGAATTTTTGTACACCCTTTACACACTCTTTCTACACCCTTTGTTATACCCTTTGTACAACCTTCCACAACCATTCCACATATTTTGTAGAAAGATGTAGAATGGGTGTATTCCATTTTACACCCTTAATAAACCTTTGCCTACCCTTGGTACACCATTCTATAACCTTTCTATATATTTTGTAGAAAGATGTAGAATGGGTGTGCACCTTTTGTACACCCTTTTCACACCCTTTATACACCCTTTATATACCCTCTGTACACCCTTCTAACACATTTTTACATATTTTGTAGAAAGATGTAGAATGGGCATACACCTTTTGTACACTCTTTGTAAACACTTTGTACACTCTTTCTACGCACTTTCTACATCGTTCCTACATCCTTTCTACACCATATCTATACCCCTTGTACACCCTTCTGTAGCCTTTCTACTTATTTTTTAGAAAGATGTAGAATGGATGAACACCCTTTATACATCCTTTGTACACCCTTTATATACCCTTTATACACCATTTGTACTCTTCTTCATCTTTTTACACCCTTTCTAAATCCTTTCAACGCCCTTTGTATACCCTTTGTACACCCTTCTACTACCCTCTACATATTTTGTAAAAAGATGTAGAATTTTTGTACACCATTCGTACACCATTTACACACCTTTTCTACACCCTCTGTATAGCATTTGTACAACGTTCCACAACCATTCTACATATTTTGAAGAAAGATGTAGAATGGGTGTACATCATTTGTATACCATTTGTACACCCTTTCTACACCCTTTGTACACATTTTCTACATTTTTAAACTTACTTGTAAACCCTTTGTACAACCTTTGTATACCCCTTGTACGCCCTTCTTCACTCTTTGTACATACTATGTACACCCTTTCAACACCCTTTCTACATCATTTCTACACTTTTTGTATATCCTTTGTACACCCTTCTATAACCCTTCTACATATTTTGTAGAATGCGTGTATACCATTTTACACCTTTTATAAACCTTTGCATACCCTTGGTACACCATTCTACAACCTTTCTACATATTTTGTAGAAAGATGTAGAATGGGTGTGCACCTTTTGTACACCCTTTTCACACCCTTTATATACCCTTTGTAAACCTTTTGTACATTTTTAAACTTCTTTATATACTTTTCTACAACCTTTGAACACCCCTTGTACACCCTTCTACACTCTTTGTACACACTATGTACACCCTTTGTACACCCTATCTAAACCCTTTCTGCATCTTTCTACATCATTGCATACTCTTTGTACACCCTTCAACCTCTCTACATATTTTGTAGAAAGATGTCGAATGGGTGTACACCCTTTATACACTTTTTGTACACATTTTGTACACCTTTTTACATTTTTAATCTTCTTTGTAAACCCTTTGTACAACCTTTGAACACCCCTTGTACACCATTCTATACTCTTTGTACACACTTTCAACACCCTTTCTACCTCCTTTCAATACCATTTCTACATCCTTTGTACACCAGTTCTATACCCTTTGTACACCATTCAGGATCTTTTCTAGATATTTTGTAGACTGATGTAGAATGGGTGTACACCCTTTATACACCTTTTCTACACCATTTGTACACCCTTTCTACATCCTTTCTACACCCAATCTATACCCTTTGTACACCCTTCTGCAGCCTTTCTACATATTTTTAAGAATGATGTAGAATGGGTGTACACCCTTTTTATACCCTTTATACACCCTTTGTACTCCCTTTATACACCTTTTGTAAACATTTTGTACACACTTTGTACACCCTTTCTACATCCTTCTTCATCTTATTGCACCTTTTCTAAATCCTTTTAACTCCCTTTGTACATCTTTTCTATACCCTTTGTACACCTTTCAACATATTTTGAAAATTTATGTAGAATGGGTGTAAACCCTTTTCGTACCCTTTTTACACCCTTTGTATACCCTGTGTACACCCTTCTACAACCTTATTACATATTTTGTAGAAAGATGTAGAATGGGAGTACACCCCTTGTACACCCTCTGTACACCGTTTATACACCCTTTGTACACCTTTTCTACATATTTAAACATCTTTGTAAACGCATTGCACAACCACTGTACACCCCTTGTACAACCACTGTACACCCTTCTACATTCTTTGTACACACTTTGTACACCCTTTCTACACGTTTTCTACACCCTTGCTACATCCTTTCTACGTCCTTTCCATACCCTTTTTACACCGTTCTACACCCTTTCTACATATTCTTTTGAAAGATGTAGAATGGGTGTAAACCCTTTGTACACCCTTTTGTACACTCTTTGTACACCCTTTATACACCCCTTGTACACACTTTCTACATCCTTCTCCATCTTTTTACACCCTTTCTAAATCTTTTCAAAAGCCTTTCTACAACCTTTTTTTACCGTTTTACATCCATCTTCAACCTTTCTACATATTTTGTAGAAAGATGCTGAATGAGTGTACACCCTTTGTACACACTTTATACACTCTTTGTACCCGTTTTGCACACCTTTTCTACATTTTTAATCTTCTTTGTAAACCCTCTCTACAACCTTTGTACACCCCTTGTATACCCTTACACTCTTTGTAAACACTTTGTACACACTTTCTACGCCCTTTCTACTTTCTACATCCTTTGTACACCATATCTATACCCCTTGTACACCGTTCTGTAGCCTTTTTACATAATTTTTAGAAAGATGTAGAATGGATGTACACCTTTTTTACAACATTTGTACACCCTTTATACACCATTTGTACCCTTCTTAATCTTTTTACACCCTTTCTAAATCCTTTCAAAGCCCTTTGTATACCCTTTGTACACCCTTCTACTACCCTCTACATATTTTGTAAAAAGATGTAGAATTCTTGTACACCATTTGTACACCCTTTACACACCCTTTGTATACCCTTTGTACAACATTCCATAACCATTTCACATATTTTGTAGAGAGATGTAGAATGTGTGTATATCACGTATATACCCTTTGTACACCCTTTGTACACCCTTTGTACACCCTTTGTACACATTTTCCACATTTTTAGACTTACTTGTAAACCTTTTGTACAACCTTTGTACACCCCTTGTATACTCTTTGTACACACAATGTACACCCTTTCTACATCATTTCAACACCATTTCTACACTTTTTGTATACCCTTTGTACACCCTTCTATAACCATTCTACATATTTTGTAGAATGGGTGTATACCCTTTGTACACCATTTCTAAACCTTTGCATACCCTTGGTACACCATTCCACAACATTTCTACATATTTTGTAGAAAGATGTAGAATGAGAGTACACCCTTTGTACACTCTCTGTACACCATTTATATACTCTTTGTACACCCTTTGTACACCTTTTCTACATATTTAAACATCTTTGTAAACTCTTTCTACACTCTTTCTACACCCTTTCTACATCGTTTCTACATCCTTTCCATACCCTTTCTACACCCTTTCTACATATTTTTTTGAAAGATGAAGAATAGGTGTACACCATTTGTACACCCTTTGTACACCCTTTGTACACCCTTTGTACACCCTTTATACACTCTTTATACACCCCTTGTACACACTTCGTACACGCTTTCTACATCCTTCTTCATCTTTTTACACTATTTCTAAATCCTTTCAACAACCTTTGTACACCCTTCAACAACCTTTATAAATATTTTGTAAAAAGATGTAAAATAGGTGTACACCCTTCATACACCTTTTGTACAACCTTTGTACACACTTTCTGCACCCTTTGTACATCTTTCTACATTTTTCAAAATCTTTGTACACCCTTTATACACTCTTTGTACACCCTTTCTACACCCATTGTACACGTTTCATACATTTTTGAACTTCTTTATAAACCCTTTATACGACCTTTGTACCCCCCTTATACACCAATCTACACTCTTTGTAAGCACTTTTTACACCCTTTCTATCCCCTTTCTACACCATTTCAACATCCTTTCTATACCCTTATTATACCCTTTGTACACCCTTCAGCAACGTTTCTATATATTTTTTTAGAATGATTTACAATGGGTGTATGTACACCCTTTATATACCTTTTGTACACCCTTTATACAAAATTTGTACACACTTTGTACACCTTTTCTACATCTTTCTACATTTTTTTACACCCTTTCTACATCCTTTCTAGACGCTTTTGATACCCTTTGTACACCCTTCTCTAGCCTAACTGCATATATTTTAGAAAAATGTAGAATGGGTGTAGACCCTTTGTACAACCTTTATACATCCTTTCTATACCTTTTATACACACTTTATACACCCCACATACACACTTTATACACCCTTTCCACATCTTTCTTCATCTTTTTACACCCTTTCTAAATCCTTTCAACACCCTTTTTACACCCTTTGTACACTCTTCTAAAACCTTTTGACAAATTTTGTAGAAAGATGTAGAATGGGTGTACACCCTTTGTACACCCTTTGTATACCCTTTATACACCCTTCTACAACCTTTCTACATATTTTGTAGAAAGATTTAGAATGGGTGGACTTCGTTTGTACACCCTTTATACAACCTTTCTACGCCTTTTGTACACCTTTTTTACATTTTTAATCTTCGGTATAATACCTTTTTTGTACACTCTTTGTACACCCCTTGTACACACTTTCTACACGATTTCTACATCTTCTTCATCCGTTTACACCACTTTTAAATCATTTCAATACCTTTTCAACATTTTTTGTACATCCTTTGTACACTCTTTGTACACTCTTTACACACCCTTTCTACACCCTAATGCAGTCTTTCTACATATTTTTAAAAAGATGTAGAATAAGTGTATACCCATTGTACATCCTTTATACACCCTTTGTATACCCTTTATACGCCTTTTATACACCCCATGTACACACTCTGTACACCCTTTCTACATCATTCTTCATCTTTTTACACCCTTTCTAACTCCATTCAAGACCATTTCTACACCGTTAGTATACCTTTTGTACACACTTCTATATCCTTTCAGGATAATTTGTAAAAAGATTTAAAATGGTTGAACACACTTTGTACAACCTTTGTACACTATTTATTCATCCTTTCTACACCCTTTGTAAACCCTTTGTACACCCTTCTACAACCCTTCTACATATTTTGTAGAAAGATGTGGAATAGGTGTACACCCTTTATACACTCTTTATACACCCTTTGAACACCCTTTGTACACTCTTTGTACACATTTTCTACTCCTTTGTACACCTTTTCTTCATTTTTTAACATCTTTGTACACCCTTTGTACACCCTTTATACAACCTCTGTACAACTTTTTTATATTTTTAAACTTCTTTCTAAACACTTTGTACAACCTTTGTAATCCCCTTGTACAGCCTTCTACACTCTTTGCACACACATTGTTTACCCTTTGTACCCCCTTTTTACTCCCTTTCTACATCATATCAACCCCCTTTCTATACCCTTCGTACATTCTGCTGTGGCCGTTCTATATATTTTTTAGAAATATGTAGAATGGGTGTACACCCTTTGTACACCCTTTATGTATCTTTTGTACACTCTTTATACACCATTTATACAAACTTTGTCCATCTTTTCTACATCTTTCTTCATTTTATTACACTCTTTCTAAAACCTTTCAACACCCTTTCTACATTCTTTCTATACCCTTTGTACAACTTTCTGCAGCCTAACTACATATTTTCTAGAAAGATGGAGAATGGTTGTAGACCCTTTGCACACCCTTTATACACCCTTTTTATACCGTGTATACACCCCACGTACACACCTTATACACCCTATCTACATCCTTCTTCATCTTTGTACACCTTTCCCTAGGCCAGGTGCATATAATTTAGGAAGATGTAGAATGGGTGTAGACCCTTTGTACACCCTTTATATATCCTTTCTATACCTTCTATACATACTTTATACACCTCACGTACACACTCTATACACCCTTTCTACATCTTTCTTCATCTTTCTACACCCTTTCTAAATCCTTTCTACACCCTTTGTATACCCTTTCTACACCCTTCTAAAACCTTTTGACATATTTTGTAGAAAGATGTAGAATGAGTGTACACCCTTTGTACACCCTTTGTACACCCTTTTTACACCCTTTGTATACCTTTATACACCCTTCTACAACCGTTCTACATTTTTTGTAGAAAGATGTAGAATGGGTGTACTCCGTTTGTACACCCTTTATACAACCTTTGTACATATTTTGTTCACCCTTTATACAACCTTTGTACATATTTTGTTCACCCTTTCTACACTCTTTGTACACCTTTTGTACATTTTTAAACTTCTATGTAAGGTCTTTGTACACTCTTTGTACACCCCTTGTACATACTTTGTACACGCTTTTTATATCCTTCTTCATCTGTTTACACCACATTTAAATCCTTTCAATACCTTTTCAACATTCTTTATACACCCCTTGTACACCCTTTGTACACCCTTATGCTATCTTTCTACATATTTTTTAAAAAGATGTAGAATGAGTGTATACCCATTGTACATCCTTTATACACCCTTTGTATACCCTTTATACACCTTTTATACACCCTATATACACACTCTGTACACCCTTTCTACATCCTTTGTACACACTTTCTATACCCTCTCGACATATTTTTTAGAAAGATGTAGAATGGGAGTAGACCCATTGTACACCCTCTATACACCCTTTGTTCACCCATTATACACCTTTTGTACACCTTTTATGCACCCTTTACATACCCATTATACATCCTTTATACATCCTACTTCATCTTTTTACACCCTTTCTAAATCCTTTCACCACCATTTCTACACCCTTTGTATACCCTTTGTACACCCTTCTACATCCTTTCTACATATTTTGTGGAAAGATGTAGAGTAGGTGTACAAAGGGTATACAAATGGTGTACATAGTGTGTACAAAGAGTGTAGAAGGGTGTACAAGGGGTGTTCAAAGGTTGTAGAAAAGTATATAAAGAAGTTTAAAAATGTACAAAAGGTTTACAAAGGGTATATAAAGGGTGTGAAAAGGGTGTACAAAAGGTGCACACCCATTCTACATCTTTCTACAAAATATGTAGAAAGGTTGTAGAATGGTGTACCAAGGGTATGCAAAGGTTTATAAAGGGTGTAAAATGGTATACACGCATTCTACAAAATATGTAGAAGGGTTATAGAAGGGTGTACAAAGGATATACAAAAAGTGTAGAAATGATGTAGAAAGGGTGTTGAAAGGGTGTACATAGTATGTACAAAGAGTGAAGAAGGGCGTACAAGGGGTATACAAAGGTTGTACAAAGGGTTTACAAGTAAGTTTAAAAATGTAGAAAATGTGTACAAAGGGTGTAGAAAGGGTGTACAAATGGTATACAAATGATGTACACCCATTCTACATCTTTCTTCAAAATATGTAGAATGGTTGTGGAACGTTGTACAAATGCTATACAGAGGGTGTAGAAAAGGTGTGTAAATGGTGTACGAATGGTGTACAAAAATTCTACATCTTTTTACAAAATATGTAGAGGGTAGTAGAAGGGTGTACAAAGGGTATACAAAGGGCGTTGAAAGGATTTAGAAAGGGTGTAAAAAGATGAAGAAGAGTACAAATGGTGTATAAAGGGTATATAAAGGGTGTACAAAGGATGTATAAAGGGTGTTCATCCATTCTACATCTTTCTAAAAAATAAGTAGAAAGGCTACAGAAGGGTGTACAAGGGGTATAGATATGGTGTAGAAAGGATGTAGGAACGATGTAGAAAGTGCGTAGAAAGAGTGTACAAAGTGTTTACAAAGAGTGTACAAAAGGTGTATGCCCATTCTACATCTTTCTACAAAATATGTAAAAATGTGTTAGAAGGGTGTACAGAAGGTATATAAAGGGTGTATAAAGGGTGTGAAAAGGGTGTACAAAAGGTGCACACCCATTCTACATCTTTCTACAAAATATATAGAAAGGTTATAGAATGGTGTACCAAGGGTAGGCAAAGGTTTATTAAGGGTGTAAAATGGAATACACCCATTCTACAAAATATGTAGTAGCGTTATAGAAGGGTATACAAAGGATATACAAAAAGTGTAGAAATGGTGTTGAAATGATGTAGAAAGGGTGTACATAGTGTGTACAAAGAGTGTAGAAGGGCGTACAAGGGGTATACAAAGGTTTTACAAAGGGTTTAAAAGTTTAAAAATGTAGAAAATGTGTACAAAGGGTGTAGAAAAGGTGTACAAAGGGTATATAAATGATGTACTCTCATTCTACATCTTTCTACAAAAGGTGTACAAAGGATATACAAAAAGTGTAGAAATGGTGTTGAAATGATGTAGAAAGGGTGTACATAGTGTGTACAAAGAGTGTAGGAGGGCGTACAAGGGGTATACAAAGGTTGTACAAAGGGTTTACAAGTTTAAAAATGTAGAAAATGTGTACAAAAGGTGTAGAAAGGGTGTACAAAGGGTATATAAATGATGTACTCTCATTCTACATCTTTCTACAAAATATGTGGAATGGTTGTGGAAGGTTGTACAAAGGGTATAACAAAGGGTGTAGAAAGAGTGTGTAAAGGGTGTACAAAAATTCTACATCTTTTTACAAAATATGTAGAAGGTAGTAGAAGGGTGTACAAAGGGTATACAAAGGGCGTTGAAAGGATTTAGAAAGGGTGTAAAAAGATGAAGAAGGGTTCAAATGGTGTATAAAGGGTGTACAAAGGCTGTAAAAAGGGTGTACATCCATTCTACATCTTTCTTAAGGATATGTAGAAAGGCTACAGAACGGTGTACAAGGGGAATAGATATGGAGTAGAAAGGATGCAGAGAGGAAGTAGAAAGGGCGTAGAAAGTGTGTACAAAGTGTTTACAAAGAGTGTAAGGGTGTACAAAGGTTGTACAAAGGGTTTACAAAGAAGATTAAAAATGTAGAAAAGGTGTGCAAAATGTGTACAAAGAGTGTATAAAGGGTGTACAAAGGGTGTACACCCATTCGACATCTTTCTACAAAATATGTAGAAAGGTTGTAGAAGGGTGTAAAACGGTAGACAAAGGTTGTTGAAAGGCTTTTGAAAGGATTTAGAAAGGGTGTAAAAAGATGAAGAAGGATGTAGAAAGCGTGTACAAAGTGTGTACAAGGGGTGTATAAAGGGTGTACAAAGAGTGTACAAAAGGGTGTACAAAGGGTTTATACCCATTCTACATCTTTCAAAAGAATATGTAGAAAGGGTGTAGAACGGTGTAAAAAGGGTATGGAAAGGACGTAGAAAGGATGTAGCAAGGGTGTAGAAAGAGTGTAGAAAGGGTGTACAAAGTGTGTACAAAGAATGTAGAAGGGTGTACAGTGGTTGTACAAGGGGTGTACAGTGGTTGTGCAATGCGTTTACAAAGATGTTTAAATATGTAGAAAAGGTGTACAAAGGGTGTATAAACGGTGTACAGAGGGTGTACAAGGGGTGTACTCCCATTCTACATCTTTCTACAAAATATGTAATAAGGTTGTAGAAGGGTGTACACAGGGTATACAAAGGGTCTAGAAAGGGTGTAAAAAGGGTACGAAAAGGGTTTACACCCATTCTACATCTATTTTCAAAATATGTTGAAAGGTGTATAAAGGGTATACAAAAGATGTACAAAGGATGTTAAAAGGATTTAGAAAAGGTGCAATAAGATGAAGAAGGATGTAGAAAGGGTGTACAAAATGTTTACAAAAGGTGTATAAAGGGTGTATAAAGGGAGTACAAAGGGTGTATAAAGGGTATAAAAAAGGTGTACACCCATTCTACATCATTCTTAAAAATATGTAGAAATGTTGCAGAAGGGTGTACAAAGGGTATAGATTGGGTGTAGAAAGGATGTAGAAAGGGTGTACAAATGGTGTAGAAAAGGTGTATAAAGGGTGTACACCCATTCTACATCTTTCTACAAAATATCTAGAAAAGATCCTGAATGGTGTACAAAGGATATAGAACTGGTGTACAAAGGATGTTGAAATGGTATTGAAAGGAGTTAGAAAGGGTGTTGAAAGTGTGTACAAAGAGTATAGAAGGGTGTACAAGGGGTGTTCAAAGGTTGTACAAAGGGTTTACAAAGAAGATTAAAAATGTAAAAAGGTGTACAAAATGTGTACAAAAAGTGTATAAAGGGTGTACACCCATTCGACATCTTTCTACAAAATATGTAGAGAGGTTGAAGGGTGTACAAAGAGTATGCAATGATGTAGAAAGATGCAGAAAGGGTTTAGATAGGGTGTACAAAGGGTGTACATAGTGTGTACAAAGAGTGTAGAAAGGTGTACAAGGGGTGTTCAAAGGTTGTAGAAAAGTATATAAAGAAGTTTAAAAATGTACAAAAGGTTTACAAAGGGTATATAAAGGGTGTGAAAAGGGTGTACAAAAGGTGCACACCCATTCTACATTTTTCTACAAAATATGTAGAAAGGTTGTAGAATGGTGTACCAAGGGTATGCAAAGGTTTATAAAGGGTGTAAAATGGTATACACGCATTCTACAAAATATGTAGAAGGGTTATAGAAGGGTGTACAAAGGATATACAAAAAGTGTAGAAATGATGTTGAAATGATGTAGAAAGGGTGTTGAAAGGGTGTACATAGTATGTACAAAGAGTGAAGAAGGGCGTACAAGGGGTATACAAAGGTTGTACAAAGGGTTTACAAGTAAGTTTAAAAATGTAGAAAATGTGTACAAAGGGTGTAGAAAGGGTGTACAAATGGTATACAAATGATGTACACCCATTCTACATCTTTCTTCAAAATATGTAGAATGGTTGTGGAACGTTGTACAAATGCTATACAGAGGGTGTGGAAAAGGTGTGTAAATGGTGTACGAATGGTGTACAAAAATTCTACATCTTTTTACAAAATATGTAGAGGGTAGTAGAAGGGTGTACAAAGGGTATACAAAGGGCGTTGAAAGGATTTAGAAAGGGTGTAAAAAGATGAAGAAGAGTACATATGGTGTATAAAGGGTATATAAAGGGTGTACAAAGGATGTATAAAGGGTGTTCATCCATTCTACATCTTTCTAAAAAATAAGTAAAAAGGCTACAGAAGGGTGTACAAGGGGTATAGATATGGTGTAGAAAGGATGTAGGAACGATGTAGAAAGTGCGTAGAAAGAGTGTACAAAGTGTTTACAAAGAGTGTACAAAAGGTGTATGCCCATTCTACATCTTTCTACAAAATATGTAAAAATGTGTTAGAAGGGTGTACAGAGGGTATATAAAGGGTGTATAAAGGGTGTGAAAAGGGTGTACAAAAGGTGCACACCCATTCTACATCTTTCTACAAAATATATAGAAAGGTTGTAGAATGGTGTACCAAGGGTAGGCAAAGGTTTATTAAGGGTGTAAAATGGAATACACCCATTCTACAAAATATGTAGTAGCGTTATAGAAGGGTGTACAAAGGATATACAAAAAGTGTAGAAATGGTGTTGAAATGATGTAGAAAGGGTGTACATAGTGTGTACAAAGAGTGTAGAAGGGCGTACAAGGGGTATACAAAGGTTGTACAAAGGCTTTACAAGTTTAAAAATGTAGAAAATGTGTACAAAAGGTGTAGAAAGGGTATACAAAGGATATATAAATGATGTACTCTCATTCTACATCTTTCTACAAAATATGTGGAATGGTTGTGGAAGGTTGTACAAAGGGTATAACAAAGGGTGTAGAAAGAGTGTGTAAAGGGTGTACAAAAATTCTACATCTTTTTACAAAATATGTAGAAGGTAGTAGAAGGGTGTACAAAGGGTATACAAAGGGCGTTGAAAGAATTTAGAAAGGGTGTAAAAAGATGAAGAAGGGTACAAATGGTGTATAAAGGGTGTACAAAGGCTGTAAAAAGGGTGTACATCCATTCTACATCTTTCTTAAGGATATGTAGAAAGGCTACAGAACGGTGTACAAGGGGAATAGATATGGAGTAGAAAGGATGCAGAGAAGTAGAAAGGGCGTAGAAAGTGTGTACAAAGTGTTTACAAAGAGTGTAAAGGTGTACAAAGGTTGTACAAAGGGTTTACAAAGAAGATTAAAAATGTAGAAAAGGTGTGCAAAATGTGTACAAAGAGTGTATAAAGGGTGTACAAAGGGTGTACACCCATTCGACATCTTTCTACAAAATATGTAGAAAGGTTGTAGAAGGTTGTAAAACGGTAGACAAAGGTTGTTGAAAGGCTTTTGAAAGGATTTAGAAAGGGTGTAAAAAGATGAAGAAGGATGTAGAAAGCGTGTACAAAGTGTGTACAAAGGGTGTATAAAGGGTGTACAAAGAGTGTACAAAAGGGTGTACAAAGGGTTTACACCCATTCTACATCTTTCAAAAGAATATGTAGAAAGGGTGTAGAACGGTGTAAAAAGGGTATGGAAAGGACGTAGAAAGGATGTAGGAAGGGTGTAGAAAGAGTGTAGAAAGGGTGTACAAAGTGTGTACAAAGAATGTAGAAGGGTGTACAAAGAATGTAGAAGGGTGTACAAGGGGTGTACAGTGGTTGTACAATGTGTTTACGAATATGTTTAAATATGTAGAAAAGGTGTACAAAGGGTGTATAAACGGTGTACAGAGGGTGTACAAGGGGTGTACTCTCATTCTACATCTTTCTACAAAATATGTAATAAGGTTGTAGAAGGGTGTACACAAGGTATACAAAGGCTGTAGAAAGGGTGTAAAAAGGCTACGAAAAGGGTTTACACTCATTCTACATAAATTTTCAAAATATGTTGAAAGGTGTACAAAGGGTATACAAAAGATGTACAAAGGGAGTTAAAAGGATTTAGAAAAGGTGCAATAAGATGAAGAAGGATGTAGAAAGGGTGTACAAAGTGTGTACAAAATGTTTACAAAAGGTGTATAAAGGGAGTACAAAGGGTGTATAAAGGGTATAAAAAGGGTGTACACCCATTCTACATCATTCTTAAAAATATGTAGAAAGGCTGCATAAGGGTGTACGCATGGTATAGATAGGGTCTAGAAAGGATGTAGAAAGGGTGTACAAAGGGTGTAGAAAAGGTGTATAAAGGGTGTACAAAGGGTATACACCCATTCTACATCTTTCTACAAAAGAACTAGAAATGATCCTGAATGGTGTACAAAGGGTAAAGAACTGGTGTACAAAGGATGTAGAAAGGGTGTAGAAAAGGTGTAGAAAGGAGGTAGAATGGGTGTACAAAGTGTGTACAAAGATTGTAGAAGGGTGTACAAGGGGTGTTCAAAGGTTGTACAAAGGGTTTACAAAGAAAAATAAAAATGTAGAAAAGGTGTACAAAATGTGTACGAAGAGTGTATAAAGGGTGTACACCCATTCGACATCTTTCTACAAAATATGTAGAGAGGTTGTAAAAGGGTGTACAAAAAGTATGCAATGATGTAGAAAGATGCAGAAAGGGTTTAGATAGGGGGTACACAGGGTGTACAAAGAGTGTGGAAGGGTGTACAGGGGGTGTTCAAAGATTGTAGAAAAGGATATAAAGAAGTTTAAAAATTTACAAAAGGTGTACAAAGGGTATATAAAGGGTGTGAAAAGCGTGTACGAAAGGTGCACATCCATTCTACATCTTTCTACAAAATATATAGAAAGGTTGTAGAATGGTGTACCAAGGGTAGGCAAAGGTTTATAAAGGGTGTAAAATGGAATACACCCATTCTACAAAATATGTAGTAGCGTTATAGAAGGGTATACAAAGGATATACAAAAAGTGTAGAAATGGTGTTGAAATGATGTAGAAAGGGTGTACATAGTGTGTACAAAGAGTGTAGAAGGGCGTACAAGGGGTATACAAAGGTTTTACAAAGGGTTTAAAAGTTTAAAAATGTAGAAAATGTGTACAAAGGGTGTAGAAAAGGTGTACAAAGGGTATATAAATGATGTACTCTCATTCTACATCTTTCTTCAAAATATGTGGAATGGTTGTGGAAGGTTATACAAAGGGTATAACAAAGGGTGTAGAAAGAGTGTGTAAAGGGTGTACAAATGGTGTACAAAAATTCTACATCTTTTTACAAAATATGTAGAAGGTAGTAGAAGGGTGTACAAAGGGTATACAAAGGGCGTTGAAAGGATTTAGAAAGGGTGTAAAAAGATGAAGAAGGGTACAAATGGTGTATAAAGGGTGTACAAAGGCTGTTAAAAGGGTGTACATCCATTCTACATCTTTCTAAAAGATATGTAGAAAGGCTACAAAACGGTGTACAAGGGGTATAGATATGGAGTAGAAAGGATGCAGAGAGGAAGTAGAAAGGGCGTAGAAAGTGTGTACAAAGTGTTTACAAAGAGTGTAAGGGTTTACAAGGGGTGTACAAAGGTTGTACAAAGGGTTTACAAAGGGTTTACAAAGAAGATTAAAAATTTAGAAAAGGTTGTACGAAGCTTTTACAAAAAAATTTAAAAATGTAGAAAAGGTGTACAAAGGGTGGACAAAGGGTGTACAAAGGGTGCAGAA
The DNA here is from genome assembly GCA_027742785.1 of Vigna reflexopilosa. Lineage (NCBI taxonomy): Eukaryota > Viridiplantae > Streptophyta > Magnoliopsida > Fabales > Fabaceae > Vigna > Vigna reflexopilosa. Next base: position 115,534 of record CM050921.1, on the reverse strand, counting down.
AGAGTGTATAGAGGATGTATAAAGGGTGTACAAAGGGTGTACAACCATTCTACATTTTTCCACAAAATATGTAGAAATGTTGTAGAAGCGTGTACAAATAGTATACAGATGGTGTAGAAAGCTTTTTGAAAGAATTTAGAAAGTGTGTAAAAAGATGAAGAAGGATGTAGAATGGGTGAACAAAATGTGTACAAGGGGTTTATAAAGGTTGTATAAAGAGTTTACAAATAGTTACAAAGGATGTACAAAGGGTACAGAAAGATTGTATAGAGGGTGAATAAAGAGTGTATAAAAGGTGTAAAAAGGGTGTACAACCATTCTAAATATTTCTACAAAATATGTAGAAAGGATGTAGAAGGTTTTACAAAGGGAATACAAAGGGTGTATAAATGTTGTACAAAGGGTGTACACCGATTCTAAATATTTCTACAAAATATATAGAAAGGTTGTAGAAGGGTGTACAAAGTGTATATAGAGGGTGTACAAAGGGTGTACAAATTATGTATAAAAGGTTTACAAAGAGTCTACACCCATTCTACATCTTTCTAAAAAAATAGGTAGAAAGGTTGCAAAAGGGTGTACAAAGGGTATAGAAAGGGTGTACAAAGGGTGTACAAAGAGTGTAGAAGAGTGTATAAGGGGTGTACAAAAGTTGTACAAAGTGTTTACAAAGAAGTTTAAAAATGTAGAAAATGTGTACAAAGGGTGTATAAAGGGTGGACAAAGAGTGTACAAAGATGTTGAAAAATGTAGAAAAAGGTGTACAAAGACGTAGAAAGTGTGTACAAAAGGTGTACAAAAGGGTACACCCATTCCACATCTTTCTACAAAATATGTAGAAAGGTTGTAGAAGGGTGTACAAAGGGTATACAAAGGGAGTAAAGGGTGTATAAACGATGTAGAAAGAGTGTACAAAGTGTGTCATTCTACATATTTCTACAAATTATGTAGATAGGATGTAGAGGGGTGTACAAAGGGTATACTAAGTGTGCAAAAATGGTGTTGAAAGGATTTAGAAAGGATGTACAAAGATGAAGAAGGATGAAGAAAGGGTATACAATGCGTTTACAAGGGGTCTATAAAGGGTGTATAAAGTATGTATAAAGGATGTAGAAAGGGTTTATAAAGGGTTTATAAATGGGGTACAAAGGGTCTAGAAAGGGGGTACAAAGGGTATACAAAGGGTGTACAAAGGGTATACAAAGGGCGCTGAAAGGATTTAGAAAGGGTGTAAAAAGATTAAGAAGGGTACAAATGGTGTATAAAGGGTGTACAAATGCTGTAAAAAAGGTGTACATCCATTCTACATCTTTCTAAAAATTATGTAGAAAGGCTACAGAACGGTGTACAAGGGGTATAGATATGGTGTACAAAGGATGTAGAAAGTAGAAAAGGCGTAGAAAGTGTGTACAAAGTGTTTACAAAGAGTGTGAGGGTATACAAGGGGTGTACAAAAGTTGTAGAGATGGTTTACAAAGAAGATTAAAAATGTAGAAAAGGTGTGCAAAATGGGTACAAAGAGTGTATAAAGGGTGTACAAAGGGTGTACACTCATTCGACATCTTTGTACAAAATATGTAGAAAGGTTGAAGATGGATGTAAAACGGTAAACAAAGGTTGTAGAAAGGCTTTTGAAAAGATTTAGAAAGGGTGTAAAAAGATGGAGAAGGATGTAGAAAGCGTGTACAAAGTGTGTACAAGGGATGTATAAAGGGTGTATAAAGGATGTACAAAGAGTGTACAAAAGGTGTATGGAAAGGACGAGGAAATGATGTAGAAAGGGTGTAGAAAGACTGTAGAAAGGGTGTACAAAGTGTGTACAAAGAATGTAGATGGGTGTATTTGGGGTGTACAGTAGTTGTACAAAGTGTTTACAAAGATGTTTAAATATGTAGAAAAGGTGTACAAAGGGTGTATAAACGGTGTACAGAGGGTGTACAAAAGGTGTACTCCCATTCTACATCTTTCTACAAAATATGTAGTAAGGTTGTAGAAGGGTGTACACAAGGTATACAAAGGGTCTAGAAAGGGTGTAAAAAGGGTACGAAAAGGGTTTACACCCATTCTACATCTATTTTCAAAATATGTAGAAAGGTGTATAAAGGGTATACAAAAGATGTACAAAGGATGTTAAAAGGATTTAGAAAAGGTGCAATAAGATGAAGAAGGATGTAGAAAGGGTGTACAAAATGTTTACAAAAGGTGTATAAAGGGTGTATAAAGGGAGTACAAAGGGTGTATAAAGGGTATAAAAAGGGTGTACACCCATTCTACATCATTCTTAAAAATATGTAGAAAGGCTGCAAAAGGGTGTACAAAGGGTATAGATAGGGTGTAGAAAGAATGTAGAAAGGGTATACAGAGGGTGTAGAAAAGGTGTATAAAGGGTGTACAAAGGGTATACACCCATTCTACATCTTTCTACAAAATATCTGGAAAAGATCCTGAATGGTGTACAAAGGGTATAGAATTGGTGTACAAAGGGTGTAGAAAGGGTGTAGAAAGGAGGTAGAAATGTTGTACAAAGTGTGTACAAAGAGTGTAAAAGGGTGTATAAGGGGTGTTCAAAGATTTTAGAAAAGGATATAAAGAAGTTTTAAAATGTAGAAAAGGTGTACAAAGGGTATATAAAGGGTGTGGAAAGGGTGTACAAAAGTTGTATACCCATTCTACATCTTTCTACAACATATGTAAAAAGGTTGTAGAATGGTGTACCAAGGGTATGCAAACGTTTAGAAAGGGTGTATAAAGGGTGTACAAAGGGTATACACCCATTCTACAAAATATGTAAAAGAGTTATAGAAGGGTGTACAAAGGGTATACAAAAAGTGTAGAAATGGTGTTGAAATGATGTAGAAAGGGTGTAGAAAGGGTGTACATAGTGTTTACAAAGAGTGTAGAAGGGTGTACAAAGGGTATATAAATTATGTACACCCATTCTACATCTTTCTACAAAATATATGGAATGATTATGGAAGGTTGTACAAAGGGTATACGAAGGGAGTAGAAAGGGTGTGTAAAGGGTGTACAAATGGTGCACAAAAATTCTACATCTTTTTAAAAAATATGTACAGGGTAGTAGAAGGGTGTACAAAGGGTATAAAAAGGGCGTTGAAAGGATTTAGAAAGGGTGTAAAAAGATGAAGAAGGGTACAAATGGTGTATAAAGGGTGTATAAAGGGTGTACAAAGGCTGTAAAAAGGGTGTACATCCATTCTACATCTTTCTAAAAAATATGTAGAAAGGCTACAGAACGGTGTACAAGGGGTATAAATATGGTGTAAAAAGGATGTAGAAAGGAAGTAGAAAGGGCGTAGAAAGAGTGTACAAAGTGTTTACAAAGAGTATAAGTGTGTACAAGAGGTGTACAAAGCTTGTACAAAGGGTTTACAAAGAAGATTAAAAATGTAGAAAAGGTGTAGAAAATGTGTACAAAGAGTGTATAAAGGGTGTACAAAGGGTGTACACCTATTCAACATCTTTGTACAAAATATGTAGAAAGATTGTAGAAGGGTATACAAAGGTTGTAGAAAGGCTGTTGAAAGGATTTAGAAAGGGTGTAAAAAGATGAAGAAGGATGCAGAAAGCGTGTACAAAGTATGTACAAGGGGTGTATAAAGGGTGTATAAAGGGTGTAAAAAATGTGTACAAAGGGTGTACAAAAGGGTGTACAAATGGTATACAAAGGGTGTTGAAAGGATTTAGAAAGGGTGTAGAAAGATGAAGAAAGATGTAGAAAGGGTGTATAAAGTGTGTACGTGGGGTGTATAAATTGTGTATAAAAGGTATAGAAAGGACGTATAAAGGGTGTACAAAAGGTCTACACTCATTCTACATCTTCCTAAATTATATGCACTTGGGCTAGGGAAGGGTGTACAAATATGAATAAGGATGTAGAAAGGGTGTATAAAGTGTGTACGTGGGGTGTATAAATGGTATTAAAAGGGTGTATAAAGTGTGTGCAAAGGGTGTATATGTAGTTAGGCTGCAGAAAGTTGTACAAAGGGTATAGAAAGGATGTAGAAAGGGTGTTGAGAGGTTTTAAAAAGAGTGTAATAAAATGAAGAAAGATGTAGAAAAGGTGGACAAAGTTTGGACAAAGTTTGTATAAATGGTGTATAAAGGGTGTACAAAAGGTATATAAAGGGTGTACAAAGGGTGTACACCCATTCTACATATTTCTAAAAAATATATAGAAAGGCCACAGAAGAGTGTACGAAGGGCATAGAAAGGGGGTTGATAGGATGTAGAAAGGGAGTAAAAAGAGGGTACAAAGGGTGAACAATGTGTGTGCAAAGAGTGTAGAAGGATGTACAAGGGGATTACAAAGGTTGTACAAAGTGTTTAGAAAGAATTTTAAAAATATAAAAAAGTTGTACAGAGGTTGTATAAATGGTGTTCAAAGGGTGTACAAAGATGTTAAAAAATGTAGAAAAAGTGTACAAAGGAGTAGAAAATGTGTACAAAGAGTGTACAAATGGTGTTCAAAAGGTGTATAAAAGGTGTATAAAGGGTGTCACTCATTCCACATCTTTCTACAAAATATGTAGAAAGGTTGTAGAAGGGTATACAAAGGGTTTACAAAGGGTGTAGAAATGATGTATAAACGATGTACAAAGGTTGTACAAAGTGTGTTCAACCATTCTAAATCTTTTTACAAATTATGTTGAAAGGATATAGAAGTGTGTACAAAAGGTATAAAAAGGGTGTAGAAATGGTCTTGAAAGGATTTAGAAAGGGTGTAAAAAGATGAAGAAGGATGTAAAAAGGATGTACAGAGTGTGTACATGGGGTGCATAAAAGGTGTATAAAGGGTATACAAAGGGTGTATAAAGGATGTACAATGGGTATACACTCATTCTACATCTTTTTAAAAGATATGTAGAAAGATAGCATAAGGGTGTAAAAAGGGTGTATAAATGGTGTACAAAGGGTGTACAAAGAATGTTGAAATGGTATTGAAAGGATTTAGATGTGGTGTAAACAGATGAAGAAGGATGTAGAAAGCGTGTACAAAGTGTGTACAAGGGGTGTACAAAGAGTGTACAAAGACCTCACATAGAAGTTTAAAAATGTAGAAAAGGTGTACAAATGGTGTAGAGAGGATCTACAAAATGTGTACAATGGTTATATAAAGGGTGTACAAACGGAATACACCCATTCTACATCTTTCTACAAAAAATGTAGAAAAGTTGTAGAAGGGTGTATAAAAGGTATACAAAGGATATAGAAAGGGTTTACAAAGGGTGTACGAAGGGTGTACACTCATTCTACATCTTTCTACAAAATATGTGAAAAGGTTTTAGAAGGGTGTACAAAGGGTATACAAAGGGTGTAAAAAGGGTGTTGAAAGGATTTAGAAAGGGTGTAGAAAGATGAAGAAAGATGTAGAAAGGGTGTATAAAGTGTGTACGTGGAGTGTATAATGTATGTATAAAAGGTATAGAAAGGATGTATAAAGGGTGTACAAAGGGTCTACACCCATTCTACATCTTCCTAAATTATATGCAGTTAGGCTAGGGAAGGGTGTACAAAGATTAAGAAGGATGTAGAAAGGGTGTATAAAGTGTGTACGTGGGGTGTATAAAGGGTGTATAAACGGTAAAAAAAAGGGTGTATAAAGGGTGTGCAAAGGGTCTACAACCATTCTACATCTTTCCAGAAAATTTATAGTTAGGCTGTAGAAAGTTTTACAAAGGGTATAGAAAGGGTGTAGAAAGGATGTAGAAAGGGTGTTGAAAGGTTTTAGAAAGAGTGTAAAAAAATGAAGAAAGATGTTGAAAAGGAGGACAAAGTTTGTACAAAGTTTGTATAAAGGGTGTATAAAGGGTGTACAAAAGGTATATAAAGGGTGTACAAAGGGTGTACACCCATTCTACATATTTCTAAAAAATATATATAAATGCCACAGAAGAGAGTACGAAGGGTATAGAAAGGGCTATGAAAGGATGTAGAAAGGGAGTAAAAAGGGGTACAAAGGGTGAACAATGTGTGTGCAAAGAGTGTAGAAGGCTGTATAAGGGGATTACAAAGGTTGTACAAAGTGTTTAGAAAGAAGTTTAAAAATATAAAAAAGTTGTACAAAGGTTATATAAGGAGTGTACAAAGGGTGTACAAAGATGTTAAAAAATGTAGAAAAGGTGTACAAAGGAGTAGAAAATGTGTACAAAGAGTGTACAAAGGGTGTACAAATGGTGTATAAAGGGTGTACACTCAATCCACATCTTTCTATAAAATATATAGAAAGGTTGTAGAAAGGTGTACAAAGGGTTTACAAAGGGTGTAGAAAGGATGTATAAACGGTGTACAAAGGTTGTACAAAGTGTGTTCAACTATTCTAAATCTTTTTACAAATTATGTTGAAAGGATATAGAAGTGTGTACAAAAGGTATACTAAGGGTGTAGAAATGGTCTTGAAAGGATTTAGAAAGGGTGTAAAAAGATGAAGAAGGATGTAGAAAGGGTGTAAAAAGATGAAGAAGGATGTAGAAATGGTGTATAAAGTGTGTACATGGGGTATATAAAAGATGTATAAAGGGTGTATAAAGGATGTACAATGGGTATACACTCATTCTACATCTTTTTAAAAAATATGTAGAAAGACTGCATTAGGGTGTAGAAAGGGTGTAGAAAGAGTGTGTAAAGAGTGTACAAAGGGTGTACAAAAAATGTTGAAAAGGTATTGAAAGGATATTGAAGTGGTGTAAACAGATGATGAAGGATGTAAACAGATGAAGAAGGAAGTAGAAAGCGTGTACAAAGTGTGTATAAAGGGTGTACAAAGGGTGTAGAAATGTTGTATAAATGGTGTGTAAAGGGTGTACAAAGAATATACACTTATTCTACATCTTTCTACAAAATATGTAGAAAGGCTGTAGAAGGGTAGACAAATGGTGTAGAAAGAGTGTACAATGTATGTATAAAGGGTGTAGAAAGAGTGTACATCCAATGTACATCTTTTTAAAAAAGTGTGTAGAAAGACTACAAAAGGGTGTACAAAGGGTATACAAAGGGTAAGGGTGTACACTCATTCTATATCTTTCTACAAGATATGTAGAAAGGTTGTAGAAAGGTATATAAAGAGTATGCAATGATGTAGAAAGATGCAGAAAGTGTTTAGATAGGGTGTACAAAGATATATAAAGATGTAGAAAGGGTGTATAAAGGGTATACAAAGGGTGTACACCCATTCTTCATCTTTTTACAAAATATGTATAAAAGCTGCAAAAGAATATACAAAGAGTATAGAAAATGTGTTCAAAGGTTATATAAAAGGTGTACAAAGGATGTACAAAAAATACATAAAGAGTACACAAAAGTGTAAAAATGATGCACTTTTTCTATACCTTTGTAAATCCTTCTCGTAAATGTATAAAATTATCTTTAAATTCTATCTAATAATTTCATATCTTCAAAATTATAAATTATAAAATCTCGATCATAAAGGCATTTTAGGAAAATCTTTAATAAAACATTATCTATAATAATTATCAAGGGAACTAAATTATGTAATTTTTTGGCATTTATTTTTTAATTTTACTGTTTATATATTTATATTACACAAAAATTTAAAGTGTTTTTATTGTATATATTATAATAATTATTTTTAAATAAAAGCTAAAATATTTTATAGCTATTTTTATTATACATATTTTATTATAATTGTAGTTTTTATTTTAATAAAATATAAGTCTTTTTACAATATAATTAGAATATTATAAACATAGAAAATAAAATATTTTTTTAATTAATTTTACCATAATAATTATTTCCTTAATTATACTTGTATTTAGGACTCCGCATGTATTTTCATAAAGTTTTTAAAAATTTACATAAATTTCTTCCATGTAATAAGGTCTTGTTCCAAATTCAATAGACTTCTTGGATTAGAAATTTTCTGTGGCAATTAAGCCTCAGCGAGCAGTGGAGACGAGATCTGTTGGCTTGGCTGGCATTGGGTTGCATCCAGGATTCGGAAAGTAAGAGTTTAGAATTTGAACTCTGTTTTTCCAATGCACATGAGAGTGAAGCACAGATCTCTGTGATATAGGCAAAAAAATGGAGTACAGGAAAATCAAAGACGAGGTGAGGTGATTGCTTTGATGAAGAGTTAGTTAGCATATTTCTTCCGTCAACCGATTGGTCTTAATTAATGGTGATTTTGATTTGGTGCGTTGCTGTAGGATGAAGTTAGGGACGGGGCCCTTGAAGACGTTGAAAAATCATTTTTGCTTTCAGGTACCTAATGTCGCTCCTCTGATGTAGAATCTATTTCTGGTTTTCACTTTCCCTATAAACACTTTTTCTCCACCTCCAGTGCCAGATAGCAGTTTGAGTTCAGGGGGAGAAACCAGGATTGACATCCACAGGACCAAGGCAAAGTGGAAGCGCAAGTATGACAATTGACATATAATAAGTGAATACTTGTTTGAGTTCTTAATTAATCATTACCCCTTTTGGTATAGGTCCGTTGTTACACTTGCACTGACTATTCTTACTAGTTCACAAGCCATTCTAATAGTTTGGTCCAAGAGAGCTGGAAAGTATGAGTACAGTGTCACTACTGCTAACTTTATGGTGAGGAGATACAACATCCTCATATCCCAAAGGCTCATTCTCTTAATTCTGTTCTACTTGTTTCAACTTTTACAGTGATAATATTTGGAACTTTTTAATTTATTTTTATTTGATTACTCTTTTGTTTATAGGTTGAGACTTTAAAATGTGCTATATCCCTGGTGGCCCTGGGAAGAATATGGAAAAAAGATGGTGTCAATGAGGACAATAGGTGTTCTATGATCACAAGTTTTATTTTTTATTTTTTGTTTAGTTCTTACGTACTACTATGCCCAAACTATTATGCAATAATGAGGAGCAAGTCAGGGAGTATATAAACAGTTAACAGAGCATTGTCTCTTAATTTATGTTGGTGAAGATTTTTAATCCATTCTTTTGGACACTTTTTGAACTGGATTAATTTGACTGTTAATTGCATTTGTAAACTTTCGGACTTCTTTATTTCCTGAAGAAATAACCCGGATGTCTAATTCATAGGAAGAAAAAAGTAGCTGTGTATTCCTTTTGAATCTGATTGACAGTTTAATACTTCACCACATAAATTAAGCACAATTGCATTAGGTAATTGAAACATATGGCTATACTATATGATCTGAAAGGTCAATTTTGAAGCCAAAACTGTCTTAATGGGAATTTGAGCTGTATTCCCATGACTACTCCATTACAATTTTTTGATACTTTAATTTTGAACACAGACAAAATTCTTTTATATTGTTTTACTTAATGTTGTGAGGGAGTGTGTGAACAGTGTTTTTTGTAGAAGTGTTTAGGCATTTGAAGCTTCATCTTTTCACCAAAGCATTATCTTATCCCCTTAGTGTTTTGTATAAAATGAATTTAAATAACTTGATGTGTATTTTTCCTTGGACCTAGGTTGACCACGACCCTCGATGAAGTTATAGTGTATCCTATACCAGCCGTACTTTATCTTGTCAAAAATTTGCTTCAGGTCGGTGACGGATGGTTATGTTTGTTATGGTGGCCATGAGAATGTTCTACAACTTTGTTATTGCAACTGATACGTTAATCCTTTCTGAAATGTGAATGTACTTTCTTTTCAATTTTTTGGCAGTATTACATCTTTGCATATGTAGATGCTCCAGGCTATCAAATATTAAAGAACTTAAATATTATCAGTACAGGTGTCCTATACAGAATTATACTTAAGAAGAGGTAAGTCTTTCGTTTTCTGTTCTTAAAATGCACACAGAAAAAAAGAAAATTGTTGTCATTTCTCCTTTCATCATGAGAATTGTTGTGAAGGATCAATGCAAGTCATATCCTCTATATTCCAAACTTTTGTCTGGAAAAAAATGAGCAGGAAAAGCACTCTCCTTCCATCTTACTTTGCTTGTTTTATGGCTCAATGTGTTATGAAATGTTCTACAAACACACTACTGTCATTCTTTATTTGGATATTTTATTATTTTAAGCCTAATGACTTATAAATGTTAACTAGTGAATTGATTACATCACCGAAATTCAGGTTTCCTAAATCTGTTTGGCGTTGTCTTGTAACATTTCAGGTTAAGTGAAATTCAGTGGGCTGCTTTTGTTCTACTCACTGCTGGGTGCACTACTGCTCAGTTGAATTCAAAGTAAGAATAATTCAAGCGTGACATGTGGCCTTCACTTGGGTATTTGTATGTTCCCATAAATGTAGTATATGTGTTCTCTAGTAATACACATTGTTGTCAAGTTTTTATTTACAAGTTATGATGTAACGAACAAATGAATCATAAATAATAGGTTAGTAATTTAGCAAGTGTGACTGGTAAAAGATGTGACTTATTACCATTATTGCTCCTTGCTTGTATTAATATGAGGCATAAATAGTAGGAACTTGGTTTTTGGTTTATATATATTTTCAAGAAGTTTATGGTTCTAGGCATTTGGTTTTAAGAAGACGGTTGCATAGGGGCATTCTCTTTTTGGGATACATCCTCCTTGCTTCTATCATTTCATAGTGGAATGCAGAAAAAAAGGTGAAAAGGTGAGGTTTGAATGTCTCACCAGGAAGGGTTTCTTTTTTCTATAATAGATTAAGAAGTGGACTTTAAGCTTAAATCAATCTTACAAACTGGCTTGTAAGGTGAGATTTGTACTCACTCATATTTTAAATCTTCCTTATCTCTTGGTAGGATCTCCAACACACTCTCTTATGCCGAGACATATATATTTTGAGTGTAGGACTATACATTAATGGTTGGTGCGATAGCGGGTGACATGATATACCTAACAAATAACAGATATCGATAAGATAGACTTTGGATGACTCTGATACTATCTTAAGAAGTGAATTTTAAGTCTAATTTTTCCTTAATTATGTGTTTAAGAACATTGTTTTATTCTTAAGGATTTTAACTTCCCATTAGTAATTATTGGAAAAAAAGTCCTACATAAACTACAAATAACGCCAAAATGCAACATATAAGTAGAGACAATTCTCACCTTATAAGCCAGTTTTGTAGAGTTGAGTTAGATTTAAACAACTTTTTCAAAGTAATTATTTGTTCCTGTAGTTTATTAGTGTTGTTTTAGTACATAGCCTAATTCTTACTATAAACTAAAGTGGCACTTCGTCTTTTGTATCATATCATGATAATTCAAGTGAGTTGGTATCCTTTTAGTCTGGGTTTCTTTTCCCTCCTCTTCTGCTATCTTAAATCCTATAATTTGAACACTTCAAAAAAAAAAAAGTATCGCAGAAGTTTTACATTTTATTGATAATCATGCTGTATTTGTCTGAAGAAAAATTGTAATGTGTTTTCAGTTCTGATCGTGTTCTTCAAACTCCATTTCAAGGTTGGGTGATGGCAATCGTGAGTTGTTAAGATTTGTGGTGCTCTCATGTTAGGAATATAAAATATAAGCTGAATTTATGGCTTGAAACTGATCATGAGTTATTTCCTTTTAGGTCATGGCTCTCTTGAGTGGTTTTGCAGGAGTATACACAGAGGTAATTTCAATTTGGAGCAGTTAGATTAATACCCTAGAGGTTTCACGAAATGACAGTCCACTCAGTGTAAAGCCAAAGTTATACTCTGTACTGTTGACCGCTATTGACTGGTGGAATATGCTGCTTAAAAATTGTTTAGCATTCATACCTATTTGGATTGAGTTCAAATGATTTAATCAGTCCATCTGAATTTATTAATGCTTGAGCTAAATTTCATTAGTCTTTTTGGATCTGCCTGTCTGTTTTTAAACTAAGATTTCTTCCCGATCAATTTGTGGCTTAGTGATTTTTGTACGTAATTTTTTTCAGGCTATTATTAAAAAGCGTCCTTCACAGAACATAAATGTTCAGAACTTCTGGTTGTATATCTTTGGCATGTGCTTCAATTTGGTTGCAATGTTGGTTCAAGACTTTGATGCGGTGATGAACAAGTAATCTGAGCTTTTCTTTCGGATTTTTATTTTACAATCAGTTTGTTTTGATCATTGCTCACTATTTTACTCCTATTTTCTTGTGATCATATACGAAGAAAATCTTGTCATCAAATGGGTAACACAAAATATATGTTGTTTGATGATTTGATCATGTCAGCACAACCATTGAAAAACCATATGTTTGTTCTCAATGTAGTTATAAGCCCTAAATTGTCAAATGATTAATATATACTTATGCCTTACGTTGTCTTTGTTCAGGGGATTCTTCCATGGATATTCATTCATTACAGTTCTCATGATTTTCAACCATGCACTCAGGTAATGGCGACATAAAATTTGTTGAGGGCCAGAAGTTTTTCCCTAGTTACCATTCTTGTGTAGCCAGTTGTTGGTTGGGACGGAACCATTAGTCTTATGAGAGCCTCCAGCCCAAAAGCATAACTTTTTGTGACAAAAAATTTCAATATGCATAACATGTAACTTTAATACATAACTGTATTTTTTGAGTGAAAGGAATACATAACTGGCTCGAGTACTTAAGGTATTGACTACACCATGCGAGTATATCACCATTTAAATTTACCATCGTTTCTCACTTTCCCTATTACGTCAAAGTTTTTAAACCTATTGGTACAATTTGTTTGTGGATTCACAACATTTTCTTGATTTTATTCATTTGGAATTTACTTCTATTTTGGTATTCTTTCTTCAAATCTTAAAAGGATGTAATTATGGTGTTTACTTTGGATTTTATTCACTTAAATAAAAAGAAACTCTATAATCACTAACAAATGATAAAGTTATAATTTAATAGCATGAGAATCATACCTTAGGAATATAGAGGAATCGAGATCTGATCGCAATTTGAGAGTGAAGAAAAATGGCAGGAACTGTGACACAATTGAGCTGTCAGAGAAGAAAACCAAGTGGAGGTAAGGGTAGCATGTCTAAGAAGAGGCAGAATAACTATTAGGATTGAAAAGTTTGGTTTCCTTTTACTATGTAGATTGCTAGAGGGACCAAACTAAGTTTGTTTAACAACATAATATATTGTAAAAGTTTGAATATCATGAAAAGTTTGGTTTCCTTTTACTGTGCAGATTGCTGGAGGGACCAAAATAAGTTTATTTAATAGCATAGTATACTGTATAAGTTTGAAGTCTCAATGACCACTTGAGTCACCCCTCTATCCCGCCACTGGTTTTTGGGATTTAGTCTGTTGAGATCTCACATTAAAGGCTTGGACAATTTCTCACTCCATAATACTAATTTTGAGGTTGTATTAGGATTTAAGTTCAAATTGAAGACAAAGAGGAAGTTATTATGCTTAGTTGAGTTGACTAATCAGTTACACTAGACCAGGTACTACTTTTACTGCGGTCTAGTCAGTCAATTTATACATCAACCAAAGAAAACACATTTACATGCTATTCTTAGAATTGTCCAATATTCGAACAAGATACCGGGAAGAAGAATTTTGTCCAAAAGAAATAAGCATGCTAATCTTGAGATATATACTAATGCTATTTATGCAAGTTTAGTTATAGATAGGAGGTCAACTACTGCTCACAACCCAATAACTAAACAAATTGAAGTGGACAGACATTTTATCAAAGAAATACTCGACAATGGCTTGATTTGTACTCCATATTTGTCTACTTAAAGATAACTTGTAGACATACTCACCAAGGGGCTAAACAACGATAACTTAGAGAGAATTATATCCTAGGTGGGAATGGTGAACACTTATTCACCAACTTAAGGAAGAGTGTCGAGATATTTTAGGAAGTTTTAAATTTTATTTCGTCTGAGAGATATTTTAGGAAGTTTTGGATGGTTTAATTCTTTATACTGACTGTATCTTGATTTTATTACTAGCATATCAATCATGCAGGGATTTGTTTCTTAGAATAGGCTGTGCTTGTTCCTAAATCATCTAATCAGTATGTGAATGTGTGTGTATATATTATATGAATGAAACAAGCATTATTTCCACTTTATCTTTGGTGATTTCTATTTTCAACTATTGCCACTTTTAAGCCATTTTCTTTTTAGTGCTCAAGTCCTCTCGTTTTCTGTCTCTACCTCTTTACCTCATAAACTGCACAAAAACTATGAATATCTCTTTCCAAGTGAATACACGCAGAAGTTTTCAGTTTCATGTTGATGTAATGAGTTTACATGGCTGTTTCTTTTTGCAGTGGAATTGCTGTATCAATGGTAATGAAGTATGCTGACAACATTGTCAAAGTAAGACTTGGGTTTATGACTATTTGTTACTTCTGCCACTTAATTGCATCAACAGAATTCTAAATATTTACAAGTTTAATTAAGCTATGGGATTTTTTTTTTTTAAATGGAGTTGTTCATATGATTAAACATGCTACTTCCAGAATAAGTTTTTATTATTTGTTTGTTCGTAGGATAAACTTTTTTTTTGTTGGTCGGGATTTTATGGTCACATATACTGAATATAAAAATGGTGAAATGACTAAGATTGTGCAAGAATGTTAGATTAGAATTACACCTTCTTGCGGTATCCCTTGTTGCCTAGAGTGTATGATAATGTTACTTACTGCAGACCCCAACTATTCTTTAAGAACAAAACTTCAGCGATGTTCTTCAGACGATTGTGTAAGAAAGGAAGAAAAGGAGAGAGGAATAGATGCAAACTGTATTCAAAGAATTATAACACTGTCTTACAATAGAAGAGGGAGAACATAAATATATAGGAAAAGAAGAGTATCTGATAAAACAGAGTCAGTTACTTTTGTGATGTATTATCATCCCCCTTTAAACATAAGGTGGGATTTTTTAACAACTTAAGTTTATATTTCAATCTATTGAAAGAAGAGGCAGAGATAGGCTTGGTCAATATGTCCATTAAAAACGTCCAGGAAGATGTACGAGACGAACTTGCTTCTGCTGAACTTGAACACGGACAAAATGTTGATCAAGTTTAAAATGCTTGCTTCGAGAATGCGTGATAGGATTTGAGGAGAGGAGAACAGAACCTAAGTTGTTAGAGTAGATAGTTGGAATAGTTGTGGTAAAACACAGTTCTTGAAGTAAGGAAGAAATCCATAAGATTTCAGTCAAAGTGGCAGCAGTGCTACCATATTCCACTTCTGTGCTGCTACGGGAGACAACTCTCTGTGTGATCCCCAAGAAACTAGATTGTTGCCAAGATAAACACAAAAAACCTGTTGTAGACTTTCTATAATCTAGGTCTGAACCCCAATCTGCATCACTGTGAAGCCAACAACAAAAAAATATGAAGAAGAATGAAAGCACAAATGTGAAAGCATGAAATCTTAGAGCTCATTAAGTTAATTGCACACAGGTTTTATTCTGTACCTACTGTTTTGAATTTGAGCTGCATTATGATGATTGATAATGCTTTCATAAAATGTGATCTATATGTGTGCTACTGATTGTTTATTCGAATGTTCCAACGCCTATTATTTTCTCAAGCACAAACTTTTGAAGTGGAATTCAAGTTTATAGTTAACTTTCCCATTGACACAGGTGTATTCTACTTCAGTTGCAATGCTTCTTACAGCAGTTGTTTCTGTGTTCCTTTTTGGCTTCCAGCTCTCCCTTGCTTTCTTCCTGGGCACAGTGTAAGTTACTTTATATTATATCATGAGTGTGCTTGCCATGTCTATCGTGTGTTTCTTTCCATGACCAAGTATTGCACTTACACGAATACGTCATATTGTACCAGCAACTGAAATTAAAATCTTGAATATTTTTTAGTGTTTTTTTTGGCTTTGACACTTAATGATAACTCGTCACATTTTGAAATGCTTCATTCTGTAGTCTCACATAAATTATTCTCTACCCTTTTCCTTCACTTTAATATGAGTGTTAACGTATGTTTACAGTGTTGTCTCTGTTGCAATTTATCTGCACTCTGTTGGGAAGATGCAAAGATAACCGTGACTTCCGCCTTTGGATTTTTTTATTCGTTGTTGTTCAGCCTCGAGCAAGTGAATTCATGTTGAACCTATTAGTTCGTTGTAGTGTATACAATGAAATATTTATTTTCATATGTATCTCAACGCGGAAGTGACCAGGCTTAGTTTCGATTGTCTTCATTGTACTTCTTGATGCGTGAGATGTTCCCATCCTCCACAGGAAAAAACCATGGCAATTGCTTTCAGGAATCATGAAAATAACCTCTTAAACTACCAACATAATCTGAAAAATACTTTCCGTGTAATAAAAAGCTTTTGGATTACGCATTTCAGAAAAATTGAGTATGGAATGGGGAATAAAGACTCCAACACTCTTTCTTACCAAACTATTATTGTCAGTGCTACTACTCTTAGAACTTCCATCACTAGTGCTATTGTAGAGGAAGAAGAAAGGGAAAATGGTGCAGAAAAGAAGAAAGAAAACGTGGAAAAAAAATGCATTCCGCTTTCCGAAACATATTTCATATATTCTAGAATACATTTCATATAAAGAATGTTTCGAAAAACTTATTTTATAATATATTATAAGCGTTTTAAAAAGCTTATTCTAAAAATCTCAACACATTTCATGTGTTTCGAAAATTTTATTCTAAAAATTTTGCATGATGTGACTTTTACGAAAGATAATAATATGATCATTTAAAAAATTTGAGAGGATATAAAAATAAAATAAAATTGTGAAGGTGAGAAAATAAAAACCAAAAAACGTAATAAGTTAATTTATTATAATGATTATTTTTTTAGTATAGCTGTAATTATATTTTCTATTATAATAAAATAAAAATATGAAATAAAATAAATAAAAATATCAAAGAAATCGTTCTCAAATTTTTATAAATTTTGTTTTGGTTAACATTCCTTTTTTTCTCTCTCTCTCTCTTAATATATAAAGAATCATTTTCCATTATTTCTTCATTTGTGCTGCTGTATTGTTTATCCATTCCATTGATTCTTGACACCTGTATATTTAATTTTATTTTCAATTAGAGGGGGGAAATGCGTTATTAGTTAGTGGGGTGGGAGGAAGTCGGAATATCTAGAGAAATGGTTGGCATAGGATGCATTGCGGGAGTAGGAGTTTATCACCCCAGCTGGCAGCATCATCGAATTCGAATTCTCGCTTCTAAATCTGAAGAAGCAGTTAAAGTAACACGGTGGTGGTCGTTGCTCTCTGCTTCTGCATACGAGACTCGTCATCGGTGCAGGCCCAGGCCCAGGCCCAGGGCCAGGCGTCCGTGTTGTGGGCCTGACAATATAGACGCCGAGGAGGAGGGACCCTCTACTTCGGAGCGACTAGAGTTAGAGTGGAAGCTCCTCAGCAGAAGGATTGGAGATTCCGGCATAATTTCTTCGTGTTTGGTCGGTCTCCTCACCGGCGTCGCTGTCGTGCTCTTCAATTATGCTGTAAGTTAACTCGCCGAATGCGATAGATACTTGATTCCTACTATGCTCTTCAATTATATTCCTATTTTCATGTAAGGTCCATGAAATTCGTGATTTGTTCTGGGATGGGATACCCAATCGTGGCGCCTCATGGTTGAGAGAAGCGCCTATTGAGACAACATGGGCACGGGTAGTGCTAGTTCCGGCTTTTGGAGGCGCTGCCGTGTCTGTGCTAAACCTCCTCCGTTCACGTTTTGATTCCTCTCTCCAACAAGATCCTTTCCTCCGAACACCTTCTGCCTACCTCAAGTCTGCTTCCCGCCCTTTGCTAAAGGCCGTGGCAGCTTCTGTTACTTTAGGCACAGGCAATTCCTTGGGTCCAGAGGGTCCCAGCGTCGACATTGGCACTTCCATCGCCAAAGGCCTCGCTCCTTTCTTTCACAATGGAAAGACTTCCGGCAGAATGCTCTCCCTTCTTGCTGCTGGATCTGCTGCTGGCCTCTCTGCCGGTATCTATTTTGCATGTTATGCTGTTGCTTTTACCAATGTCATCACTTTTCTCGGAGTTACATTATTCTCATTTCTAATTTATATTTCTTATCAGGTTTCAATGCTGCTGTTGCCGGTTGCTTTTTTGCTGTCGAGTCTGTCTTGTGGCCATCGCCTGCAGATGCATCTTTACCACTTACTAATAATACTTCCATGGTCATACTCAGTGCTGTCATTGCTTCTGTAGTTTCTGAGATTGGCCTTGGCTCTCAACCAGCCTTTAAAGTTCCAGACTACGACTTCCGGTCGCCCGGTGGTAAGTCATCAAGGGATTCCACTTCACTGCTTCCATATGTCGCACTTGCTCATGGTTATCTTTTTTCTGCCCTGCCATATATTACCAAAGTATTTCAATACATGGAGTTGGTCCATTTTTAATAACATGTTTGTTTTTTGGAGAGAATAAGATGAAATGGAAATAAAGAACCAATAAGTTGAGAAGACAAAAATAGGTAAAAAGTAAAATTGAGTGTTTAGTTGTTTGGTAGAGTAGAAATAATTGGGAAATGAAGACGTAGATTTTAAACTTGCGTGATTTAATTATTTTCGTAGGAAATATGAAGAGAGATAGAAAGATGAATAGGAAAAGGTGAGAAATAATACAGCGGGGTCCCGCCATTTTTAGAATTATTTCTCTCCTTTTTCTCTCGGCCAAACATTCTATTTTATTTCCATCTTCGTCCATTCTCTTCCATCTCCGCAACCAAACAAGGCATTAATGTGTAATATGTTTACTGAATTGGTTTGTGGAAGCACTTTTGAATTAACTGACTGTTGGAAGTTCCACATCGACTAGAAATAAGGCCAATTTATAAAATATAAGTGGGGTGCAGATCTCACCTTACAAGCCGGTTTTGTGGGGTTGAGTTAGGCCTAAAACTCACTTCTAACATGGTATCAGAACTATGGTTAGAACCTATCCTAGCAATATTTGTTGGGCATATTGTTTCACCCGTTATTGGGCCGTTATCGGACCATCCATTAATATCTAGTCTCACGCTCGAGATGTCTATACCTCGGTGTGAGAGGGGTGTGTTGGAAGTCCCACGTCGACTAAAGATAAGGCCAATTTATAATATATAAGTGGGATGCAGACCTCACCTTACAAGCCGATTTTGTGGGGTTGAATTAGGCCTAAAACTCACTTCTAACACTGACTAAGCCTATCTTACAAACATACATATAAGGATTGCGGTACCTGGGTGTTTCCATACAAATTTGGTTAAATCCAGTTAAGTGTAATACTAATAATAAGTGGAAGCCTCTAGGAAAGTCGTCTTTTTCTCCTACAATGCTAATTTATGCAACCAAATACAAGAAAATTATCCTTTTAGGGTGTCATTGGATTATTGAACATCTTTTGGGCATAAATTCCTTAGAATGACTATGCTCGTCATCAATTGATGGTCTCTGATTATGCTCATCTTGTCACTATGGTCATTGTTGTTGACAATTCTTCTGCCAGGTAAGCCAATAACAATGCTTCTTTCAGTTCCTCCATTTTGACTGCTGAAAAGTTTCTTTTATTAGCAACACTGCTGCTATTTTTGTTCTAATTCGTTCAAGAATTGTTTGTACTGCTGGAAATAAAAATCTATGACTGCTTCTAAATCTACAAGAGTCACAGGTGAGGTGCATAGTCTCATCCTCCTGAATCTCCTAGTTCTTGGAAGCATATCAATATACTAATGGAATTACCTTTGTCCTTCCTACTTTTGCAAGATTTTAATGTTCAAAATGAAAACAAGGTTACTAGTGTAGTTCAATATGATTTTATTTGTAAATTACTGCTTATAGAAATTCATGTTTGGCATTGTATATTCTTTAGTAATATTTAAGTCTCTTTGAAAAAGAAACTGAGTAATGCATTCTATAGAATTATTTATTTTGAAACTCAAGAAAGCAAAAGCTAAATTCTCTGAACATTTCTTGCTATTCTCAATCTGATGGGTAAGATTTAAAGTGAGAGTATTGAACTTGATTTCAGAGCTCCCGCTGTATCTATTGCTGGGTATTTTCTGTGGCCTGGTATCATTGGTCCTATCTAGGTGTACGTCATATATGTTGACTATTGTTGACAATCTGCACAAGTCCACTGGTATTCCACGAGCTTCATTCCCTGTATTGGGAGGCTTATCGATTGGGTTGATAGCATTGATATATCCTGAAATCCTCTACTGGGGTTTTGAGAATGTTGACATTTTATTAGAATCTCGACCATTTGTTAAAGGCCTTTCCACTGATCTATTGCTTCAGCTAATAGCCGTCAAGATAGTTGCAACTTCTCTGTGCAGGGCTTCTGGATTAGTGGGGGGGTATTATGCCCCGTCTCTCTTTATTGGTGGTGCAACTGGGATGGCTTATGGAAAATTAATTAGTTTGGCTGTTGCTGAGTTTAATCCCATGATTAACCTCTCTGTGTTGGAAGTGGCATCACCGCAAGCTTATGGCCTGGTACTGTTCTTCTCTTTTTGGATATATGTTTTTTTATCATTTAGTATTTTATGATTGCCATGTTCATTTTATGAAAGAACTGTATCTTTCCAAGATGGTTTCCATGGGTGTACAAACAAGCCGTTTCCCAGTCAATTTTATTTTGATACAAGGACTGTAAGTTTTAAAATAGTCTTTTCATCTTTGCTATCAACATTTGACCAACAGCTTTGCAAACCAACAACAATTTCCCACATTTCTTTCTTCACTCCTTCAGTAACATCCTTGCAAGCTCCAACATCCTTTTGAGCACCAACCAAGTGATGCTTCAATCGATAAACTCCCCGTTATTCCCTTTTGACAGTATTTGCATTGAAGTTTCGTAGTATACCCAACAACTGAAATACAATGCTTCCAAGTTATATCACTCCTATTTCTTGGAGCATTTTTGGGAGCCATGGGTATAGAAGAGTTTGAAGCCATTTTAATAAGTGGGAATGCAAATTGGAGTTCAGTTTGGAAAGGGAAGTTTGGGTACTTGGTAGTTTAGGTGGACAGAGTGGTGTGGTGATGCACTGGGAAAAATAAAGGGAGAAAAATGGATTGGACTGAAGTGTGGGTGCAGGGCAGATTTGGTTAAATAGAGTGATGTGGTGGTGCAGTGAAAAAAAGCAAAGGAAGAAAGATGGATTGGATTGGAATGAGACTAAATGGAGTTTGGAAGTTGAATTAAATAGCTGAAAATGGAGTGGAAATTTGTGTATTTTGGAGATGGAAGAGTGGCAGCCTGGATACATTTTAATAAAGGGAGAGCGGCACTTGTTTCATCCATGGAACAGGTATGCGTGGGTTTCACTTGTGGGAAGAGCGGCACTTGTTTTATTTATTGCGTACAAATGCCTCTTGTAGATAATGCCTAAATTTGGCTGACCAGGCTTACTGCAAAGATGATGATATTGAAGTTCTTTTTGTAGGTTGGAATGGCTGCAACTCTTGCAGGAGTTTGTCAAGTACCACTTACTGCAGTTTTGCTTCTGTTTGAATTAACACAGGACTATCGAATTGTTCTACCGCTGCTTGGAGCTGTAGGGTTGTCTTCGTGGATTTCATCTGTACAGACAAAAAGAGATGACAAAGGGGCAAAAAAGATCAAATCAGAAAATTCAAATTTTACATCACTTTCCAAAATATCTTCTCATAGTTCAATTGAGTCATCTGCTGGCAATACCTTTGCTGAAGATGCGCCATATTTGAGTAATTTGTGTCAAGTGGAAAGTTCACTTTGTGTAGAGGATGATAATGTTGAAACAACATATATTATAAGGAGAACATTTGTTTCAGAAGCCATGAAGACAAGATACGTGACGGTTTCAATGTGCACACTACTTACCGAAGTAATAGATCTCATGATTGCAGAGAAACAGTCTTGTGCAGTAATTGTTGATACTGATGATACATTAATCGGTTTCTTGACACTTAGAGACATTCAAGAGTATGGTAAATTTGCTAAAGCAAGAAGCAAAAAACACAAGGTACAATAATCCAAGTTTCATATTATTTGGATGTGCAGTCTATATATTTCTTTCAAATTGAAGCAATCTAGATTATTTTCAGTTACAATCTAAATATGCAATGAGGAAAAAGAATAGTCTCAAAAACTTTATTGGATCTATAGATCCCGTGATAAGGGGTGATGAATATGCTATTGAAATTGTATCTTAATCTTGAGCTTGCAATTCTATACTATCAATTGCAGTTGATTAATACTTATCATTATACGGTAGCAGAGAAATATTTTTTTTATCAAAAATTTAACCTATCACTGATTAAAATCAGCATTCATTACACAAATGTAGAGATAACAAATATAGGTTCTCTATGCTTTTAAGTTTTCGAAGTTTCATTTGTACATAATTGGTAGCACAAGTAAATATTAACAGGGGGAAATAATGGCTATCTATCTGAGCTCCATAAAGTATGAAAATTTGACCATTTTACGTCAATTTGGTCCAAGGTAAACCAGTCGGTGAAATGCTTACAGTAGGATTTGATGTTGTCTTTTCAAAATTCAATAGATACTGCTAAAGCAAAGTGCTGAACTAAACTTTGTTGTTGCTTCACAAATCTAATTATTTGATTCTTCCTCTTATAGGAGCTTTTAGTTTCTGAATTATGCCTTTTAGATGGACAAATATGCAGCGTGCCATGGACAGCTACACCTGATATGGAACTTCGTTATGCTCAAATGATTATGAAGGAGCGCGGATTCAATCAAGTTCCAGTCGTGAGGAATATCTACGAAAGAACGTATCCAGTTGGCATTATAGACCCTGAGAGTATCAGGCTAACATGCAGGTTCTATCACTTTCTCGAATAGTAAATTTCCCTAAGGACCTGTTTGGAGAGATATCTATAGACATAGTTATGAAAAAAAGAAGAAAAAGAAAATGAAATTAGTTGTTTTATAAGTTAAAATTAGTAATGCATGAACTAAATTTGAAAAAGCTTATTTCCTATTAGCTTTTCCAAAATCTGATTTCTGACTCGTACATAAACTAATTTTATTTCATCATTTTTATTCAAATATCCAAACTATTCTCGAAGTTGAGAAATTACATAAACATTTTCTATTTCTACGCTAGTCTCTCTTGATTATTTGAAAAGCGTTATTCCGACATTCCTTACTGATATAGCCTTGGGCAGACAGCTTCTTCATGCACCTTCATATATTTCTTCTTGAACCCCCATATAAAAAAAATCCCGTTTTGCCCTTTACGGATTTGTATATTCCGGAAGGCAGTTTTTTTTCTTAAAATAAACTTTAAGATTGCACAATCCAAGAGCTAAAAATTGCTTTCATTCAGATTAAACAATTTGGAAGTAAAAAATGACTTCTAGACTGTGCAATTCATCTGGATTGTGCAATTTGGAAGCTAGTCATTTTTTACTTTCGGATTGCACAGTCCAGAAAGGACAAAATGGAAATTTGTTTATATGAAGTGTGGAAAGAGACTCATTGCAGAAAGAAATTGCCCCGGCGTAATCCTTAAGTGCAACTAGCAAATACCCACAATAAAAGAGGGCCCAAAATGTTAATCTTTTATATAATTTTTATAATAGTTTTTTTCATTATTTTGTATAAATTATTTAAAATTATTGTTTTGTTTTGTCTTTTTCTTTTCATGTTATATGTTTAAAAATAAATTATGTTCCTTCTTAGGTTATACTTATGTGTTACAATTACAAATAGGCTGAATAGCATTTCAAGTCCTTAAATGTGTAGTGACTTTTGATTTCACAATGTTATATAAATGCTATTTAAATAAGTTTGAAAACAGGAATTCAATTTTAATATAAATTCTAATATTATATGTTAAATTTAATTATATTTCAATTTTGTCCTGCACATGTGACAACCATACGAAAAACAGGAAGTACCATATCATATAACATGTCATGTGAATGTAAATGTGTCAAAATGTATTAAAACTTGATTCACCACAGGCGGACTGGATTGGGAAAAATATTTTTTTAGATATGAATCAAATTGAATATGACTCACTTAATTTGTCCATTAAATAGGTTTGAACCAAGTTAAGAGGTATGCTGTTGACCTATAATTCACCCAGAACAAGCCTTTATCATATTTTTTTCATCTTTTTTCATTATAATTATTTGTTACTTCTAGTTATGTAGATTCACATTTTGTTTTTTTAAGACATGTTCAATAGTGTTTTATGATTTGAATGCTTAATTTATTTTTTTCGGAAACTATATATGTTAACATTCTTTACTTACTATCTTTATAATATTACTTCTAATTATGATTAAGATTCTCAATTCAATTCGAAGGTTTATATAAATTCAGAAGAGTATAGTAAGATTCATAAATTCTATTCATTAACTCGGTAAAAGTTTATTTACAAGAAAAAAAGAACTATAAAATCTTAATTTAAATAAATCTACAAAATTATATAAATTAGAAGAATTTGAAATAAATTACATAAATTTAGATGTGTCTATGTCTAATGTTATAGTACTCTAATCCCCTATTGACATCATCATCTTCAAAGAAACTTCCTTAGTTTCTATTTTCATCATCAAATTTTTTAATTTTATTTCATTAGAGGTTAAGAAAGAAACAGAAAAACAAGGCTAATAATCCTTTCTACTTTCAGTAACATGATATTTGAAACTAAATATTTCTGCACTCATTATTTGAATAATAATTATATTTAACTATTTTCTCATAGGTTTGATGATTTAGAATTCGTTTGGAATTTTTAATTTGAATTTTAATATCTTGGAGGTTGAAGGATAGCTAAATGTAATTTGAATTTTAATATCATTGCCATCACTGAACCTTTGCTTCATGATATGGAATGCTAACTAAATGTACGATACAATAGTGTCAAAATGTGGTGCGTAGACAGGAAAATCATGAACAACAATAGGGAATGCAGAAAACGTCCATGATAGTAAAAAGCTAGATATATTTTAAAATGATTAAAGGGAAAATCGAAGATGGCCTGGGAGGAGATTAGAAGCAACATTATGTGTGAAAAACGTCGTGAGAAAAGTAGAGAATAATTAATTTCAAAACATGCTGGGTTTAAAAGATATTATGTATCTTCTTCCATGTTTTCTGTTCTTTTACGTAATTAATTGTTTTTGTCAAGTGCAGTGCTTTGGCCACCAGACAAACCCTCAGCTAATATTCCTCACTTAATTACATTTCGGAGGCTGAAGACTCTGCTCTCATCTTATATTTCTTGGTTTTGAATTATGAACCATTTTTAGTAACTCGATTGTCATCCTTTAAACGTCAAGTTGAATTACGCCACGTCGGTTCCATGTTATACGTAAAAGAAAGGGCTCAATTGAGTTGTGTTTTGTTATTGCTGGATGAAATATAGGTAGATGCCTAAGAAAGAACTCTTGTAAACTGATAAAGTTACTTATATTGTTCGATATTTGATTTGCAGGATCGATTTGGTACGTCAACTTATTATAGTACTAACCCTTACTTGCAATTTTAATGCAAAACATATTTTTCTATTACTTTTTAACAGAAATTCAGCAGTTTTTCATTCAAGTCAATATTTACTTATTAGTGTGGTAACCATGTTTTTTCATAAATTATAAGCATCTGAAGTCTTACTTAACTAAGGAGGATATTTAATAATCTAAAAATATATCAATACTTTTGTTAGTTATTCAAAATCATTATATAAACTAAAGTTTTTTATTAAATGTCACAAATGTTATAATAAATAATAAATATTTTATAAATATTCCTTCTAAACTTTTTATTTTGTATTCACCTCTTATCCGTATATCTTTAAGTATGCGTAGATACTCTTAAATATTTTAAAAAAGTATTTTATAAATTTTTAAAATAAAATCTAAACAAAATTATAAAAAATATAAAATATATTAAATTTTTAATAAATATAATATAAACTAAATTAAATATAAAATATAATATAAATTAAGATTAAAATTAAATTAAATTTAATATAATAAAATATAAATTAATTTTAATTTTAATTAAATTAAACTTAATAAAATATAAATTAAATTTTAATTTTAATTTTTTTATAGATAATAAATATTCTATGTTATATGTTATTAGTAAATAATAAATACTCATAAATATTTACTATCTTAGATTTTATCCACCACAACTACTTTTGTCATTTCTACATATAAACAAAAAGACATTTTTTAATTAATAATAAGTTTTTAAGAAGGATATTGACAAATTATTTCTCTGAGAAAATTTATGAAAAATTGTATATATTTAGAATAGGAAAATGTTTTATTCATGTGAATCTTACCTACAAGGAAACCTGTATAAAATATAAATTAATTTTAATTTAATAAAATATAAATTAATTTTAATAAAATATTTAGAAATATAAATTAATTTTAATTTTAATAAATATTTCTCTGAGAATATTTAGAATAATAAAATATAAATTAATTTTAATTTTAATTAAATTAAACTTAATAAAATATAAATTAAATTTTAATTTTAATTTTTTTTATAGATAATAAATATTCTATGTTATATGGTATTAGTAAATAATAAATACTCATAACTATTAACTATCTTAGATTTTATCCACCACACAACTATTTTTGTCATTTCTACATATAAACAAAAGGACATTTTTTAATTAATAATAAGGTTTTAAGAAGGATATTGACAAATTATTTCTCTGAGAATATTTATGAAAAATTGTATATATTTAGAATAGGAAAATGTTTTATTCATGTGAATCTTACCTACAAGGAAACCTGTATAAATATTATCATGAATGTCTATGATTAACTCAGATTTTAGTTACCCGATAAATCATGATTAACAAGATCCATGATTCTTATGTGAATCTTGAAATTATGATTTTCAGAGATCATGATTACTGGTATATAAAATTAACCTTTATCAAATACCTCCTTTGGTTAAAGTTACAGCTCATGGTCAACGTTAATTCTCCAGTCTTAGATGCCATCTTTCATGCTTATTTTGATATTTTCCACCTTAACAGATAACTCTAACTTGTGATCCTCAACAGCTTTCAAAACTGAAAGCAGGTTGGACCGATAAATTTCGCACTTCCGATTTGCACACTCAAGTTCATTCAGAAGCTTTCTAATATTTGTATCCAAATCATCCTGCAGGACATTAAGCAATGGAATTATAATAAACAAAGTATGCTTGAGCGTGAATGAATATTTAAAACAATGACACGAAAATATCCCACCTCTCCCACCCCCAAGAAACAATATAACATCTGAAGGAAATAAGAGAAAGTACATCCAGGGGAAGAATAATAAATTCTAGATAGAAAAATGATAAGATCCGCAAAGTAAAACAGTAACGAAGTGTTTTAGTCTCTTTCAACAACATAAATATTTTTAACCTTTCTCAATCAAATGCATGCATGCGAGAACAAAATAGGTTTATGGACTTGAAATCACACTTTTGACAAAGTTAACAAGGACAAAATAAGCACATGCTTCTGTACCAAAAATAGCAGAAGTTAGACTGGTAAGTTTACAAAATGTTAAGCTAAAGTGGATATCAGACAATATCCACCCAATAGCTGTGTAATTATGTGATCTAAGTAAATGCATCCAGCAATAACCATATGAAGGTTATTAAATAAGTCTAGATTTGACACAAATATGCATACTAGATTAATTCAGAAATATAATTAAGAAAATTCTTAAATAAGGGAAAAAGTAATGCACATCAGACAATTGACGGAGCAGTAATATGGATGATAAAATACCAATCCCAGAGGAACAAGGAAAACTGATGAATAGATTATTCATGTGCACTGAGTTTTGCAAGAATACACCAAACCGTAAAGAGCTTGGATAGATGAGAGACCAAACAAGAAAAAGTAATGTTCTTAAGATATTACCTTTCTTCTCTAAATATATTAAACTACCAATTTACTTCTTAAAAATGTGTTACAATAATTTAGTCATAATTAATGTAGGCCCAATCTCGAAGGACTAAATTTTCTTCATAATAGTCAATGGAAGTAAATATTCTGCGGAAAGTAAGATTGTAGCAAATAATTTTTTCAGACATAAAATTGGTAGCTTAGGGCAGAAATCTATCAAAGTATTTAACTTCTCTATGACTATATCATATCAATAACTAAGATGCTCACCATTTAGAAAATAAATTAAACAGAACCAGTGTTAAAATAAGTGTTTCAATGGTTTTATTCAAGTTGAAGTTTTATAAAGCTTATTTAAGATATATCTCTACTAAATGTAGGACCGAACCACCATCCTTAAAGATGCAATTAAGGCAACCTCCAAAGTGGTGTTGGAAATAAGAGTATTTAATGTTTATTATCTTTCCAAGTAATTTAGTTAGTGTTTAGCTTAGTCCAATGTACCTTAGGAAGTTATGATATTTTAATTTTTAGTAATGATGTTATTTATTATCTTTGTAACCATTCTTGTAATAAATAAATCAATTTAAATTGAGTGGAAAAGAACACTGAAGCACATTTAGAAAATCTCTTTGCTCTTCTTGTCACATGGTTTCAGAGCTAACGATCTAAGAAGGCTCTTCTACTTTTTCCAAAAAGTCCTTAGCAAGCTTGACCGGACTCTTGTAGCTATTAGACTGTTCTGGTGACTGACAGATTTCCTGGCAGCTATCAGTTCCAATTACTGTTCCAGTGAATTTCAATGTTCAGAAATTCCCCTTCTCATTTTCCCACAATTGGACTAGTTAATGACCAATCAAGGCAACATTGATAATCCACAATTACTGATATTAGAGATCAAAAAGAGCATAAAATATCAGTATTTATAGTTCACAATTACAAGCAGTTGATAATCCACTAATTAACTAATTAACATATAACCACTAACCAAATTATGTACTATACTTCTCTTTAATTTGTATCAGCAATAGATTGTACCATTATCAATTCTCCAATCAACTTGAATCAGTCAGCCTTACGAGGATTTATTAAAATATCCACCACCTATTCATCACGGTACGATATTTCAACACTAGCTTACCTTTATTGACTTGGTCTATGGGGAAGTGGCAGGGATCAAACTCCTAACCACTTGGTCATAGAAGCTTTGGAACCATTTCAACATACAAGATTGGTTAGATTAAGATTTATATCATAATACCTTAATATTAGGTGAAGGTTCAAGAATGGTTTCATATAAGGGTGGATAAAATAGTAAAACACACTCAATTCATCCACCATTAAAGAGGTTATATAATATTTATCTAACGGAAATCTGACCTTAGATGTATGTTGGCTCAAGCATTCTTCTTGGCATGCACTTGTGTAATTAGCATGACTTTCATCATTCATCACATGACTCCTTAATTTTCCATTGCTGATAGGAATTCTTCCCTCATTTTGCATTGCCTGAGAAACTCTTCTTGCAGCTTCTTGTAAAGCATCCATGGCAACATCGTAAGTTTCAGTAGACTGTGCACCTTCATCAACAAATTTAAAGGCCTCGTGTCGAAGGGTGTTATATCTAACTGTATGAGATTCCAAATAGTAAGTATATACATCACAAGAATGGTCTTCTAATATTACATTGCTCTTTGCATTTCTTGTCCAACGTTTCAATATATAGTGAGATGGGAGAGTAAGCACATTGGTAACTCTAAAGACTGCCAGAACATGTCTGCAAAGAAGGCCTGAAAACTCAAACATTTGGCAACTACAAGTTGCTTTCATCTCCAAAACATTAAATTTAACATAGTACCCTTTATGTTCCTCTCCAAATTTAGCTACATTATATGTAATGACCTCCCCATCGTCATCAGCTTTGGATGCCATGAATGTTAGTGTACCAACTAACTCCTCCTGGAACCTCATGAAAATTTTTCTCGTGTAAAGCTCAGATGCTTGCTTCTCCATTGGAGATGGGGTCCTCAATACTGGCAAAGTATTCATTGTGTCATAATCAGCTCTCACTTCCTTCTCATTGCGACTTTCAAGTGCTTTCTCATAAAGCTTAAAGAACTGATTTAAATTGGTTGAAGCATTTATATACCCATCAAAGTAAGAGTTCATGCTATCACTTCGCTGAGTGATGGACATTTCTGCAAAGAATGTGTCTCGCAAATATACAGGTACCCAATGCCTGCAAGAAGAATATATTGCTTGAAGCCATTCATGATCCCTGAGATCATATTTATCTACCAGTGTTGACCAGCAAGACTCAAATTCCTCAATTGACTCAGTCAGGTTAACACATTTGTGAAATTCAGCTTCAAAATTTGGATATTTGAGGAAAATATGGGATAACTTCTCCTGGCATTTTTTAAAGATATGCCACTTGCAGAAGCGGTGTCGGGTCTCGGGGAAGACTTCTATTATGGCTGAACGAATTACAGAATCATGATCAGTTGTTATGGACACTGGTGGACGTCCAGACATGGCCATAAGCCATGTCTTGAAAAGCCAAACAAATGATGCTTCAGATTCATTAATTAGGAAGGCACAACCAAAAAGAACAGGCTGTCCATGATGATTTACACCAGTAAAGGGAGCAAATGGTAAGCGATACCTATTAGATCGGTATGTAGTGTCAAAAGTTACAGTGTCACCAAAAAATGTATAATTCATCCTTGCCTTGGGATCAGCCCAGAAAACATTGTTTAAGGACTGATCCTCATCCCCTTGCACAGCATAGAAAAAATTTGGGTTTTCGGCGTGCATTTGTCTCAAATAATCGAGAACAAGTTGAATGTCCCCTTCTAAACTTCTCTGCCTATTATTTCTCATGTAGTTCCTACAGTCGACCTCTGTGAAGCCGACTTTGCTAATCCCACCATACTCTTTAATCAGTGCTGACATAATTCTACGAGGACCCATCCCAGCAGCCTGCAAGGTATCAATGAGGGTCTTGGCAGCTCCCGATATTTGCCTGTGAGAGCGAAGGCAATGCACCTGGTCCGGGGGAACCAGTTCGTGATTATGTTCTCTAACAAAGCCAGACACCACCCACTTCCCAGAGTCTTGCATTTTCACAGACAAAGACGCCTTACATCCGACTCTGGTAATTGTTCGGGGACGCTTGATCTCTCTATCCTTCGTGCGCTTCTCATTCAAGTTGCGAAAACCCTCCTTTGCGCAAACAAACTGCCTCTGTATGATAGCTCCGTCTCGCCTCGAACGACGGGATGAGCTGACACGTGTACTAAACCCAACACGACGGGCGTAGGAATTGTAGAAGGCCTTGGCAGCCTCTTCAGACTCGAATTCCATGCCCTCGCAGGGTTCCAGATCTGAGAGGTCCCCCTCCGGAAGATATATTCCAGCGGTTACACCACCACTACCACACACCACCTCCACTGCTATCGCCCAATTCATCTTCATCCATTGGGTGTTCGATGTCCCCTCCATCATCGTCATATTCTCCCTCGCCTCCTCCGCCCAACCCAATATCAAATTCTAACACCTCATTATCCATCATCAATTCAATTTCCCAAACACTACTACTTCTTACTTCTGCGATAAGGAATCACTCTATTACATGGATTTCATTATATGCAGCGAAATAGAGCGACTACAAATTTAGCATACCATCGAAACCAAACATATATACATATAAAGAAAACAACTCACCGTCGACTCTAATGACAGACACCGAGAAGAGCTCCACCAGTGGAGTGGAGAATATGCTAACCACGAATTATACACTACGATTGCAAAATCAGGAAATGCTTTCTTTTCAACACAAACTTACTCCACAATGATCATATTTATCAGAAAGTTCTAATTGTATATATAAAACAATTTATTGGAATCACCTGTAAATATTATTTTGTCTTATTTTCTTAAAAAAAATTTAACTTTAAAACTTTTAGCATTTTTTTAGTGTTTTTTAATTTTTATCACTATTTATACTTAATATAATAAAAAATATATAAATTATTAATTAAAATAATGTATTATAAAATTAATTAATATATTTAATATTTTTATGAAAAAGATAAAATCATAATTTATGAGAAAATAAAGGTTTAAACCCTTTAATCGTCCCTATTTTTGGGGCGCTTTTCCAATTTCATCCTCCTTTTATTAAAACTCCCAATTTGTTCCTCAAAAAAGTCAATTTCAATCAAATTGACCCTTTTCGTTAAAAAAAGTTAACACCGTCAAGTATTTGGATAGCATAGTGGATGAGGTGTTAATATTTGCACAGGTGGCCTTTGTAGTCATGAAACGTGTCATTGATACGATGAAACGTGACTTTTTACAAAAATTACACTTTAAAATATATTGTTAAATCTGATTAGGGATTTAGGGTTAATAATTTTTATAAAAGGCCACCCTTTGCCTTCTTCTTCCTTCCAAAACTTCATTCCTTTAATCATCGGATCATGGCAAGGGTATTCCAACTTATGCACAATGTTCCGGAAAAATCCTGCACCAACCCCTACGGCCAAATCAATAGTGTAATGGCCTTTGGTACCAAAAAGTTTGAATAATCAAAAGCAAAACATTCTACATGGTTTGCTGAATCTCCTCTTCTTTCTATCACTGTATTAAAACTGGGTTTCCAAACAGAGAACAAATTGTCTGTTGAGATAGAAAAGACCGGAATATAAGGTGGGGAGAGGTGCTTTCATTTGTGGGAAACCCCAAGACAAAGATTATTCCGATGAAGAGGTGCTTTCAGTTGAACCAAACCCAAATTCATCCAACCCATCAAAGAACCCTTCAGGTAACCCATCCAAACCACCGTCACTTTCCTTCACCAACCCTTCCACTGCCGCCGTCACCTCTTTCTCGCGTGGTGCCCACCTTTACTTTGTGAGGTTTCAACGGGTTTTCCATGACACAGCCCCATGGAAACAAAAACCCAGAAGCAGAATTCAAAACACTAGACAAAATTACCAGAAAGTTCAGATTTTTAGATCAGGAGAAGTTCCAAAAATGGATTTTGTTTTCTGGCCTCTTCCAGGTTGAACAATGGGACCCTGAAAGGAGATCAGGGCATGCAGTTTTCTAATTGAGAGAGGAGGGTTTAAATTTGGGAGGGTAAAATATTGAGAAAATTAAGAAAAAAGGAAGCAAGATTTTGTGAGTAAGACAATGAAGTGGAGGTGCTGCACCAGGATTTCCATGGCGTCCAGCTCACCGGAATCCCATAAATTTATTTTTTATTTATCTTACAATTTTAGAATTTTTTTGTTCGATGAACAAGGATTATTAACAATTTCATCGGAAGAATCTATGCTTGAAGATTTCTGGAATCTGTTGTGTCTATCTGTCTATCTAGGAAGAAGATTTTTGGGTAGATTTCTGGGTAGGATTTCACAGTCTTGTAACGAGTATGATTTTTTTTATATATATTTTTAATCAAATATTTTTGAAGTCAACCACGTAACATCTAACTTATGCCACATTTTCAAAAAAATTGACACGTCATCTTCCTAGTTGTGTAAACGTTAACACATCATCCACTATGTTGTCCAAATACTTGACGGTGTTAACTTTTTTTAACGGAAAGGGTCAATTTGATTGAAATTGACTTTTTTGAGTACCAAATTGGAAGTTTTAATAAAAGGAGGATGAAATTGGGAAAACGCACCAAAAATAGGAACAATTAAAGGGTTTAAACCGAAAATAAATTATTTTGCAGTCATTTAAACATAATATCAAAATAAACTATAAGCGTATGAGTAAATTGTTTTTAACAAACATATAATTTTAAAAGTAAAATATTAGTCAAAACATAAAATGCATATGTATAATTATCTTATTTATATTAAATAGAATAAAATATATTAAATTATATATCTTAACTTGAAATATTCTATATTACCTTAAATATATTAATTAGTATTTCCATTTTTATATTAAACTGACCATAATTAACAATAAATATAAAATAAAAAAACAGAATGGATGAAAAATATGAGATTTAAAACTGACAAATACTTTTACAATAATATAAAATAGACACAGTCATATTTGTAGAGATTAAAAAATGTTTAAAACAAAAATAAAATATATCAAAATTAAAAAGTGACAAATATATTCCAAATAAAGTGACAAGGAATTCAAAAAAACTTGTAATACGACGACATCCCCATAATTGTTTGCCAACATTTTGTGGAGTTCTCGTCACTTTGCTCACAACATAATCACCACACTTGCAACGAGGGATTATCCCACCTCCCCTCCAACCACCATCATTTGCAGATTGCAAATTTTTTTTCCACCCTGTATTGGAACAACCTTGGGAAGAAGCTATTTGTATCTATCCATAACCATTGTGCTAAAAAAAGTGAACAACTTGAACGAACCCTAACAACCCCTTTTATTAGACATAATAACCTCAATTTTAAACATTTTCACCAACTCACTTCACTTCACAGTGTCACGTAATCATTCAACTAAACAGCTCACTTAGGTTTGGTCACGATGGCATCTACACCGTTATAATTTTAACGGTGTTAACGAAAAGACCCTATTAAACATTTTTTAACGAAATATGGAGGACCTTAGTGAACTTTTTTCAAATGTAAAATCATTTTGAACCAAACTCAAAAGAAGGGATGTATTAAACTTTTTTATATATAAAGTATTGAAATGAGTTTAAGGAATTGCCTTTTAGTTAGAATTTGTTATTCAATATCCAAAAATCATATGCATAATAATAAATAATATGACGGAAGAGATACGCATTTTTAGTTTTTAAAAGGATGGTAAATAAAGAAGATGTTTATAAGACATGACAAATAAGACTATAAAATTGATTATTCTTTTAGATTTCAAATAACCTATATAATATTGAAGGATACTCAATAGACTTACTTTGTGGTCCCCCAATTTTAATTTGATTAAAATATTGGTAGGTCATTCCAATTATGTAAAAAAAGTAAAAGAATATTTTTTTAATTCCAATCATACAAATTACATTCTCATCGTATCCATATTTAATAACTAAAAGTTTAAAAATAATAAAATAAAAACACATTGAAATAAATAAGAAGATTCTAAGAATAGTATTTTCTAATTATTATGAAATTATTGAGAATTGTTTTTACCTAATAATATATTATTTACAACACTCCAATGAACATTAATTATTCTCAACATGTTTACAAAAGATCCTCTGAGCAAACTCTTTAGTGAAAATGTTTACTATTTAAAATCTTAGACTTTTATCGAGATTTTTTTGAAATATCTATCCATTTCAATAAGGTTTGCCCTATCATGTTGGTTTGAATTATAGACAATGTAAATGGGTGATTCACACTATAATTGCTATCATATTATAATCACAACAATTCATGTTATATTAAATAATTTGTTACATAATGTTAAAAACATTAATGCATTTAGATATATTGATTTAAAGTTGAAATAAATTATTTTTCTAATGTAGATAGCATTTAATACGATAGTTAACTTTGTGGTGATACCACATGTAAAATTTTTCTCCAAATAAGAAATTATTTTACAAATTTGCCAGAGATTGAACAATAAAGTGTAAGAAAATTAATCAATAAGTTAATGATATAATAAGAAATCCCATAACAACTTTAAAAGGTAAGAATATTAATTGTATATCTTAATTCCTACACCATTGCCTTAAAAATAAAAGGAGCTGAAGTCTTGGTCCTTGACAGCTCGATCAGTAAATCTGGTACCTCAGTATTCCGCTTGAAATAAATTTCTCATTTACATTAATGGCACATACAATAAAAAAAAAAAAAAAAACAAGAATAAACCTAGACAACAATGGTGAATAAATCAAGATATGACCATGTATTGGCTCGTTTGGTATCTTGTATGGAAATGCTGATTGATATTCAGCAACATCCAGAAACAAAGTATCCCAAAACTAAATTTAATCCATTATAATTTGGCCAACAGCTGAACGGAAAATATTACTCAGGGCATGTTGAACTTCTCCAGAGGTGTGTTCGCTCCTTACAAGATCAACCAGTAAGTGAAAGAACTGTGGAATATACCGTCTGAATGAATCCTTTTTCAGGCCAGTCAACCCATGCAATGCTGAGATGACTAAAGATGTCCTAGCAGCTATCTCTTCCTTCTTTGCTGAACTGACGGGCAATTTTCGGTGTGGGGCGAGCAAGGTATCATGCTTGTGAAGAGTGGAAACAGAACCAGAACAATTTAGGTATATGTCCAATACGTTTTCACACACAGCAACTAACTCTTGTTCCAGGTCTATTTCGTCATGCTCAAAATGATTCCGGAGATGTAAATTTTGTAAGAAGTTGAGGTGATTCTGGAAAGACTCATTTTCAAAATGAACCATGGGAGGGCCAGATATTTCTAAGATGGAGCAAGCTTTCTGCAACTTCTTCAGTAGGATTGACTCTCTGTTCACCTCACGAGCATGTAAAGCCATAGATGAATATAATTCAATGAGGACTTTGATGCTGGCTGCAGATAAAAGTTTCTGATGCTTTTTGTACATATCAATTGTAACCTGCAAATGGAACACAGAAAAATGCCCTCAAACTCGTATCAAGCTTGAACTACGTAAGTCTTAAAAAAGACTTTCTTGAAAGAAATAAAAAAAAATGAGTGGATTACAATTTAAATTCCGTGGATGCATGTATAGATTGAATACTAGAAATTTACTGCTTGTGTTTTAATTGTTAACTAATATACATACAACAAAAGCAATAAGTAAACCTGTGCAATCAGTAGCTGCATAGCAATATGGCTCTTCGTTCTGGACACAACATAGGTGGCCGTTTGCAGATTGTCATCATCAAATTCATCATTTGTCAAGTCATGATCAGAAGAACTTTCCAAGTCCGTGGAAGGCTGTGAAAAGTGAGGCACCTCGATATTATTCATGGTTCTCAAGACTTTCATGAATCCCTGTACTGTTGAGATAGCTGCATCTTTCAAACACAGAAAGATCTCTTTCCATTCCTCTGCTGAAAGCCTGTTACCAAGGTCATCTGTGAGACGCACTAATCCAGCAACTCCAGTACTAGCTGGACCCTGAACAGGACTTTTAATGAACCCTGTCAGTACCAACACCACGCCTGGTAGCTGAGACCTCACCTCATCAAAGAAGGTGACAAATATATCTATTAAACCTTCTGCTGCTACTGAATAAGCCTCAGAATCCCATGAGCTTCCTTCAGTATGCACAGATACTGAAGAAGGTGAGGACTGGTCTTCTTGTACATTCACCTCTCTCTTTCCAGACACTGAATTATATACAGGGAAAATAACAAAACAGAAAATGCTATTCCAAAACGTGTGGGAGAATAGATGACCATGATCCTTCAAAATATTAAAAAGCACCTCCAAAGAACTCTTTCTGATAGCTGATCTAGGATCGGAAGTTAGTTTTGATAACCCTGCAATGAAATATCAGAATATTAACTTGAAGCAGAAAGAACAGGTAATATTTTTGGAAAATAAGGCCTGAAATATCCTTATGCAGATTTAGGTTATCTCAGTACTGCAGAGAATGGTGTTAAGCCACTAATTATTTGACTTTTTTTACACAAACATGGAGCTAAAGATACATTTATTTGTCACATCTAACAAGAGAAAAATAAGCAATTCTGTTGACAAAACGCAGCAATCATCAATCAAGACTTTAGCTTGAAAAACTTAATAGAAAAGCAACATACCGTGTATAAAGTGCATATTCAATAGAAATGCAAGAAATAACATTTATTTGGAATATCTTAAAAAGTGGATTTTACATCTAATACAATTCCACTAAATCGACTTGAAATATGAAATATGAGGTTTACATTTTTACTTATATATATAATTTTATCATATATTTATTCAATGTGGGATCCAATACACCTCACATCAAAAATTTGACAACTTGAACATTGGATTAGACATTAACAAGTAGTCCAATAATAGCTTGATGACAAGTAACACGATAAATCTTGTTAGGATAGACTTTAATATCATCTTATAAATTGATTTTAATATACTCAATTATACAAAATCGATTTAAACAGTAAAGTTTCCGGTGCTTATATAGTATAATTTAATCATATTTTTAGTCAATGAGATGCCTAACAGAAAAGAATATGTTTTTTGATCCACCGAGATGGTGGCTTGGCCACAGTACAAACAATTTTAAGTCAAATCATCTAAAGGCATATTACCTGATAGCAAAGGATTCCAAAAAGAAACATGATCATCGTTATCAGTATGGCCTTGTGCAACAACCGATGGGCCATCAAAACTGCTCTTCTTATTGTAAACAAGTCCTCCATCAGCAAGTCTGACTGCACAGAAACGAAGAAATGCAATTGCATTGAGGCTAACATCACTGTTGAATCGGCTATTTGTAAATGTCAAAAGGCAGCGGACGCAATCGGTGAAGGTCATTGTCTCTGTCTCAGTAATATAAGGAAAAAATTCACGCACTATTTTCTCCATGGTCTCAAATGCTAATAATACAATATTCTTCCGCTCATCAGCTGCAGCAGCTGTGAAAACCTGATAGCCAAAAACATTGCATGAGAAGTCATGATTGTTTCATTGTCTCAATTCACCAATGCTAACACATGACATGTACATTTATGATGCCCATTATCTGAACATGGTGTAAGAGGAAAACTTGCTAAATGAAATTATAATAACAATTTGCTGGTATACCAAACTTGTGTATTACATTTAGATTCTTGAAAACCCTCAATAGTTTGACTGGATATGCATCCTTGATGTCCCTTTTGTTTTGTTTGTATTCATTTTCTTTTGAAGAAGCTGTTTTAGTGGGTACAAACTTAGATCAATAGTTTAACTATTAACATTCATTCCTGAAATATATCACTTGGACAATCTAAATTGCCAACAAAATAATAAAATCAAATGTTTCAATGATAATGAATTAAAAACTAGACAACAACTGTAACCATTTCTATCTTCTTCAATGCATCTCTTGTGTATGCAAGTAACCAAATGTATATTTTTTCAAAAAAAAAAGAACAGTAAACAAACACAAAGTACTTTTTAATTTGTTTCACTTTTGTTAATAAAAGCAATTGAGCAATGTTTGACAAATTAATTTTTTTTATCAAATAGTTTGAAACCATATCTCAAACATGGGTTTGGGGGAGGTGAGGGGGAAACAAGCCAACTTCAACATTACCATAAAAACACTTTTCCAGCCAGATTTCACATTACTGACTCGACTAAGGACCATCTGCGAAATACACCGAACAATTAATTCTCTAATTTCTGTGGTGTTGCTTTTTTGCATAACGATTACGAATGGTCTCAAAAATTCATTCTGAAAGTTGTAATTAGCCAGCTCCTCACGCTCCAAAAATTTCATTGCAAGTTGTCTCAGGGAATCCATTGCAAAGATTGCAACTGACAAGTTTTCTGACAATCCAACTGACACAAAGAAATCTGAGAGAACATTCCATATGCGGGACCATACTAATCTGATGCGGTTCATATTATAATGCCTGCAAATGCAACCATGTTCTAGTCATAACTTAAGTAGTTTTAATGATCACTAGAATTATAATCATAAATGTGCTAGAAAATAACTTAGACTCATCAATTACAAACTATATAGAACGTGGTTGAGAGAACATCACAATCCTTTTCTTAAGGACTAATAAAATCAACAAAAGATCCCTTTTCATGCAAGAAGCATCTCCCTCATTTCAAAAGATATACCAATTAACATAATATGTACATGATTTATATTCACTTTGCAAACTCCATATAAAAAAAAATGTTACCTAAGAGATCTGAATGAATTTTACAAAGAGAACATCTATCATAAAAAGGACAAGGAAACTTACGCAATTTCTACTATTTTAGTGAGACCAAATACTCGGGGATCTGTTGGAGACTGTAATTCCAAGATGGAAACTTTGCAAAGTGCTTTGACAAATGCTACTATTGCTTCCCCATTCAGCCGTTGACTATGAGCAAAAACATGGTTCAATTCAAAGTTCCCAATCTGGTCCAGTAGATTCAAGTTTGAAATGAAATTATTTATCTGTTCTGTTGTTAATATTGCTGAAGCATTGACACCAATACTTGTACTGTCATACGAACTACCACGAACCACAGCCACCATGGCTGGATTCTGGAGTGTTCCTTTCTTAAAAGGAGAGAAACCTAATGTTTTCGGTGCTTTCTCATCGGTTTCATAATTACTTGAATTGAAGAACGTTGCATCACTTGGAGCACCTTCACCTAACAGTTGTAAGTGCTCAATTCGGGAGAGGCAAGTTAATATGTGTTCCCATGCTTCAAATAGATGATCTCCATCTTCAATTGCAATCGATATTATTGCCTGAAAAAAAAAAGATTTAAAACATATTACAATGACATGCATGACATTAAGTGGCTCATTCACATGATAAAAACAATGTACAAATCAAAGTAATCCATTCATTATTGCTTTTTTGATAGAAGACCAATATGACTAGAAATAGAATGACAGTAATATAGTGTGTTGTTAGTAGGATATGAAATGCAATACTAGAAGTTGTTGGTATAATATCAAATGTATTACTAGAAATTGTTAGAAGATTCTGAAGATTTCTTTGTAATTATCACTTTAGGGTTAGAGTTGTATATATATAGAGGCTAATGTACCGTTTCAAATGCATTAATTGAATAAGAATTTTCTTTCTTTCAGATTAATCCTTTCAAATTGGTATCAGAGCTTCGAATCTTGGGAGCATTGCTTCTGCAATTCTTCTTTACTGTCTTAGTTACGGTTCTTTTTAGGGTTGCCTAAAGTGCACTCATATACTTTAAATATTGAGGATGCTTGAAGTGCACCCAATGTGGTTTATCACTGTTGCCACAACCCATTTACTGTCCACAGACCTTTGCTGCTTGGAGCCATCATCAAAGTTGTCACCAGACTTTCGCCGGAGTGTCAAACCTTTTAAATAATCTCTATTATTTATTTAAGCATGGCAGCTCCACTAAGCAATGTAGAGCTTCTATCTTCAGATATACATGCACTAGATGCTGAAATTGAATGATTGAAATCTCTCATGGAGTCTATCATGACCGGTAAGAACTTCAATTCTTCTTTTTATGTTTCTAAAACTTTTATGTAATGACTCTTGCGTTCTTGACTTTGTTGCGACAAACTATATGACCCCTGATTCATCTCTTATAACATCATATGTTTCTCTTTTTAGTAACCACATTATTGTTGCCAATGGGACTCGTATCCCAATAACTTTTCTCTTTTGCCATCCCTCAACCTTAAAGATGTTCTTTATGTTCCTAACCTTTCTAATAATCTTATTTCTGTTAATAAACTTACCCATGACCTAAAGTGTTTTGTAACCTTCTTTCCTACTCATTGTGTTTTCCAAGATCTTGACACGTGGAGGACGATTGGAACTATTAAGTAAAGGTTGTATTGTTTTAACAACTTGGGAACTAAAGATAATATTAATACTTAAACAGGTACCTCATGTCTCCAATCTTGTACTACTTTTGTGTCCTCTCAAATTTGGCTACTCCACTATCGTCTAGGATATTCCTCATTTTCTCAATTTACCCTCCTTATTTGACAAATTCTTCCATATGGTAAAAACACAACTTGGAAAGTCAATTAAATGTTTATGTTCTGATAATGAGAGCGAATATATAAATCATGACATGTCTAAATTTCTTTATGAAAATAGTGTTGTTTATGAATTTACTTGTTGGATACACCACAACAAAATGACATTCCTAAAAGAAAAAATAGGCATCTTCTTGAGGTGACACAAACACTTCTTTTCCAAATTAATGTCCCTAAATCTTGTTGGGGAGTGGTTGTCCTCATTACTGCCTATCTTATTAACCGATTACCCTTTCTGAGTTTTAGATGGTCTGAGACCCATTGAGTTCATGTCTTCCTTATTTCCATATGTTCCTTTCCTTTCTAGTCTTCATAGTCAGATGTTTGGATGTATTGTGTTTGTCCATATTCATAGTCAATTTCTTCGAAAGTTAGATCTTAAAGTTGTTAAATGCATATTTATTGGTTATGCATCTAATAAAAAGAGATATCATTCTTACCATTCTCTGAGTTGAAATTTTTTTACCTCTACGAAATTGCTTTTTTGATGAAACTACATCTTTTTATGAATGTCCCTCAACTTCAAGGGGAGAGTTCTTTTGAATCTCTTGAATCATCTTTTGTCCCTTTCATAAAAGAATCATCTCATACTACTCATGGTACTCTTGATACTTCTCTTGACATATCTCGTATGGATATCTTTGAAGTTGCTCTTAACAAGGGCATCTTTGTTCTCGAGTCAGTGTTATCTCTAAAAATTAGTCATGTTTTTTAAGGTACTCATAATAAAGGCATCTATGTTCCCAAGTCAAGGACAACTCTGGATATTTGTCATCTAGAGACTTTCTTCCATATACAATACCAAAAGACGGACTTTAAGCCTAACGCACCTCACAAAACCGACTTGTAGGGCGAGGTTTGCACCCACTTATATACACTTAAATGGCCTTATCTCTAGTCGATGTGGGACTTCCAATACACCTCCCTCACGCCGAGGTATATACATCTCGAGCGTGGGATTAGACATTTTTAATGGGTGATCCGATAGCGGCCCGATAGCGGGTGGAACAGCATGCCCAACGACAATAGATATCGCTAGGATAGGCTCTAATCACGGTTCTGATGCCATGAAAGAACTGTACTTTAAGCCTAACTCACCTCACAAAACCGGCTTGTAGGGCGAGGTTTGCACCCACTTATATACACTTAAATGGCCTTATCTCTAGTCGATGTGGGACTTCCAACAGAGACAAAAGCAACCTAGCTTGATCCAACAATAGCAGCAATCACCTAACTCGGGAGTGAGTGCTCCTTCTTCTAACACCCTTGAACCTTTGGAAAATTCCTTGAATATTAATTGTGAGCCTGACCTTGATGACTTTCCCATTGGTTTGAGAAAAGAAATTCGGTCTTGTACAAAGTATCATATTTCTCATTTTGTATCTTCCAAAAACCTATCTATGTAGCACCAAAGTTTTCTCACTACCATCTATGCATCTGGGATTATGTATGGTCCGTCACGTGTAGGAAATTCACCTTAGGATATTGCATGTTCTTGGCTGTAAATTTGGTGACTTGGAAAAGTAAGAAACAAAATGTTGTTGCAAGGTCAAGTGTAGAGGCTGAATTCTGAGCTATGGCACAAGGGTGTGTGAATTGTTATGGCTGAGAATTATTCCAAATGATCTTAAAGTGACATGTGAAGAACCTATGATCCTTTATTGTGATAGTAAGTCATTAGTATTCTTCACAATCCAGTTCAACATGATAGGACCAAACATAGAGATATATTGACACTGTATTAAAGAGAAATTGGATAGTGACCTTATCACTACTTCCTACGTATGTCCCATCTAGGCTACAGTTAGTAGATTCGTTTACAAGAAGTCTTCCCATTGAGCCTGATTGCATGATCTCACACGCAATCTAGAAATGAAAGATATCCATTCACTAGTTTGAGGAAGTGTTGTTAGTAGGATATTAAATTCATTACTAGAAGTTGTTGGTATAATATTAAATGTATTACTAGAAGTTGATAGAAGTTGTTAGAAATTGTTAGAAGATTCTAGAGTTTTCTTTATAATTATTACATTAGGGTTAGAGTTCTCTATATATAGACTGATGTATTGTTTCAAATCATCAATTGATTAAGAATCTTCTTTTTTTCAGATTAAACCTTTCAAGTGTGTGAAATTGGCAACCGTCATTATAAACGGAAAAGGAGAATATGTTTATGTAAATTATTTGATTTGAGTAACGTTGATGACAGTTAAATCAAGATTCACTTACCTTGACAGCATCAACATTTTTTTGTTTCATATCTCCAGCACAATGTAGATACGTAAATTTGGCAACAGATGTAACAAAAGCATCCCTTTGAGTCTGCATGCCCATCACTGCAGTAACATGCACAGCATGTCGAAATCCTTGTAAGCATTGAGATGTAGTTACCCTGTCATCACTCTGGTCAATTGTTACACTGAATGCAGCCAGCATAGGCCCCCAACAAACTTCGACCATAAACCTCAATATAGCCACATCTGTGACAACATGATACGCAGATCTGCAAAAACAGGTAAATAGAATGTCTAAACTATGAAATGTATAGAAAGATAACATCACTCATGTAATAAATATTGACCAAATAGCATAAGCCTTCAAGGAAAAGAAAAATGCAAATATGGAAAGGATGTAAGGTGCAGAGCTAATACATGACAATAAATATATAACAACAAATAACAATAACCTTTTACCACCAGGTTGGGTCAGAAACATGTATCAAAAGATGAAATCCCCTCAAAAATCTGTCAATAGACATTATTTAAATCTAAATCTTAATATTTTCTTTATTACTTGGTTTGCCTATGCATCTCACTAATAGACTACAATCTATCTGATATACTCTCCTTATTGGGACTTCTTCAGGTCTTCTCTACAAAAGCTCAAGCCACCTACCATCTCTTTTTTCTTAACAATAGCTGCTACCTAATTTTCTCAAGCGCATGCATCCTCAAACTTGTCTGCATGCCATCATAACATTCTAATATCCTCAAGAATGAAATTTTCTCGATGTTGGCTTTCACTAACCGACATTCAGTCTCGCACAATATCACCGTCATAACATTCTAATATCTTCAACATTGAAATTTTCTCATTGTTGGCTTTCACTGACTGACATTCAGTCTCGCACAATATCACTAATCTTATAGTTATGTAGTAAAATTGGTACGTATCCGAGTATGGAACGTAACTAGAACAATATCTCACACACTCAAGTCAAGCAAAAGAATAATAAAAGAATGGAATAGAACGAATTGATATCTTTTATTGATGGTAATATCTGGGTAAACACAAGTAAACAATAACTGGGAGCATAATCTCCTTCAGTCATCCAATAA
Organism: Vigna reflexopilosa; assembly: GCA_027742785.1. Taxonomy (NCBI): domain Eukaryota; kingdom Viridiplantae; phylum Streptophyta; class Magnoliopsida; order Fabales; family Fabaceae; genus Vigna; species Vigna reflexopilosa. The sequence goes on along the minus strand of CM050921.1, from coordinate 70,761 downwards.
TTGGGAGCCGTCAATTATCCTGGAACATAACTTCCTTTACAAAACTCACAAATCAAAAGCATACTCTAACCCTAGACTCCTCCTTTATTTATACTAATTATTTCCCGTCCATACTGTGCTAAATCTTTCTCTAAAATATTACTCTAAATAAAATATTTCCCTAGAATATATCTACATTTAATATAAATATCCCTATATTTAATATAAATATCTCCCCTTATATTATCTTAGCATATATCCTTAATTATAAATATCTTATAATGAATATTTTCCTAGAATATATATTTATTTACTCTAATTAACTTATACTGAATATTCTCCCACCTTATACCCTAACATAACACCCCGCTGCAAAACAAGCTTGTCCTCAAGGTTGGAACTGTGAAACTTCATCTCCTAGCTTCTCTTCATCATCGTGTTATCATATGAAGGGTACTCAATGGTTGTTGCCCTCCAATTGAGGTCTGGAGGTTTGGGTGGTGGTAACACCTCCTCAAATGTCTTCCATTCTTCGTCTAGCATTCTGGTCACCACTTTTCCCGAATCGTAAGCCTTGAGGAAATGGCCTTCGATGTATTTTAGTACTTCACGTTGCTCTCCCCCTTCTGTCGGTGTATCAAAAACTCCAAGCCCACTGTTCTTTTTGATGGCCCACCTCTTCACATAATTCATTGTTCTCTCCCGGGCATTGATTCTTCCATTTGCCCGTCCTTCCAAAACCTTCATTCTTCCTTCTAGTACTAGCCCGTTCGGTTTTGGTAGTTTTCTCCCGTTCGGTTCTGACAGTCCTCTCACGTTCGAATCCGTCAGTCCACTACCGATCGGTTCCAGCAGTCCCTTACCGTTCGGCTTGGTAAGTCCTCTTTCTTTAGGTTCCGCCCGTTCGCTCTCGTTCGGATCCAACAGTCTGCTACCGTTTGGTTCTGCCAGTCCTCTCGCGTTCGAATTCGTCAGTCCACTACTGTTCGGTCCACCATCCTTCTCGTTGACAGATCCCTGACTTCCATCCGAATTTCCATCTAGATGTCCTCCCATCATCCTCATCAGTTTCTGTAATTCTTTTTGGATTGTTGCCGTCTCCGCCCGCATGGACCGCTCCATGTGCTCCAGTTTCAGCCCCATGCTTTCCAGTTTCCCTTTGACTGCGTTCATTTAGCCCCATCATCCTCTTTGTTTTTTTTTTCTCTCAATCAAAATTCGGCTGGCTCTCACTCCTCTTTATCAATCTGGCAGTTTCCTTCCTCACGCCTTTTCTCCTCTCTAACTATCCGGCAGGTCGGACCAATTGTTACGTATCCGAGTATGGAACGTAACTAGAACAATATCTCACACACTCAAATCAAGCAAAAGAATAATAAAAGAATGGAATAAGAACGAATTGATATCTTTTATTGATGGTAATATCTGGGTAAACACAAGTAAACAATAACTGGGAGCATAACCTCCTTCAGTCATCCAATAATTGGGAGCATAACCTCCGTCAATTATCTTGGAGCATAACCTCCTTTACAAAACTCACAAATCAAAAGCATACTCTAATCCTAGACTCCGCCTTTATTTATACTAATTATTTCCCGTCCATACTGTGCTAAATCTTTCTCTAAAATATTACTCTAAATAAAATATTTCCCTAGAATATATCTACATTTAATATAAATATCTCCCCTTATATTATCTTAGCATATATCCTTAATTATAAATATCTTATAATGAATATTTCCCTAGATATATATTTATTTACTCTAATTAACTTATATTATATTTATTTACTCTAATTAACTTATATTATATTTATTTACTCTAATTAACTTATATTGAATATTCTCCCACCTTATACCCTAACAAAAACTTTCCCTTAAGCTTGAGTGATACTTTTCTATCACAAATAAAACCTGAAACAATTTATATTTCCTCCATCCCATTTTAATACTTTGGTTTACATTTCCCTCTATTTCCCTGTCATTTTGTATTATAACCAAGATACTTAATGATTGAAGGCATGATTGTTGGTATGGTTTGGTGTTCGAGTTTCATGCCCATGCTAAAATTTGTGCACCGCTAGCTAAACTTCCATTTCATACACTTCATTTCCCTTTACATAAACGAAAGTCAAGCTTCAAAAGTTTATCTCCACCCGTATTGCTTCCCATTTATTTCTTTTCTCAACTCCCCAACCAGGACATATCATCTGCAAAATGCATGCATTATATGGTATCTGCCTCATGGATATATTAGCAAGTACAATGTGGTTAATTATATGTATAATTAACCATTTAATTGTATGTATAAATCTGGTTAGTTTTATTCACAAGTGGTTAAAAGCAAATAAACTTGATTGTATATGTTAAATATAATGAAAATTATATATTGGAATTAATCCCTTGTGTTAAATACACACATAGGGTTCTCTATTTATGATAGAAGAAATATGGGCTAAGCCCAAATGCAAAGGAATATGTAAGAATAAAAATAAAATAAAATAAGAACAATGTTTCCCTAATAAACATATAGGGACTATGTTTTCCTAATTAACATAAACACAATATAAACTAAATATAATATCTCTAACAGTATATAGGTATCAATATATGACTAATAGAGTCACGAGAATAATGATATTTTTAATGATAGTTACTTTGATTCATGAGTGGTTAATGATGTCATGAGTTATTGACTATCTCATGTGGTTAATTACATGTGCAAATATGATTAACTTTGTTTCACAAGTTGTTAACACTGTTATGAGGTTATTGACTGTGACTGTCAGATATGGTTAACTGCACTGAAGTTACGGAGATAACAAAGAGTAGTTAACCACTTTCAAAACAAAATTAAATGTGTTTAGATACATGATTAACAACTTGTGCTGGTGGACACCGGGTTTATATTTTCGGGTATAGGCTAATTGGTTCTCTAGTAAGGAAAAGAACATCCAAGACCAAGTTAAAGAGACTGGATTGAAGCACACCATTAGTGCAGTCCTGTAGACAGACAAAAATCTTTTGTGGTGCTTCATTTTATGTTCAAATTGAGTTTGTCTGAATGCAAAGCAAAAAGAGCTTTTGAGACCTTCTCTAGATGGAAAAGCTATATATTTCCAATAGAGAAGCTTCAAAAGCTTTTCTAGTTTGTACCTAAACAGGCTCACTCTAATTGTGACATTGTCTTACATATCTTTGTTTTTTTTACTACAAGCTAGACAAACACCTTTCATCTCTTACGCCTGCCACAATATATGGCTTTTCCATGTTGGTGACTATTCCTTTTAATCCTCTAATGTCTCCATTAATTCCTCCAATGTCTCTCCATTAATCTTTGAGCTACTGCTCCTTCAATTAACCTCCCAAAGATAAAACGAAAATCACTTTCTGTAATAACTTCTTAATTACTGTTAGGATATATGATGATAGGAAGGATGGGTTTAGGAGTAAGCATGTGGGGGTGTCAGTTGAAAAGGAGAAGTGGGTCAAAGTGTTATAAATAGAGCTCTAGTAACTCTGTAGGGGGCATCGAGTATTTTTGTGTAAAACCAGGCTTATTGCTTGTAGAGAGGGGTTATGCCCTCAGCCAGGGAGGTTATGCTCCCAATCCTTGGACATATACCCTCTTTTCTGAATAATACAGCTCTTTCATCCATCTCCTTTACTATTCATATTGTTGTGAGAGTGAGAATGATTAGGTTTAATAAGTAGGAACCTAACAAAGTGGTCCGACCTACCGGATATCCTTAGGAGAGGAGTCAAGAACGGATCAAGAAGTGGTCGAGAAAGGGGGAAGCATGGAAGGAAGAGACAATTCTTGGGAAAGGAGGATCGGCGAACAGAAAAGGGAGCTAGCAGAATTGAAAAGAAATATGCAAGAAATGCGGCAGAAAACCAGAGAATTCTTGCGAGTTCTTGAAGGAAGAGTGTGGAACCAGGAAAAGGGATTAGAAGGCAGTATGAGGTCTGTAGATGATCAACGTACTGTTCACGAGAATCAGAGAAGGAGAAGAGAATGTTCGGGGGAGGAACGAGAGCGAAGACGAAGGGGGGAAAAATTAAACGCATTAGAAGGAATAATGGAGGAATGAATGGCGGCAATGAAGTCGTCAATGGATGGACGCAAGGCGGAGATGGAGTCGTCAAGGGAGGAAATGAAGGTGAAAAAGACGGAAATTCGACAAGACTCGACAGCCACAGGCCGGGATCTTCAAGAAGTGAGGCGATTATCGAGGGGACGACACCGCATTCAAGGGGAACAGTCTGACGACAGTCAGGCGCCTATGAACGCCACTAGGAGTACGAGACGCGAGGACGAAAATAGGGGCAGGGAAGGTGAGCGGTTCAATCGGAGGAAGAAGGTGGAGTTGGCCGTGTTCGAAGGATTAGATCCATTGAACTGGATCAATTGGGCGAAGCGATTCTTCAAAATTCAAGGAGTAGCGTAAGAGGAGAAGGTACAATTAGCGTATGAGAGCATGGAGGAAAGCGCTGGCTACTGGTTCAGAGCCTGGAAGGCGAAAGCCAGGGATCGCTCTTGGAATGGGTTGAAGGAAGCTCTGGTAATAAGGTTCGGAACCGCCGTGGAGCGGTTGGCGGCTTTCAAACGGAAGGGGACAGTGGACGAGTCTTATGAGGGAACGGTTGTCGAACGGTCCAAGGCCGAGTGCTGTAATCCTTGCCGATTGAACGATACCGAGCGGTCAGAGGATGAAGAGGTGGAGACGGAGGAAGCTGAGACCGAAATAGACCGGAAACAAGGGGAGAGGTCCGCTTTATCGGCGGGAGGCTTCACTCAGCCACAAATGGTGAAGCCGAACAGGGTGATTGGGGGCCGAACGGGTATGATTTTTGAGCTCATAGGAGTAGCGGTCATCCTTGGTGTGGAGTGGCTAGCGAAGCTCGGGAAGGTGACGGTGGACTGGAGGAAGTTGGCGGTGCTGTACAAACAAGGACAGGGGGAGATAGCACTGCAGAGGGACCCCACTTTGGGACGAAGAGTGCTGGGCCCTAAGGCTTTAGTAAAAATGGATGAAGTGGCAGCGGGGCTAATGATAGGGGAATTGGGCTCATTTGAGTCCAGAAAAAGTAGCCCGAATTGTTTGGGCCTCATAGACAAACAAAAGAGGGAGATGGAGTTTTTATTGTTTGGGCTTCAGAAACCGAACGGTCGGGGACTGCCAGAACCGAACGAGAGAGGACTTCCGGAAGTGAAAGTGAGAGGTCTACTGCCGGACCCGAACGGAAGAGGACAGGAGGAACCGAGCGGCCCACAAAGGATGGATCAGTGGGAGAGAAGCGTATTTGGGGGACGAACGCGTGGTACGATCGCCGAGCGGTTCAAGACAGAATTAGACTGGAAGCAGACGAAGTTGCCCACTCTCGGTTGGAGGTCCTGTTCAGTCAAAAGCGATGAAGTGGCACGGGTCGATAGGGGACTGACCGTTTTTTACCATTATAGGACGAAACCGAACGGCCTTAATCATCATAGGACGAAACCGATCAGTATCGACTTTTATACATCAAAACCGAACGGTATTGGGGGTGACAGGAAGGAAAGCTGAAGAATGGAAGATAGTGGAGGAGGAGTTGCCACCACCTAAACCTCCAGACCTGATTTGGTGGGCAGTAGCCAGGGGATTCTCTTCATATGAAAACAAGATGATGAAGAGGAGCCAAGAGACCCAACTAAAGTTCCAACCTTGAGGACAAGGTTGTTCTGCAGCGGGGTGTAATGTTAGGATATATGATGATAGGAAGGATGGGTTTAGGAGTAAGCATGTGGGGGTGTCGGTTGAAAAGGAGAAGTGGGTCAAAGTATTATAAATAGAGCTCTAGTAACTCTGTAGGGGGCATCGAGTATTTTTGTGTAAAACCAGGCTTATTGCTTGTAAAGAGGGGTTATGCCCTCAGCCAGGGAGGTTATGCTCCCAGTCCTTGTATAGATACCCTCTTTTCTGAATAATACAGCTCTTTCATCCATCTCCTTTATTGTTCATATTGTTTGAGAGTGAGAATGATTAGGTTTAATAAGTAGGAACCTAACAATTACCCTCTCATGTAGCTTCATCTTATGGCTATGCGCTTAATATCTATATAATTAGCCTACTTTCGTAAGTCGTCCTTGTTTTCATACTCATACATAGGGATTAAGGTACTTCTCTACTCGTCTAGCATTATCCCCAATCTCATGATCTTGTTAAACTACCTTTCATATCTATATAACAAGCCATTTTGTGCCTTTCTTTTCTACTTCCCTCCATACCTCATGGTACATAATTTGGTCCTCTCTACTATACTCTAAACGCTCTACTATACTCTAGACACTCAATTCATATGACCAACCACTTCATAGGAAAATCTTACTTATTACATGCACTAAAAAATATGTAAATAAAAAAATCCATTGAAAACAACCAAATCAAAAAGAAACAAAATGCACTTCCAAAAAAATTAATAATAATATAAATAACTTTTGAATATCTTTTTGGTCCCTCAAGTATGTGTTTAGTTTCTTTTAGATCTCCCAAATTAAAAAAAAATGATTCTTTTCATTCCCTACAACGAAAATAGCCCACTTTTAGCCCTTAAGGTTATTTTCAGTAATCATGAGGCCCCCTAATGGGGACCAAAGAAGAAAGAGCCTAGCTGGTCCAGTTCTGAAACCAAATGCACTTCCAAAAAAATTAATAATAATATAAATAACTTTTGAATATCTTTTTGGACCCTTGACTATGTGCTTAGTTTCCTTTAGATCTCCAAATTAAAAAATGATTATCTTCATTCCCTACAACGAAAATAGTCCATTTTTAGCCCTTAAGGTTCTTCTCAGTAATCATGAGTCCCCCTAATGGGGCCCAAAGGTGAGCTATTTCCAAATTAGAGGAATGAAAAAATCACTTCCAAATTTGAAAAACCAAAAGAAAATTAGACCCAAGTTTAAGGGACCAAAGACAAGTATAAACCTAAAAATACAAATCCAAACAATGAGCACTGTCTTAGCTTACTCTGATTTTCGCGAACTTGATTTAAATTGCTCCTGAATATGCCGAATGAGAAGCCCATTTGCACCCACTGCTTTTTCCTCACTCTGCTTCCAGTTCACAAGATTGAGTATACCTTCTAATCCTAGCAATCTATTGAAGCTATTTGCTTGTTTATCTTGAGGAGCAGAAGAATCGGCATTCATTTTAATTTCATTTTTAACAATTTGGTCATAAAGTGCCCCGAGGTATTCTTCTGCTAAATCCTTTCCATCATCTATTCCTCGGTTGTTTCGAACAAAATCAGCTTTAGTCATCTGGAAAGTCATTAACAGAGAATATGCACCACAAAAATCAGGTCAAACCTATATTTGTCATTGCAAGATATCCTTACAATCTCAATTTTGTAAAACAGTAGATCAATATAAGTAGTTTTCAAAATAATTTTAAATGTGATCGTTCATGGTGTTCACTGTGTTTCCCTGACATAGCTAAAATTTAACATAACTACCAGAAGAAGACAAATAAATGGAATGAGAAAATTACTGATATTTTCAAAGCCATATTCAGAATAATGTGTCTAAACCAAATTGCCTTCAAAGGATAATTTTCTATTATTATATTCAAATTTCATCAGTAAAATAGGATGTATCAATCATTAAATTTTAGTTAAGCCTGATAGAAAATAAACCACAACAAGATTGGGCACCAATTAATTCACAGAGCTGATAGTCTAACTGCTGAGCCTAAGACATGATATAAAAGATTCAGCCACGTCAAACCTTATCTTTCACCATATTGTTATGAGCATCTGTATTAAGCATTATCACAGAGTAAGCGAGAATGTAGGCAGTATCTGCACTGCGAAAAGAACTAGGGTTGCATTTGCAGTAGCGCTCAGCAAACTTCTCCATGATGCGATCAATTTTTTGTGCCTCACCAGGCAACCTGAAGCCCTGAAGGAAAAACCGAATAGCTTCACCAAAATCCATCTCTTTGAAGTTAAAGGAATCGACATACGCATGCATAACTTTTAGACAAAACTCTTCCCTTTCTCCCAAATAGTCACCAATCTTGGTCTCATCAAGGCCAGCTGTGTTCTTCAGGAACAGTGCCACTTGTTCTGGAGAACTACCAACTTTTTTGTTGCTTATCAAAAATTCAATACCCTTTGGAGGTTTTCGATTAAAAAGTGATATGCCTCTCTGCATTTAACCCAGAAAAAAAAATCAGCACAGAACATGAACATTTGAAGCTCAGGAAGGTGTAATTATGCAAAAATGGAATTCGTTGGAGCAGGAGAGATAGAAAAGAAATTGCAGACAGAAACACACACAGGTTTTTGTGTAGGTAAAATCACCAATCATAACTGAATCTATGCTAGTATAAGAGGATAATTTAACATGATGATGATATAACATTAGTAGTCCTCTGAACCAAGTACTGGATACCTGAAGTTCAATTTTATATGCTCGACGTTGCTCTAATGTGGCAGCATCTGAAAATTCAGAATTCACATCAGGATGCAGCTCATGATCAGAAGCATTTCCTTCTTCTACATTTGACATTAGATAAGTTTCGGCAGTGCTACTGCTTTCTGGGCTCTTTACTACATCAAAATCTCCTATCCTTATCTGCTGGTCCATCCACGCTCCCATTGACTTAATAATACTGACCAAGCACTTCACAGATTCATGTCGGAAAGTAATATCCTGTGCTGGAGACAAAGCTGTAGTTGACCCTGTAGGTGGTCCCAAAGCAGTTTTCAGAAGGCCATTGACAATCCTGAAAATATCTGATGGAATTATAAGAGTTTAAATACTAAAACACGATGCAAAACAAAACAAACATAAGTAAATAAAAAACTGTCTATTATATTTATGAAATAGTGAAAGAGATGAGGAGAAATCTCCCTTGTGTGTCTTTGCATACACATAGGGTAATGTATTTATAATAATAAAAATGTGGGCTAAGCCCAAATACAAATGAATATGTAAAAATAAAATAATAAGAATAAGGACTATGTTTCCCTAATAAACATATAGGGACTATATTTCTCTAATTAACATAAACACAATATCTAACACTCCCCCTCAAGCTGGAGCGTATAAATCATATGTTTCAAGCTTGTTACAAAGATAGTCAATTCTAGATCCTCGCAAGGACTTAGTAAATATGTCTGCCAACTGGTTGCTTGAGTTAACGAACTCAGTCTTGATATCTCCGGATATGATTTTTTCTCTAATAAAATGGAAATCAACTTCAATGTGTTTGGTTCTCTCATGGAAGACAGAGTTAGAGCTAATATGAAGAGCAGCTTGATTGTCACATATAAGTGTCATGTGAGTGACATCTCCAAATTTCAATTCACTAAGTAATTGTTTAAGCCACACAAGTTCACAAGTAGCTGATGCCATAGCTCTATATTCTGCTTCTGCGCTGGACCTAGCCACAACACTTTGCTTCTTACTTTTCCAAGATATCAGGTTGCCACCAATAGAGACACAATATCCAGAAGTATACCTCCTATCAGAAGGGGAACCAACCCAATCAGCATCTGAATAGCAAACGATTTTTTTATCGTTGTTAGGACCATATAACAAACCTTTTCCAAGTGATCCTTTAATATACTTCAGTATGCGAACAACTGCATCCCAATGGTCTTCACATGGGGAGTTAAAGAATTGACTCACCACGATAACTGCGAAGGAAATGTCAGGACGCGTAACAGTAAGATAGTTTAATTTACCAACTAATCTTCTATAATGTTCAGGATCTGAGAAAGGCTCCCCCTGATTTGGTAGGAGCTTGATGTTAGGATCTATAGGTGTCTTAACAGACTTACAATTCATTAACTCTGTTTCCTCCAAGATGTCTAACGCATACTTCCTCTGAGATATGACAATACCATCATTGGATTGTGCTACTTCAATACCCAAAAAGTACCGGAGTTTGCCAAGATCTTTGGTTTGAAAATGGTGACAAAGATGCTGTTTCATCTGAGAGATGCCAAGGTAGTCGCTTCCTGTGAGAACAATGTCATCGACATACACTATTAAGTAGATACATCCAGCACTTGAGTGGCGATAGAACACTGAATGATCCGCTTCACTGCGAGACATACCAAATTGTTGAACAACACAGCTGAATTTACCAAACCAGGCCCGAGGAGACTGGTTTAGGCCATATAGGGATTTGCGAAGACGACATACCAATCCATATGACTCCCCCTGAGCAACAAAGCTAGGCGGTTGCTCCATATAAATTTCTTCATGCAAATCACCATTAAAGAAAGCAATTTTGACATCAAGTTGGTAAAGAGGTCATTGTCGAAGAGCGGCTATAGCAATGAATAGGCGAACCGAGGTCATTTTCGCCACTGGAGAAAAGGTATCACCATAATCCAAACCAAAAATCTGTGTGTAGCCTTTGGCAACCAGTCGAGCCTTCAAACGATCAATTGTACCATCAGGGCCAACTTTGATAGCATACACCCACTGCAACCAACAACAGACTTTCCAGATGGTAATTGGACAAGCTCCCAAGTTCCACTTTTCTGTAAAGCACTTAATTCATCCAGCATGGCTTGACGCCAACCAGGATGGGTTAAGGCATCACTCACAGACTTGGGAATTGACACAGAAGAAATGGATGAGAGACATGTATAAAAAGATGGAGATAACATGTGGTAACTAAGAAGAGTATAATGGGGGGAAGGCTTACGAGTAGAGCGTATACCTTTACGGAGGGCAATAGGCAGGTTAGACTCATTTGCTGGAGCCGGAGGAGACACAGGAGGTGAGTCATGAGGGAGATGATTGCGGTGACTATAAACCTGAAGGGGTGGAGTTGAAGGACGATCCTATGGGGAATGAGAGTCTAAAGGATCACAGACAATAGGAATATCAACAGTAGTAGGTGGAGGTACAAAACTAGAAGATAGATGTGAAAAATAAAACGAAGATTCATCAAAAGTGACATCAGCGGAGATAAAATGACGATTGAGGGAAGGAGAAAAACACTTATAGCCCTTTTGTGACCGTGAAAATCCTAAGAAGACACATTTGTAAGATCTAGGAGATAACTTATCAAGACCAGGACTAAAATCATGAACAAAACATGTAAACCCAAAAACTTTAAGAGGTAATGGATGTAAAGGGTCTTGAGGAAATAAGATAGAATGAGAAATTTTGTTATCTAGGACAGAAGAGGGCATGCGGTTGATGAGATAACATGCAGTGAGAATTGCATCACCCCAAAAACGCGAGGGTACTTGGCCATGAATTAGAAGTGTACGAGTTGTTTCAATGAGGTGTCTATTCTTGCGCTCAGCCATCCCATTTTGTTGAGGAGTATAAGCACATGAGGTCTGGTGAAGAATGTCATGAGAAGTCATAAAATGTTTAAACGGTTGAGAAAGGTATTCACGGCCATTATCACTGCGTAAAGTTCGAATAGAAACCCCAAACTGTGTTTTTATTTCATTAAAAAATGATTGGAAAATAGAGAACAACTCAGAACAATTCATTAAAAACAACCAAGTACATCTGGAATAGTCATTAATAAAAGTAACAAAATACTGAAATCCTAAAGTGGACTTAACACAATTAGGTCCCCAAATATCAGAATGAACTAATGAAAAAGGAGACGACGCTCGTTCTGAAACACTACGAGGAAAGGAACTACGAGTATGCTTTCCTAACTAACAAGACTCACACGACAAGTTGGATAACTTCGACAAACTCGGAACAAGCTGCTGCAGTTTGGCAATACTGGGATGACCTAACTGAGGATGAAGAAGGGATGGTGACTCCATGATGACGCCAACATGTGAAGAAGGGCGGAGAAGATATAGGCCATGAGACTCATATCCTGTACCAATCATGTATTTCGAACTCCGGTCCTGCAAACAAACAGAATCTTTAGTAAATGAAATAACACAATTAAGGGAATGAGTTAGACGACTGACGAACAATAAATTGAAAGGAGACCCAGGGACATAGAGTACATGATCAATGGATATGGACGAAAAAATATGAACAGTACCAATACCATGAGATGAGACTCTAGACCCATCAGCCATTGTTACCAAGGGTAAATTATCCGGACATGACAAGGAAGAAAACAAGGACTTGTTACTAGTTATATGATCGGTGGTGCCCGAGTCAAGGACCCAAGATCCGAGGGAGTGAGTCAGACCAACAAAAGGTGTACTTGTGCGTGCAACAGATGCAGATGTAGTGGAACTAGATTGTTGACGATCCTCATACCATCTAAGAAATTCGTTGAAGACTGCAGGGTTATCTACAGTATTTGATGAAGTAGGATGGTCTACAGGCTGAGGAGGTGGATCAGAATTAGCCATTGCTACAGATCGAGGAGGACGTCCATGAAGCGCATAACATCTATCAATTCTGTGACCTAGCTTGCCACAATGGTCACATTTTGGTCGTCCTTTACCTGGCTTGCGAGACCGACTATTATCATCACGTTGGGCAACCATAACAAAGGAATCATCAATATGAGGAGATGTCTCAATGACTGGTTTGCTTGGAATACGCAAAAGAGCAGAACAAGTATAAGTAAAGTTGGGTATGACAGGAGAACCCAAAATCTGATCACGAACATGGGAGGAATCATCAGAGAGTCCGTATAATGCCAACCGCATGAAGAACTTTGATCGTTGTTCCAGTTCTCCAGCAGGAGTGGAAGCAGGAGGTAATAGCTCATTAAAATCATGAAGGAGGGCATGAACTTTACCCAAATATTCTGTCATGGGACCAGGATTGCACGGACCAATAACAGTGAATAGATCCTGACAAACACCATAAAGACGCTGAGTGTCATTCGTGTATAATAACTTCGCTTGTGCCCATACTTCTGAACATGTTTCATATGATCGAAACATCTGTTTCAGAGAACAGTGAATGGTGGACTTTATGACGATGCATAACTGGGCATCAATTTTCATCCAACGGGAAGTGTCCTCTGTGGTAGTACTAGTCACATTTTTACTAAAGTGATCTATATACCCCTGACTCTTCAACCAAAGTTTGATGTCGGACGCCCATGTTGCATAATTCGTGCCATCTAACTTGTCAATGGACAAGTGTACATTCACATAATTGGTGTATATTGGGGAATCAGATGAGGCACCAGTAGAAGAAGATGAGGCACTAGCAGAGGTGGTTGTAGACGAGGAAGACGCCATGGAGAGGGAGAAACCCTAAAAATTCAACGTGCTCCGATTGACGCAACGACCACAGATCCAGAAAGAGGGAGAGGAGGCGATCACGGCGGTGCTGGTCGGCGGCAGTGGGCTCCGGCGACGTGCCGGCACGCGCGGCGGGAAGCGGCGGATCTGCAACTTTTGCGACGGCGTGTGGAGGCGCGTGGGTGCTCCGATCGCCGTGATCTTTGGACCACGATGGTCGCCTGGCCGAGACGATTCGGATGGAGTGGTCGTCGGTCGATTCTGGAACTCCGGCGACGGCGGCGACGGCGGCGATTGCGACGGTGATGAGTACCGGAGACCGTGGAAGAGGCTGTAACAGAACCTAAGCTCTAGATACCATATGAAATAGTGAAAGAGATGAGGAGAAATCTCCCTTGTGTGTCTTTGCATACACATAGGGTAATGTATTTATAATAATAAGAACGTGGACTAAGTCCAAATACAAATGAATATGTAAAAATAAAATAATAAGAATAAGGACTATGTTTCCCTAATAAACATATAGGGACTACGTTTTCCTAATTAACATAAACACAATATCTAACAATATTCATACTGCAGACCTTGAATAAGCTTTAACTCTTGGAACAGACAATAACACAAGTTTCTCAATAACACAAGCAAGGAAACAGGTATGACCTAAAACCCAGTGACTCAGTGAAGCCCTCAATATGACATTCTACTCTAAACAACATAATCTTTTATCAGAACTTGTTACAAACATATTTTTATTAGGATAAAAAAAGTACTCAATATCTCTATATTGATGAAGCAAAAATACATTTAGAATCTTTCCATTCATTTAAACATATTGTTATTTCCTTATTTTTGGAGTTTGATTGTTATGTAATGAGAATGTAATTTTTCCGATTATTGTCAATAAAATAATTCTTTACTTTCTTATATAGTTGAAGTCTTTCAAATCCCTGTTTACAATAATATCCTACCAGTTTTCCTCTAACTCTCCCTGTTTATTAAAGTTTAAATCATGCAGTATCAAGCTCTATAGCTATTTTCTCAAGCCCATTTGATATCCTTAAGAGACAGCTTTTATCCTCCTCCAAAACATGTCATCCACCACTAAAGAATTACCTGTCAAAGTACCAATATTCCAAGATGCATTCCTAATCAGACACTTCTAAACTAGCTTCTTTATACACATCCATCCTAGAAAATGTGAGCAACCTCGCTCATTTAACATTACATCTAGGTGCTGATGTACCCGCTCTAGCTCATTTAATTTGACATTATACTTGACTCACACTGCATGTTACTTGTGGGTAACAAACGAGCATTAGCAAAAATCTTGTGAGTGATCCATGTTTGGTACATCGAAAAGTTTTACATTAGTAATAAAAAGCCTAGCACAACTCTCCTTTATATTATATTTCTGATAAAACTAATTGTAATGTTCAAAATTGTAGATAAAGTATTCAACAATCCTAATTTGACACCAATTAGACCCAAAAAATCCAAATCCCTTTGCCCCAATACAAATCCCAAGATACTCCTAGGATTGAAGTTAGTCAGCATTCTTTTTTTTCTATCAATAAATGAAAACATGATTATTCCTCATTTTTTGTTTGGTAATCAAGTTTAATTATTATGTAAGCCTTTTGAAGTATCAACCCATTTCTGTTCTTGGAAACTGACCACTAACAGGGTATAAAAGAACAGCAAAATATCACAAAAGCAAGATACCTTTCAAATATGTTTGAAGCATCCACATCACAATCATAGTTGACAAAAATGTCAATAATAATCTGAGGATCCTGAGATATTTTGTCCAATAAATTGAGAACGGTCATCTTTTGTACAAAACTAGGCTGAAGAACATTCTCTAGAACTCGAAGGATAAGCATGGGAAAGAACATGCCAATTTCCTTTTTCAAGCCTGATCTGAATTTTGTTAACAAGTTCATGAAAATGGAACACTGAAGTTGGAAAATGGCCATTGCTGAGAGTGCACTGTTCTTTAATAATGACAAGCAAAGATATTGCTTGATGGCATTGAGAAACCTGCCCCATGTAAAAGAAAAATATAGGTGTCATGACAAATTATTATCAATAATATTGAAAAAGAAAAAGATCCTAGGGAAAGAACCTTTTCACATACCTAAGTCAATGCCATTAAACACACAAACAAGAATACTCTATATGATACTATTTATATACTCTATCTTAAGTTCGATCATATATATTATATGAACCAAGCTATTACAAAACATAGAAAACCAAAGGCACTCAAGAGACTTAACAAACACATCCATTAATTATTTACAATCAAGAGTATTACAAAATTTATTTAATGCCAAAACAACTTAAAAGAGAATAGTTAAAGTACGTACATTCTAAGACGCAATGAACCTAGCTATACCAATTATGTCATTTGGACAAAATAAACTTAAAAGAAACTCTTATCTTCTAAAATATTCCTATTTCCAACATTTATTCAAATTTTTGAAAAGCAAGTAGTGCCCAAAAATTAGACAACCATCTCTTGCATGAAGTGGAAGTCCACCTTTATGTGTTGTGTGCTTTTATGTAAAATTGAATTGGAGGAAATCTAAAGATTGTTTGACTATCACGTATTAGTAACGTTGCATATGCTTTATTTCTAAAAAACCTGGGTTCTAAAAACATAGGAGTGCAGAGCTAAAAGATGCCATGGATCAATATTATGCTTCTGGACTTCAACGGGGAAAACATCCTCCTTGTCATTTATATCAGGAAAAGTGGGAAGGCAAAATGGATTTTTAGCTCATTGATAGCATGATGGACTAATGGCCGATACAACCACAACATACCTGATCTCATCTGTAATTGCCACTCCGAAAAAAATATTGTGACAGGTTAGCCATAACTATCAGCTGCCATGATGCTATGTGATAGCAATCAGCACAGAGTAGGAGAAGAGAAAAAAAGAAATCTGTAAATTATTGCTCACTCTGTCCAAAACTACAGAGGAGAAGGTTTGCTCACTATACATGATACATTGACCTCAATCCCAAGTCCCAAATTCCACCTCCCTCCCCCCTCTCCCCACATGCTCCTCCCCTCTATATTCTCCCTTTCTCTCTCTTCAAAACAGAAAAGATTCCTCACCAGATCCCACCTCCAGCTCACCTGCCACACAACAATTCTGTTAAGATCCCAATGATTGGGTGTGTGCTGGTGGAGCCCAAGAAATAGGTTTCCACTTCTTCCTTTCATACACCTCACTGAACTTCCCACTTTGCCCTTTTCTTTTAAACTGATACTCGTATCAACTCCATCCCTCATAATTTTCACCTTGTCCTCAAGGTGAAGTTCAGGGAAGTAATTCTCCATATTTTGTAGAGATTCTCACGAATTGTCACATGATGGCATACCCTTCCATTTGACTAACACCTCCGAGGCCTTGTCTTCTCCTTCTGTAAGAGCTAGAATCTTTTCTAGTTGCATTTCCAGCTCCCAATTCACAGTTATACACAGAGGAAGTGGCTGCACCATTACCTCTGTTCACACCATTGGCTTGAATAAGGAAACATGAAAAACTAGATGGACCTTGCTACCTTCCTGCAACTTCAATTTATAAGCTACCTCTCCCACTCTTTCACTTATTTCATAAGGCCCATAATATCTAGGACTCAAATTTTGATTAATTCTCTTGGCTAATTCTTTTAGCTTATAAGGTTAGATCTTCCAGTAAACTCAATCTCCAGTCTTGAATTTCACCTTTCTTCTACCCTTTTATATGGTTAGGGATTAGTGGGTTAGGTTTGGTCCCCTTATGATTTATTGCCTTTTCTTATTTCTTTTATGAAATTTTGAGGTGTTCCCTACGATTGATGTTTGTGGTGCCAAAATAGTTGGGATGGCAAACAAAAAAGTGATGCCTTAGAACTCTCATTTCTATTAAAAAAAGAGTAAAGAAAAACTATAAATATAAGCCCATTACCTAACAAGTTCAAGGGCAAAGAGATTTCCTACGATATCAGCAACCAAATACACCAAAGGACTACCCCGATAACATCTTTAACTAAATTTTAGTGTTCAGTTTTAATTTACCAAATATTTTCAAATTTTGCTCCAACGAAGGTGGTGTGGTCATGGATAAAGGGACACTTACACATGGAGGAGTAACTACAAGAAGCAAGGAAAAAGCTCAAGAAAGGGAGAAGAGAGTCCAAGCCATCAAGGAGGCTTCTAAAGGAGTTTTGACAAGAAGCAAGGATAAAGAGAAAGAGGAAGAAATTCATCAAGCCAACAAGACCATTGGGACTCTTAGAATTAGTAGATATAGCTTAGAAAGGGTTAAGCAGCCTTGTACTCATATTATAGCATCATTTGGGGTCAATTCCTTATAGATTGCATTGTTTGGTTTATAGGATACTTAAACCTAAGTTGGAATGGCTAATCTAGGCGTTTTCTTTGTGTTTGGACTTGGCTTGCTCACTGCCAAGCTCTTATAAATAGGGATCAAGTGGCCAAGCTTAGACACCTCATTCCCAACCAAACTATCCAAGCAAACAACCAAGAATCATCTTCCAAGGCCTTCCATAGCTCTCAGCCTTTTTACACTACACCATCCAAATAGCTTCCACAATTCAAACCAAACCTATAATCATCCTTCCCCAGCTGTCCGCAACAAAACCCTTCAAACCCCAAACCAGAATTCAAAGCTAGCATCTTCTATTCATAGCATTTGCAACCTCTAACCTCTTGAGCCTCCAAGAAACACTTCAAGAACTAGCCAATAACCTTATAACATCTAACCAAAACCAACCTACCTTCTTTCCTTTGCTTCCTTAAGCTAGCTGAACAAAAACCTAACTAAAACACATCCAAGAATCTAACCTTAAGCAAGGTTCTTCTTCCTAACTCTTCTTCACCTCTTTGGAACATGAGTGCTCAGTCCAACGACAAAAGAAACTTCCCTTGGTTTCCATCAAGAGGACACACCAAGAATTCCCCAAGAAGCTCAAAAAAGCAGCGCCATTATAATACGAGAACTACAAATCTGTACCAAATTGTTTGCTTTGATCCTGTTAATGAGTGGGAAACTGCGGACGTATAAATGAATTTCTGTCTTTCATACAGCTTGAGTGAAAACACCCACAACAAAACATGCCAGAGATCCAAATTCAAACTTAACAACAAATGTGAGCAATTGTAATCTACTAGTTTCTCTAATTCTCACATCTCTATATAAGTGAAAGTGTCACTTCAAGAAACCCTTAAATAGAATAAAAATTCATTCTGTGTGAGTTATGCAAAAAATAGAGACGAAAATTACATTCAACAAATAGTGATTGTAAGAGAATGTGAGTAATTGTAATCCATTAGTTTCATTACTTCTTATATCTCTGTGAAAGTGAAAGTCACACTTCAAAAGGCCCCTGAATAGAATAAAAATGTATACTAGATGAAAAATTACAATCAACAAATAGTGATTGTAAGAGAATCGTAGGTATAACATTACTTGCCTCTCATTCACGCGCCATACTGAACCACCAGTATCCATGACTACCTTAAGGAGCTCTAATGACAAAATTTTCCCTCTCAAGAGGATACGATCATCAGGGTGCTGTTGAGATGAGAATTTCATGGACAGTTTGCACAAGTTTTTAAAAAGAAGAAAACCATCCTCCCTTATTTTACTACCATCAGCTCCAGCTTCATTATCCGACTTGTCGGTACCTGTTTCATCCGCTGCTTTGGGCAACGGTATACGGACTTTCTGGACTTCCACAGGAAGTGATATTGAAGATGGTTTGATAGGAGGACCCTCACTGGCCTCCATTATCTCGTTGATAAAATTTTGGCAAAAGTGTATGGAATTGCCCTCGTTCAAATTCTTATCTGTGAATTCCAAAAGTTCACTGACAGGAACCTTTCTAAGGAAGACATCCATGGAGTCTTCCTCGACTCTGGTGAAAACAATGATCATGATCTGGGCAAGAACCGATTTAGCACAGATCTGATTAGTGCCGTTGACTCCCCCGAGGTATACATTATAACATGTTCTCACAATTTGAATGAGACTGTCTGCCCGGATCAAAATGCTGGGGGATCTTACAGCCGAGAGCAATACTCTCAGCACCCATAGTTCAACTGCCTCCTCCCCAAGGCCACCCGACTTACAGATAGCATCAATCATATTGAAGACAACGTCGGACTGCGAAGCATTCGAATTGGCGGGGCGATTGATCTCCCCGCGGATAAGGCCGAGAGAGAACAATTTAAAGGTGCATTCAAGAGCAGGCTCAACAACCTTAGGGTAGGCAGAGTCAAGCGCGAGAAAGAGAGGTTGAAGGACACTGTCGGCATCTGAAGAGGAAAGGCCTGGAACAGGAGATTGGGTGTCGCCTGAACTAGAGTCAGAGTCAGAGAGGGATTCGAGCTTGTCAAGGATGGATTTGCACGAAGAGACAAGCTGAGAGTGCTTACGCCAGGCGGCGTTCTTGATGATCTTGTCCAGTGATGGACCTACAACTCGGCCGCAGCGGGAAGGACCTCCAAGAGATTGCGATGCGGACATTTTCTTTCAGAGATGAAAAAAACAGGATCATAGAATTTGTTCACATTCACTGATGTGTGTGAACCACGGAAACAACTCAAAATCTATATGCGTTTCTCCGAGTCCGTTCACATATTCATTCTCCTATCGCCTGGAGATTTGGGAATTTGCATGCATGAAGCACAATATAAGCATAACTCCCTCATTTGCTGGTTGAGAGTCTCTGCCTCCTGAACCTACGTTTGCGTAATAAGGAAAACAATTGTCTAGCTAACCGGGCAACATCTACCACATGGTGAACGGGTTTTGTAGATCCGACCCGATCTAACCAATTGGTTTGAATTTCAAATTTTAATTAATTTAAATTTTGGTATTTTTATTCTCTTCAAAAACTTTACTAGTACGTTGTAGAATATTGTTTTATTTCAATTTTAATTTAATTTTTTTAAAATATACTGTTAAGTCACACTATAGTATAATTGACTATTATTTTACAAGTGGATACCAAATATGAATAATATATATATATATATAATTAATTTAAATTTGGTATTTTTGTGACAAATTATTCTAATTTGTTATTCTCCACAAAAAAATTACTAGTAGTAGTACTCACGTTGTAGAATATTGTTTTATTTTTAATTTTATTTCAATTTCAATTAGTTTTTTTTAAATATACTGTAAGTGACAAGACAATATAGTATAATTGACTATTATTTTACCAAGAATAGCAGACGTAATTATATTTGGATTTTGGTATTTTCGGGACAAATTATTGTTATTCTTTTCAACAAAAATTTACTAGTACTAACGTTGTAGAATATTTTTTTATTTCAATTTCAATTCTATTTTTCTTAAAATATATTGTTAAGTGACAATATAATATAGTCGAATCATTTTACAAGGATACCAAATATGAATAATAGATATACTTTTTTTCAATATTAAATCCAATTTATTGTTAAACATAAACAATATTTTAAAAATTATTCTATCATATTAGTCACATGATTAATAAAACTTTTAGTTTTAATTTTAATTTTTTTTCCTAATTTAATGCTCTCTCTTTTTTTTTTAATTTTCACTTTATTTTTCATAAAATCAACTTCTTTCCTCTGTCACTTCCTTGCCCTAATCAAAATATCAAATTAAACATTACATTCTTTACCTTTTCCCAACCCTCTCTCCCCCTCACACGCTTGACTCTCTCGGCCACCGGCGGTCTGCCGCTAAGAAAGGAAGCCACCGACGTCACGGCCGTCCGTCACTTGCTCAGGACCCTACCGCTGACAGCCACTCTGATCGTAATTTTTAGAAAATAAATTCTGGGCTGCTTTCTTGTTCTTGTGTAGTTGTTGCAACTTGTAGGTTGTTCTCGTACAGAAGAAATATTTCTGAAATTATTTAATTTATTGCTTTTTAGTATAGTAGAGTTTTCGTGTTCATGTAAAGGAGTTGTGAGCTGCATTTCTAGCTCACATTTTGTAGCCTTTAACTACCGTTGGCTGAGCTTATTTTAGACTTATATTATGTCTGGCTAATGGCTTTATCTATATGAGTTCTGTGTAAGTTGATGATCTACTTTGTACTATTCTCTTCCCCCATTAAGAATATGGTATTCTTATTCACATTTGTTTCTGACGTACTGGGATTAGACATGCCAGGTCGTATCTTTGCCGTTTCATTAAGTTTGAAATTCTAATTGATTACCTTTTCATCATTTATTTATGGATTTCGTCTAAAGTTTGAACCTGTCAACTCACCATTGTTGGGACAATCCTGATCACTTTTCGCTTGCTCCCTTGCAGCACATATGAGTATATCTAGACAGCGTACCCTTGGTGGCGGGGGTCATCATGTTTTGGACTACTTGAAGCGCATGCAGGCAGAAAATCATTCTTTCTTTTATGCAGTCCAGGATGACAATGATCTCTTGTGTGGTAATATATTTTGGGCTGATGCAACATCTAGAACAAACTACTCTTATTTTGGAGATGCTGTTATATTTGACACAACCTACAAGACTAACCGATATAGGGTGCCATTTGCCTCTTTCACTGGGTTGAATCATCATGGACAACCCGTGTTATTTGGTTGTGCATTGATTCTCAATGAATCTGAGTTATCATTTATATGGCTATTCAGGACTTGGCTTCATGCCATGTCTGGCAGTCACCCTGTCTCCATTACAACAGATTTTGACCCTTCAATACATGTTACTGTTGCCCAAGTTCTCCCTTCAACTCGCCACCGGTTTAGTAAATGGAGCATATTTAGAGAAACCCGAGGCAAACTGGCTCATTTATATCAATCGCATCCTGCTTTTGAAACTGAATTCAAGAAATGCGTTCACGAGAGTGAGACTACTGATGAGTTTGAATCTTATTGGCATTCACTCTTGGAAAGATTCTGTGTCATGGATAATGAATGGCTTCAGTCAATGTACAATGCACGACAACATTGGGTTCCTATCTACTTGCGGGATAGTTTCTTTGGGGAAATATCTTCAAATGAGGGAAATGAGTCTTTGAATTTTTTCTTTGATGGATATTTGAATTCATCCACCACGCTACTGGGATTGGTTAGACAGTACGAGAAAGCTGTATCAAATTGGCATGAAAGAGAATTAAAAGCAGATTATGAGACCACTAATAGTAGTCCAGTTTTAAAAACACCATCTCCTATGGAAAAACAAGCTGCCAGTCTTTACACGAGAAAGATATTCATGAAATTCCAGGAAGAGTTAGTAGAGACTCTTGCAAACCCTGCTACAAAAATTGATGATTCAGGAACCATCACTACATATAGAGTTGCCAAATTTGGGGAAAACCAAAAATCTCACGTTGTGACTTTTAATTCTTTTGAGACAAAAGCTAGTTGCAGTTGTCAGATGTTTGAATATTCTGGAATTATTTGTAGGCATATATTGACAGTCTTCAGAGCTAAAAATGTTCTCACTCTTCCATCACAGTATTTGTTGAAACGCTGGACAAGAAATGCTAAAACTGGTACATTGTTAGAAGAACATGCATCTGAATTGCCAAGTAGTTCTCGCGAGTCTATAACAGTTCGTTATAACAATTTGCGCCAAGAAGCAATTAAATATGTGGAAGAAGGAGCGAAATCAATCCAAATCTACCATGTTGCCATGAGAGCTTTGCAAGAAGCAGCTAGTAAGGTTTGTACTTTAAAAAATCAGATTACTGGAACAGCAGAGGAAGCTATAGTAACCAATGGAAGCAGTGGGGGTTTGCTTGCAGCAGATGAAGATGCTCCAACCTATCAATCTATGGTTAGTTTCTTTGACCTTATGATTTTTTCCTCAGATCATAAACTCATTGGGTTCTCACTAGAACAATTATGTACACGAAATCTTTTCTGATGAATTCTATAAGGAGTTGCATCCATGGTTAGGATAACTGTATTTGTTTTTGTGTCAACAAAATAAAATGTATGGAATTAGGGGGTGGGAACATTTTTCCCCTTGTACTGTACTACCTCCAATCTGGCTCTTGAAGATCGTGCTTGTTGTTTTCTAGTAACCCTTTTCAATCTAGTACGTAAATAACATTTATTTTGATCTTTTATAAAGATTTTCACAAATGAATTTGGTTAGATGTCACTTAGCTCTTCCCTTGTTGAGCTAAATGGTAGCTAAACAGAAGAATCTATTGTAATATTTTGCAGATTTAATAGTTTGGTACAAATTTAATGCTGGTGATGCCATTTTACGGAAGGGTCAAAATTTATGAAGGCTCATTGCATTAACCCTTAAACATGCGTACCATTTATACGATAATTAGGTGAATAATTTGAATTTTATGTGTTTCGGTTATAACATATTTGTTGGTATGTGATGGACTGTTTTTTATTATTATTTCTTTTGTTTTAAGACTATGGTGATCTCTTTTCTCGTCTCTTAATATTTTAAGAAATTGAAATTACCTTTCCAGTAAGTTTAAATTGAACCTTCTAAAATTGAGTCTGTTGTTATGACTTGAGTCTGACATAGGATAATAGGAACGGCACATGGTCTTGATACATCCTTGTTTTTGTGTTTATATTGTGAACCTTTTAACATTATATGATAAATGCAGAGTTTCTTTTTACTAATGCTTTAGTAGAGCACAGGTTTTATGTGTATTTGCACCAGTGTATACACCTTTAATACATTACCTGTATTGTTGATAATACACCTGGAACCTCTGCAGCATGCAGATAAGCTAAAAAAAATCCAAGAGTTGACTGCTGAGTTAGAAGTCGCAAATCAACGATGCGAAGTGTATAGAGCAAACTTGCTAGCTGTGCTAAAGGATATGGAAGAACAAAAGTTAAAGCTATCAGTAAAGGTCCAAAATGCAAGACTTAGTTTGAAAGAATGACTGCAGTGATTGCAAAGGCTTTAATGAGGATCTCATGAAGACATCTAGCATCATAGAATATCTGAAGAAGGAAGAACAAGAGAAGGAGACTACTCAAGAGAGAGAACAAGAGATGGAGCTTAAAATAAATTTATAAAATTTGGAATTATGTTTAGAAAACGTGATGAAAAATATTTTAGGAGTTTCTAGAAGGTTCTAAGATATTCTAAGGAAAAATGAAATGAAACGATGCATGAAGCCACGTAGTCATAGTCACTTCATTAATGAAGTTATGCATGTTTATGAATTTAATTACTTCATTAATGATGAGGTGATAACTACCTCTGGACATCACCATCATAGAATTTTGGACTTGAAAGGATTTTCTCATATATTCTACACACTTGAAAGGAGAATTAGAGTTTTGTGAGAATTTAGTCTTTAGTTTTAGGTTATTATCTTGAAGAGTCTATTTAAGTGGAGAATGATCTTTGTATTTATTCTTGCCTCAA
This sequence comes from Vigna reflexopilosa, assembly GCA_027742785.1. Classification (NCBI taxonomy): domain Eukaryota; kingdom Viridiplantae; phylum Streptophyta; class Magnoliopsida; order Fabales; family Fabaceae; genus Vigna; species Vigna reflexopilosa. The sequence goes on along the minus strand of CM050921.1, from coordinate 46,187 downwards.
CCGAGATGAAATGTTAAAACATAATTCCTTTTCTTGTTGATTCTTTTTCTGTTTACATTTTGTTCTTTATTCTTCTGTTTGGCCGAGATCCACGCATAATGGCATGGATGTTATATCGACTTTAAATCCTTTAAGTTGATAGATTCTTCCTTAAGTTCAAGAGGACTCCGTCACTATATGTACATTTTGATTCCTTTTAGGATACCGAAATAACCTATGCGTAGTTTATTACTGTCTAAGTTTGAATATAATAATTGTGCTTTTGTGTTTTTTTTTTATCCTAGTCTCATTGAATATTTAAATTTCTCGGCAAATTATTAATTAAAACAAATGGTAGAATCGATTTCTCGTGCCCATTAGTAATGCAAGACATTTGAGAATCTTCATATAAAGATGTTTTCATTTATCTTCTTCGGTTACATTTTTAGTTACAAACAATATATTATTATTATTTTCATATAGGCAGAGGTATAATTTGACTTATGGACCAATTCCGATTTTCTTGAATAAAATAAGTAAAAAAGAAGAAGTCCGAACTCTAAAAGCCCTCTCACATCTCTGATGTCCCGAGCTTTCCCTACTACAGCGCCTTCTCACATCTCTGCTCCCACCAAACCAGCAGCTTCATTAATCCAGACCCTGATGTCTTTGTGGCACTTTCTTGGGTTTCTTCCGTGTTGTTTTTCATTGTCCCTAGTATCACAATCCAATCTTCTTCATGGCTTCTGCTATTTTCATCCCTGTTCTTGTGAAATGAGCCATTCCTAGTGTATTCATGGCGTCTTTCCCTAATTTCCTCCTTTTCTACCATTCGGTCAGAATCATTATCAGGAGTTCTGACTCTGGATTTTCTTTTCTGAGTGTTTTTTAAGCTAGCATTCAGATCCTCATAGGGAGTTCCTTGCTTTCTTTCATTTTCATGTTTTCTTCTACCAAATGACCACAACTTATCTGATCCATCTCTCTGGATCTTGAACTTCTACAGTGGTACCTTCAAAGCATATTATGATAGAGAACAAGTATAAATTCACACGGAAAAATACACAGATATATTGACATGATTAAACAAAATATGATAAAATAAATCAAGACAATAAATCAAGATATATTAAATAAATATTTTGAGCCTTTTTTCAAAAAGAGTTGGAAGTCTTAATAGATCTAATAGTACCCAATAATTGAGGTTCTGCAGACTGTCACAGAAACGCACAGCTGAAATTCAATTCACTTCCATGGTTCAGTTTGCTCAAAAGGCACATTACCTCCATCTTGTTCAAGGTAGTCATGGTAACCTTGGCCAACGAACCACATTTCAACAAGGGCAAACCACGACATATACATTTTTCCATTTAGTTTCCAAGCGGTAATGGAAGGAATTCCAGAGGAAATAGTAGGTCCAGTAGACATTTCAATCACAGTTTGAGGAAACTAACCGGGACAAAGAACTAGCCAATAAGAAAACCTTTGCAAACCCATTAACCAAGTCAGAGAACAAAAGGACGGCCAGGGACCAAAACAACACTGAGGAGGTCTGGCGTGCCCTAACCAGGAGTCGCAACGTTGCTCTGGTGAAAGGAAGGTGGCATGCGGACGCACCCAACAGTAGGGAGGAGAAAGTGCGTGTTTGGAGGCGCATGGAGTAGAAATAGGCTTAGGGACTGATGGGGTTGGCCGTTGCTTGGAGAGACGCTCTAGTTCCAATGGTTGCTGAAGAAAATTTTGGCAGTAAACAACAACAATAGATGACAATGAAAAAGACACCCAAGAAGACTGAGACCAATACAGTGATATTGACTCGGTCTAATACTAACTTAAGATTAATAAGAGAGAAAATATATTTTAGAGGGCTTAAAAGACCCCTCTTATATCTCATACTTATAATGATAAAAGATTGATACAATGAGAAGATGGAAGATCAAAAGGCTGAACTAGAAACCTAGGTACAACTTATAGGTACAACAGATAGTAGTTCCAAACACAACTACTTTCTACCCAAATTTAATACTTATTCTAGCACCCAGAACCACAGATAACCCTATAAATTGAGTGGACAAAGACAAGAAAAAAACTTGTGTCCTTGGGTTATTTTGGTTTGGGTTTTCTAGGCCCAAAAATGGTTGATGGCTAACCCTGATAGTCATAGTGGGAAAAGGAATGGGCAGGAAAAACAGAACAGTGCATACTCATGCGTAGCTGCAAACTGTTGCTCGAAAAAGATGCGAGTTGGTGAGAAAGAATGTGCTCAAGTTAGTGGGAAAATTAAGCTTTCATTTAAAGTTGAAATCTCCAATTCAATGGAAGAGAGGTTGAATACCATCATCAACCCTGAAAAGCCATAGGTGACACTTACACAAGGCTCAATTAAGGTTCTTGCAATGCCTTAGCACCACCCATAAAATGCCCCAATTTCACCATTTATCACAACCACTATTTAAAATTGTGATGATATTTAAGTTTCATAGTGACCAAGAGCGTATCTGCAACACTATCCCACTATATCATTCTATTGATAACTATGTTTTCAAAAACCACAGAATTTTTTTTGAAAATGTTGGATATAAACACACGCACATATGGGGAGGGGTAAAAAAGAATGACAAAACAAGACAAATAGATATAAAAAATGACTCCATTTTATTTATTTTTCCGTCTCTGAGTAACTAAATATAAATCATACTTGATTAGCGTTTGTGATATTACAAGGAACCCATAAAATTTTATTCCAAGATATTGAAAATTGCATTAATATGTTAGTATGAACTAAATGCCAAACTGAAATGAGAAATATATTTTCAAAATTTCAGAAGTTAAACTTATACACACACACAGCAGTAAAAAAGAACCTTGAAGCTCACAATTTCCCCAAACTTCAAGAATTCTGTGTGGACATCCTCATAAAATTCTTCAAAGCAGCGATCAATCTCTTCATCTGTATACTAGAAAAGGGGTTAAAGAGGTCAAAAAACATATTATGCATTAAAATATGATATTACATAAGGTCCTTTATACAAGAAACAAAGGGGTGTCATTTTCTGGCCCTAATTACAGAAAATATACAACTATTCTAAAATATATTAATTGATAACTTTCTTTTATACACTAAATTTATTGTCAATTCTATTGATGAGATAGTAATTCATTTCTCATAAAGGTGGATGCATGCATTGGATTATTAACTATATAATTCGCAGTAGTTGGTAGGAAAAACTATCCTTTGAATTACGAGTAATGTCAACATATATAATATAACTAACACTTACACTATTTACTTCTATGGGTGTTCCTGAAATAATATTTTAGTTTGTAGCATTGTTAATAAAATTAACTAACTTTACTATTTTCCTCAAATTCAAATCAGTTATTTGTTTCTCATATAAAGGAATAGAGGTAGTAATAATACATATAAAGCATTAAAACAACCAAATACACACATGTCATTTAATACATTTTTGTATGATACAAGCATAAATTTAATAAACCTGACCATTGAATCACGGGATATTATCTCTATGATCATGCATACACAAACTATGGAACATTCATAAGTATGCAATATTATTATAGAAAAGCACTTACATTTTCAAAATATATTTGTGTTAACATGAAGTAGCATAATGAAGGCTCAACTACATCTATTTGAAGAATACATCCAATCTGATGTTTGCATAGATGGAATTCAATGTACAAGGAGTTATCAAACACTGTAAATATGACAAGACTTACTCTTGGAACTAAGCACATGTTTGGATGAACTCATTTTGAGGCAAAAAGTAGTTTAACTCAAGGGTTCTTAAGAGTATTTTTAGGAAAAAAAGGATCAATTATTTACTAAACCATCATTATTTACCAAACATATTGTAATAGGAACAAATACACATAGCATATGTGTGTGTGCCTTGTGCCTAGAAGACGAAGTACTAAAAGTGCTAGTTTTTTTTTTTTCAGAACCTAAAATAGTCTTTATAAGTTATCAAAAGTTTTCGATAAAAGTAAAACCCTTCTAATTAATTTCTATGGATTATAAAAAAGAATGTGAAGAGAAATAGTGAAATAGATGTCAGTTTCAGCTTTCTCTAGAGTGCATAAGGAGTGAAAAAGATACTATAAATTTTGGTTCATGGCGTATGGGATGTTGTATGATATTGGAAATCAAAAAGAAGAAATAACATACAAAAACCCGAAGAAAGTGCACCCTCAACTTTATACAGAAGGTTGGCAGGTAGGACACAAGAGAAACCAAAAGAAAATCCTCTGCCATAACAGCTGCATTGACAGAAATTGCCTAAGAAATCCTAACACTCTACTCCAACCCAATGCAAACGTTGGAGATCTGAATAAAATATTTGCTTCATTCTTTAGACCCTAAACCCTAAAAGTTCATAACCTGAGAAGAAAGGTTTAGCAAGGGCTCGAGTGCACTGGGATCAAACTTGCGGGCAAAGAGGTAACAAATGGAAGTCATCTCGGAATTATATCGACAGAGGGAACCGTTGTTCCTTAAAGCCTGAATAAAATCGGCAGTTATATTGGCTCTCCCAAAGCTTGCAGGATGAGGACCCAGCATTGACCAGTCAACCCATGTGATGGTACGGTTGGAATTAAGAGGACCATGAAACATGTTCAAGAAGGTTGGAATGTAATGCTCATCTGGGTAGCAGGCAGGCTTACAATATTTTCGGAAGAGGGAAAAATATTGGGTGTCAGAGATTATATACACAGCAAGAAGACGATTGAGTTCAAACCACTGAGAGCCTTTACGCCAGTGTCGAAGTTGAATATGAGGAAGCATACTGCGACTGTAGCGACCGCGGCCATAGCGGGTGGGATCATCGTAGGATTCAACAAAACTGTGGGCGGAGTCTGTGAGATATCGGTAAACAGTGGGGAAGTTGTAGATTGGGATGCAGCTCTCGGAAAGGAGAACAAACCGCTCATTGGAGAAGTCCAACAGAGCATTTGCCAAAAGCCGTCTCTCAGCATCTGCCAGCGTCACGGTGCCCCACGAAACATCCTGATCACAATCCAATATCATGTCTGAGCACATCACGGAACCAAACAAAAAGGAAAAAAAAAAACGAGAGTATTTGTAATTTACCTGGCTGGGGATTTGGCGCCCGTAGAAAGGGGAAGACTCGGAGACGTTGAGATGGAATCGCGGAGGCGCGTGGACGTAGATGCTGAAGAGAGGGGCGTGGCCGTTGAAGAATCTCTCCCAGAGGGGCAACATGGGAAGGGGACCCCTGGTCAGAAACATGAAAGCCACCTTCGGGATTCTGCGGAAAGGGTACCCTTCTTTCTTCGGCATCAAGGAAGCCCTCCAGAACAGCTCATCGTCCGACAGAGTATGAGTGAGGTTGGGCGGATGAAGGAACTCCCCCATGTCGAGAGGCGGAGGAGGAGGAGGAGGGGAAGAAGGCGGTGGTGGTGGTGGTGAGGCTGCGGAGGAAGAACAGTTGGAAATAGGGATATAATTGTTAGGGTGATGAGGATTGCGGTAGGGCTGAGATATGAAATTGGTGTTGTGGATGTGAGAGCTGGTGGTGAGACCCATGACGACTCCCCCTGCAAAGACGACGAGGTATGTGAGGATTTGGGCCAATTTGAGGAGCCCCGCGTGCTTGTCTCCCTCCTCCCTCTCCCTCTGATTCCGACCCATCCTTTCCTTTCCCTACCCTTCTGATCCACCGATCCTGAACACCACGCCGCCGTGACCACTTTCACTCGCTCACTTGTATCACTCGGATGAATTCATACACACACGTATCGGTCATCACCCTCCCACCGCTTCAACTGCCAATCGATTCCCTCTGTTTCTCGACCCAATCACAATCACAATCACTCTGTGATATCGATGATGCGATCAACGTCTCTTTCTTTCTCTTTCTCACTCACCCTTTTCTCTCCTTCCCATCTGCCACCTCACTATTCCTCACCTAAACTAAACTAATTTCAAATTCAATTCCATTTTTATCTATTATATTATTCATCTCTCTTCATATTTATTTAAATTTAAAAACTCTATAAAATGATATAAAATCGAAATTTAAAAACTATAATATTTTATCTTTACCACAGTACGGTGATAAAAAAAGACAACTTAATTGAAACTAAAAAATTTGGATAGATTGAAAAACAAAAAAATATTTCGCATAATTCATATGTTCACAAATCATCTACTAACAATATTAGAAAACAAGTATACTAGTAATTTACATTTATACTCAGTTAACACCTCTTCCCTTTTAACTTTTTTTTTATCATTTCATGAATTGATATTACGTGTATTCCTCTATTTATTTAATTGACACGTGTCCATTACCAGGTTTTTGGTCATTTGACTCATTGGTTTGGCCTTTTATACTTTTATCCTTCGGTGCTTTTGTTTTATTAATATAGTGCTCGGTTTTTATGTAGTTTTCCCTTTTCCGCCCAACATTCTCTGACGCAACTACTGTGCATGATGGCGATTTTCGATTTCTTGACTCTCGGTCTCTCTCTCCATTCATTCGCGTTGCTGGGTTTCTTGTTCTTCGTGGTGTTGGCTTTTCTCTCCTTCCTGTCCTGCAACTTTTCGATATGGAGTTTTCCCACCTTTCCGTTACTTACGATGTTGATGTATTTTATTTTTGTTGAATGTTGATGTAAAATGGCGTTTTTTTTTATGTTACTCAGTTTCGCAGCTTCCGAGCTTACTAGGTAATATGAAGTTTTCTTAGCTTATTTCCCAGTTTTCCAAAAATCAAGTTCGAATACAAGATCCCCAAGCACTGATGGCCGCCATGCGAATTGCCAGGGACATGGAGGAAGATCGCAAGGGAAATAAGGATAGGGGCTGGAGCGGAAATAAAAACCCATCAGCGCGGGGGCGGAGTGTAGGCGGAGGAGGTGCGGTGGCGATGGTCGAATCAAATCGAAGCAGTGAAAAAACGGAACAAAATAGGTGTGCAGAAATGGTGGATGCCAGGAAGAAGGTGACGAAGCTGGACGTTGAGCGGAGTGTGGTGGGGTCACGGAGAGTTTCATGGAGGATATTGTCATCGATAGAGCAGAGAGAGAAGAAAGAGGAGTCAAAAGAGAATGAGTTGAATGTTAAGCGCATAAAGGATTATAGGCACAAGGTCAAGAGGGAGCTGTCTAATACTTACAGTGCTATTAGGATAATTTTAGATGAGCATCTTATCCCATCCACTAATATTGCGGGCTCCACATGTTTTATTATAAGATGAAAAGAGACTATTACAGGTACTTGGCAGAATTCAAAGCGGGTAATAAAAATATGGAGTATCAGATCAGTCACTTAAAGCATATCAGACAGTTACTACCCCTGTTAAGAACAATGTTGATTTTGAAGGGTGGAGTAATGTTAGGAAGTTAAAAAAAAAAAAAAAGAGCGGTAAAGTTTGTTAGGCAGACAGGGGGAAAAAGAGTATAAATAAACCTTTTGTTATTTATGTGAATAGCTAGCCATTTTCTTACGCTGAGTAAACAGGTCTTGAACCTTGTTGAGGGGGATTAGCTCCCTATTATTGTTTTTCATTATACAATTACAGTGAATATACACTCAATTTCTTTATTCTCTCTTGTTTGATTGCCTTGGCGTGAGTGGGTAATTGTGAGAAAGTTAGGTTTCTAACTCAGAAAGCTAACATGCCACGAGACTAATCTTTGTCTTATTATGCACCTTTTGTAGTGTTTAGCAATTAAATTTCTACACTATACAAAGATTATCAATTAAATTTCTAATCTGTCCTGCCTACTCAAGCTATTTTCATTGGAATTTGGTTAGGATACCATCCATCCTTGTAAATAAAAGGGAAAACAGATTCCACTTGTTCACTATTGACAAAATTCTCTCCGTTTATTCAATTACTATGCTTTGAAAAATAAATGATGTTCTCATCAATGTAAATAGCGTCCCCCATCTTATTTATATATGTATGATCTAAAGAACAAAACTCCAGATTCAGCCAACTTCGGAAAACCTTCTATCTAAAATCATAAAACATGAAAGAATTACTCACCCATATAAGATGATACATCGTGCAACATTGCCACTTCATTGACATGTCTGCAAAATTAAATGTGGCTATAACAATTTAAACGAAGAATGTAACATGCAAAATAAATGTGGAAATCAAGCCGGTCTGATCTTTCAGGTGGAGTTGCCACAGACCAAGTTTGTGAGAAATTCTAACAAAAGTTAAGCATTCAATTTGAATAACATTTTGTAGTGCTCAAGGGGCACCAAAAATATTCCGCAAGGATAGTTTAGCACCAATGGTGACTATACTATATGTTGGTACCAACCACGTAGTTTTAAGGAGCTCTGTCAAAGGGTAGTGTATCATTGTAACAAACATCCCATACAGCTTCCAAGGAATCCTCGGCGGCGAAACCAGAGCAATTGGGGTTTGCAGACAAAGATTTCAAAACTTTTCTTCTCACACATTCCTTCAAGTACCATTACATTGATTCAGAATTGAACAAATAAAAGCCAACAAAAATGTCTGAAATATCAAATTAAATATACTAAAGAAAAGAGAGAAATGCATGACAGCAGCAACAAAATACCAACAGATGTAATTTGAAGGAGAACAGAAAGTTGTACTTGACACAAGTTAAATGGATTTATAAACATATAAAATCTTTTTCGTCCCTTTAGACGCCAATCATGTTAAAATCTTTTAATATGCTTGTGAAGAGGACAGCCTGTCCCCAACCAAAGAAAGAGATGGGGGGTACTATTAAGTAAAAGGGAGAAGCAGTAGAATTCAGGCGACTGTTGGCACTAATGCATTTCTAATTAGCCAATAACTAAGAAACCCTCTTCAACTATATATCATTGTGTGAATTACCCTTGTTCTGGATCAGGCTCGTTGTCCAATCCATATAACAAGGCATCTTGGTCCATACTTGTTGGGTATCGGCCGAAGTTAATGTCATTATTTGGGAGCGATATTACTATAATACACTTAAGCGCATTATATAGTATGTCGACTTAGAATAAAGTAACAGTACCTCACGTTAATTTTAAAATTATTTACAGCTCAAAAATCACAATGGTTTTGAACCCAATGTTGAGATATAGCAAGCTTGTTATAGGGTTCTTTTGAACAAACTACTCCTTAATGACTTCTATAACAGAAAAATAAGAAAAAAATGAAAGGAGCTCGTAGGTAAGTTAAAACTAGCTTGTGGCCAAGTTAAAAATTAAAAATTTAAAAAACCATATGAATGCTTCTACAAATCAGCTTATGCTTATGCATAAACTTATTATGACTTATGGAGAAGTTCATTTTAATTTTTTCTCTTATTTGTTTCTTCTAGAAGTACTTACGAAAAAAATTGTCCAAATAGACCCATAGAATTAAGCAGCATATAAACAAAGTGATTATTTGATGTAATATTCACATAATCATAGTAGATGAAAACATTAAAAAAGAACAAAGAAAAAGAGTAGACCAATCCACAATTCAACTTTAATCCACAATAATATGGACAACAGAAAATTATGCGTCAGTTTGTACTGAGGGATGTAATACAAAACGTCTGCCGTTTGATTTTCTACATATGTATGACAACTCAGGAGGATGGGAATTAGAGATTTAGTAACATGTTGGAATCCAACAAAATTGGAAATACCATCACATCATTATGTGGCATGGAAAAGAGCAAAAGCCATAAGCTTTTCTTCACCAATGCTTAATGTACGCCATTAGACAATGTTGTAATCTGGGATAATATCTGTAGGATCTTCCTAATTAGAGGAAATAGATACATAATATTTTATTTTATTTTATTTGTTCCTAGTTTTCCTAGTTTCTCTATTTCCCTTTTTAGGAGAATTAGATTATTACAAATAAGGGATATGAGAATGTATTTTCAATCAATTCTAAATAATAAATTTTATTATTATTTTCTACTTGGTATCAGAGCTTTCGATCTTGGAACTCCTTCCGCTGCACAGTCGCACCGCCGCCGCTATCCGACCACCGCCACTGCCGCCGTCGCCGCTGTCCGACCACCGCCACTGCCGCCGTCGCCGGTTGGGGTCGTTGATAGCGCAGAAAGGTGCGCCCAACTCTGACGACCACAACGCCAAAAGTCGCTCCGTGAAAGGAGCCGCCACGCGCCTCCACCGTCGCCGGCGCGTGTAGCCCACGCGCCCACCTCCGGCGAGACCCACTCGCCGGCGCCGCCACAGACAGGGTCGCCGGAGCACCCTGAGTCTATTCCTAGGGTCGGTGACGACTCGTTTGGACTGTATTTGAGCAGATCTGAGTTTTAAGTTTCGCTCTCTTTTTTTCCGGTGAGACCCACTCGCCGTCGCCGTCACAGAAGAGTCACCGGAGACTCCTGAGTCTGTTCCTAGGGTTTGTGTCGACCCGTTTGACCTTTTCTTGAATAGATCTGGTTTTTTAAGTTCTGCTTCTTTTTTTTCGGTGTGACCCATACACTGTTATTGTCTTGGAGACTCCTCGTTGCGTTCTACGGGATGTCTGAAGTAAAAATTATTCCTTTGAAAGCAATGGATGAATCAATGAGTAAGTCCTCTGGATCATGCACTTTGTCCATAAAAGGTAAGATTTGCCTCAATACTGTTGATCATGTGTCTCAAGGTATTTGGATCCTTGATTCAGGTGCAACTGATCATATGACACCTTTTAGTGTGTCCTTTGACTCATATGGTAAAAGAAATAAAGAACAACTTATTACAGTTGCGAATGGTCAGGGTATACCTATATGCGGCTCTGGGAATATAATTTTGGACTCATCCATTGTATTGAAGGATGTTTTACATGTTCCTCAATTAGCGAACAATCTTATCTCTGTGCAAAAACTCACAAAGGATTTAAATTGCTCAGTAACATTTTTTCCAACTTATTGTGTTTTTCAGGACCTTGCCATGGGGAAGACAATTTTAACTGCTAAAGAGCATAGTGGGTTGTATTTTTTAGAGTTTGATGACCAAAGCAACACGAAAATCATGACTCAACAAGCAACATCTGAGACGTGGGCAAAATCCCAAATATGGTTACATCATCAAAGGCTTGGGCATCCTTCATTCAGTCTTATCAAGTCCTTATTTCCCCACTTGTTTACCAAACGATCTGTTGAGTCTTTTAATTGTGATATTTGTCAATTTTCAAAACACCATCGTGCATCTTATCCTATTAGTCATAAAAAGAGTATTTCTCCATTTGATTTAATTCATTCTGATGTTTGGGGTCCTGTCATAGATTCTATTTCTGGAGCCAGATGGTTTGTTACTTTTATTGACGATTGTACCCGTGTCACATGAACATACCTTATGAAAAATAAATCCGAAGTTTTTCAAATTTTTGTTAATTTTTTCCATCTTGTCCAAAATCAATTTGGAAAAAATATCAAAAAAATTAGGTCTGATAATGGTACTGAATATGTGAATCATGAATTTCTTAATTTTGTCTCATAATGGTATTGTTCATGAACTAACCTGTGTTAATACCTCTCAACAAAACGGGATTGCAGAAAGAAAGAATCGTCATCTTCTTGAAGTAACTAGAGTTCTTCTTTTTCAAATGTCTGTTCCAAAAAATTACTGGGGAGAAGCTGTGCTAACTGCCACATATCTCATCAACAGGTTACCCACTCGTATCTTAAATGGCATTAGTCCTATAGAGTCTCTATTGTCTTTTGTTCCTTCTTCTTCCCTACTAACGAGTCTACCTAGTCGAGTCTTTGGATGTGTTGTTTTTGTTCACTCTCATCATCCTAACCGTGGTAAATTAGATCCCAGAGCTCTTAAATGTGTCTTTATTGGGTATCCTTCTAATAAAAAAGGGTACAAATGTTATCATCCTCAGAGTCGGCGCGTCTTTGTCACCATGGATGTCACCTTTCATGAAACACAATCCTTTCATGTCAGTCCACCACTTCAGGGGGAGAAAGCACTTGAAGTGGATGAACTCTCCTTCTTGTCATTACCATGTTTGTCTTTGCAGGATGCCCAAGACCTGAGCAATGAAGCTACCATAGTCCACAGTGAGGAAGAAGACAGATTTTTTGGCAAAAAATATGAAAGAAGAGAACAACCCACTTCGACTCTCGAGCAAGAAAAATTGTCTAATCCGGAGGTGAGGATCCCTGAAGATATCAATGATGAGGAGGTAAGTATTACTGAGGATTTACCCATTGCATTGAGAAAGGGAAGAAGATCATGTGCTAAATATCCTATTTCTCAGTATGTTTGCACTAACAATCTCTCTGATAAGCACAAAAGTTTTATTGCTGCCATTGATGCCACAGAAATTCCTACCTCAATCCAAGAGGCCATGAAACTTGAACATTGGAATCAAGCCATGAAAGAAGAGATGAATGCATTAGAAAGAAATTCAACTTGGGAGATTGTTGATAAGCCAAGAAACAAGAAGGCAGTAGGGTGTAGATGGATATTCACAGTGAAACATAAGGCAGATGGGACAATAGAAAGATATAAAGCTAGATTGGTGGCAAAAGGATATACCCAAACATATGGGATTGATTATGAGGAGACATTTGCCCCAGTGGCAAAGATGAATACAGTTCGAGTTATTCTCGCTTTGGCTGCCCATTTTGGATGGGACTTACACCAGCTGGATGTGAAGAATGCCTTTCTTCATGGAGATCTAGATGAGGAAGTGTACATGGAGATTCCCCCAGGTTTTGAAGTGAAAAATGAAAGAAACAAGGTATGTCTTTTGAAGAAAGCATTGTATGGTCTTAAACAATCTCCTAGAGCATGGTTTGGAATGATTTCCTTGGGATACAAACAAAGCCAAGGAGATCATACTCTGTTCATAAAGCACTCCTCTACAGGTAAACTCACTCTATTGCTTGTCTATGTGGATGATATGATTATTGCAGGAGATGATGAAATAGAAAAATTGGCATTAAAAGAAAAATTGGCAGCTCAATTTGAAATGAAAGACCTAGGAAAACTCAAATATTTTCTTGGGATAGAGGTTGCCTACTCCAAGAATGGAATTTTCATCTCCCAGAGGAAATATGTACTTGATCTCCTCAAAGAAACAGGAAAGTTGGGATGTAGAACCTCAACTGTTCCTATAGAACAGAATCACAGAATTGGAAGTGAAGAAAGTGCTCCTGTAGAGAAGGCCCAATATCAGAGATTGGTGGGAAAATTGATTTATCTATCACACACAAGGCCAGACATTGCTTATGCAGTTAGTGTAGTGAGTCAATTTATGCATGATCCAAGAGAGAGACATATGCAAGCAGTTGACAAAATTCTCCAATACTTGAAGTCAAGTCCAGGAAAGGGGCTATTATTCAAAAGGGAAGACACATTGAATATGAAGATATATACTGATGCGGACTATGCAGGTTCTATTACTGACAGAAAATCTACTTCTGGGTATTGTGTATTTCTTGGAGATAGTTTGGTAACATGGAGAAGCAAAAAGCAAGATAGAGTATCCCGTTCTAGTGCAGAAGCTGAATTTCGAGCCCTTGCTCAAGGAATGTGTGAAGGACTCTGGATGAAAATCATCTTGGATGATCTTAAAATCAAAGTGGAGCACCCGGTGCAACTACACTGTGACAATAAGTCTGCTATGAGTATAGCCCATAATCCAGTACAGCATGACAGAACCAAACACATTGAAATTGACAGACATTTCATCAAAGATAATCTTGACAGAGGCTTTGTGATTATAACTCATGTTCCTACAGAACTTCAAATAGCAGATATTTTCACAAAAGAGCTTTCTCCGGGTAGATTTCAAGATCTTGTAGGCAAGTTGGGAATGATTGATATTCATTTACCAACTTGAGGGGGAGTGTTGTAATCTGGGATAATATCTGTAGGATCTTCCTAATTAGAGGAAATAGATACATAATATTTTATTTTATTTTATTTGTTCCTAGTTTTCCTAGTTTCTCTATTTCCCTTTTTAGGAGAATTAGATTATTACAAATAGGGGATATGAGAATGTATTTTCAATCAATTCTAAATAATAAATTTTATTATTATTTTCTACTGACAATATAAGAACAATTACGCTATAATAAAACACACTAACAACATAAACCATCGTCTCATAATTTTACAACTCTGAATCTTCAAACTTATCTTTGATCCAAATTGAAGTAAAATCTATCTTTCAAGTACCTAAGGCTACTACTAGAAACTATATGTTCTTTCTCAAGTTTAATGTTAAACCAGGCCCCCTGGTGATTAACTCCCTCTACCTTAAATTTTATATTTTCTGTGATCTAATTCAACATTGATGTTGTGAACAAAACATATGAATCCTGTTACCAATCCATGGCTCCTAAGAACAAACTTCAAAGTATTTGGTAATGTGGATTTGGGATGACAAGCATACAAGACAATGTGTAGTACATACTAAACAAGTTACCAATCCATATCAAATAATATCTTACATACATATCAGTCAAGTATCATATATCCAATCGGACCAAACCCAACCAGACCGAACCCAACCGGAATGGATCGAACAGAACCTAACCGAACCGTATCGAACCCAATCAAACTGGACCGAACCCAAACCCACTGAACCCAACCAGACCAAACCAAACCGGACCAAACCCAACTGAACCCAATCTGAACCCGACCGGAACCAACCGTACTCGACCAGACCCAACAGAACCCGAACCCGACCGGACCCAACCAAAACCAACCAGACCCAACCGAACCCAACCAGACACAACCGGACCCAACCAGACACAACCGGACACAACCAGACCCAACCAAACCCAACTGGTCCCAACCGAACCCAACCCACCCAAACCCAACACGACCCTGAACCCTGAACTCGATCCCGAACTCAACCCCGAACCGAACCCCAAACCCGACTCCGGACCAAACCCCGTACCCAACTCCGAATCCAACCCAACCCCGATCTTGAATCGAACCCCGAACAAAACCCCGAACCCAACCCCAATCCCATCCCATCCCCTCCCCGAACCAAACCTAACCTCGATCCAAACCCAAACTCAAATCGAACCGAACCCAACCCAAGCCAACCCAACCAAACCCAACCCAACCCAACTGAACCCAACACGACCTAAACCGAACCCCGAACCCGACCCCGAACCCAACCTCGAAACCCCCCGAACCGAACCTTGAACCCGACACCGAACCCAAACCCGTATTGAATCCCGAACTCGACCCCGTACCGAATCCCGAACCCAACCCAAACCCAACCTCGAACCCAACCCGACCTCGAACCCAACCCCGAACCCAACCCGACCTCGAACCCAACCCCGAACCCAACCCAACCCCAAACCGAACCCCACCCCAAACCCAACCCAACCCGACCCCAAACCCAACCCAGAACTGAACCCAACCCCAAACCCAACCCCACCCCGAACCCAACCCGACCCCGAGCCGAACCTGAACCCGACCCCGAACCCAACGACGGACCCAACGCAACCCAGAACCGAACCCAACCCCAAACCCAACGACGGACCCAACCCAATCGAACTCAACCCAACCAACTGAACCAAACCCAACCTAATCCAATCGAACCCAACCCAATCGAACCCAACCCAACACGACCCCAAACTGAAACCTGAACCCTACCTTGAATCGAACCCCAACCCCGACCCCGAACCAAACACCAAACCCAACCCAACCCCGAACCCAACACGACCCCGAACCGAACCCCGAACCCGACGCCGAACACAACACCGAGCCCAACCCAGAACCGAACTCAACCCCGAACCTGACCCCGAACCCGATCCCGAACAAAACCCCGAACCCAACCCCAATCTTAACCCCTAACCCAACTCCGAACTGAACCCAACCCCGAACCCAACCCCAATTCCAACCCCGAACCAAACCAAACCCAACCCCGAACCCAACCCAGCCCAACCCAACATGACCCTGAACCAAACCCCGAACCTGACGTTGAACCCAACCAAACCCAACCCCAAACTAAACCCAACCCCGAACTGAACCCAACCCCAATCCCAACCCCGAACCGAACCAAACCCAACCCCGAACCGAACCAAACCCAACCCAACACAACACGACCTTGAACGGAACCCAAAACCCGACCGCGAACCGAACCCCGAACCTGACGCTGAACCCAACCCAACCCAACCCAATCGAATCGTACCCAACACCACCCCGAGTCGAACCCCGAACCCGACCCCGTACTGAACCTCGAACCCAATCCCGAACCCAACCCAACCCAGAACCGAACCCAACCCCGAACAGAACCCAACCCAACTGAACCCAACCCAGAACCGAACCCAACCCCGAACCCAACCCAACCCAACCCAACACAACCCAACCGAACCCAACATGACCCCGAGTTGAACCCTGAACTCGACCCCAAACCGAACCCCGAACCTGACCCCGAACCGATCGCCGAACCTGTCCCCGAACTAAACCCCAAACCCAACCCCGAACCCAACCCAACCCAATACTGAACCCAACCCCGAACCCAACCAAACCCCAATCTGAACCCAACCCTGAACCTAACCCAACCCAACCCAATCGATTCGATAGACCTTATCTTGCTTCTGAATGGACAAATCTAATTTCCGTTTTAGAAGCAAAGTTGCCTTCGCCTCCAACTCGTCAAGATCGAGATCATAATAAAATTGATCATCACACAAAACATTTGTAATTGCATCCACATCCCCCACTTCTTTCTTTGATTCAAGAGCAAATTCTTGTTCAAGGTTAGCCGGGAAGTGTTCAGAGTGGTAAAATGACAATCTTCGTTTGTGAATTTTTTATCTCTGTCCCATTTCCCTTATGACAACAACTTAAAAACGCTACTTCTGAGGTTAACTGGTCGATGGTAACGGATTCTAAAGTCTGATTTACTGACTCTTTGGTTGGCTCTGTATGTAAATGATTGAATGAATTCCCAGAAGAATCCCCACTTTCACTAGTATTGGCTGCCACAGTCACACAGTCAAGAGTGAAGGTGGCAGAAAAATCAAGCGGTCCATTACTCGGTGCTTGACTGAGCAAAGAACGCCTGCATCAGAGCTAAGTTCAGCTATATAGCTCTAAGATTAAGATAATAACAGCACTGCATAGTTCAGAATTAATTCAATGTGATAATTGTAGGCAGATATAAGGATGACTTGTTGGAAGGAGGGTGATTGAAGTTGTGGGTTCAACTCTTTTCACTAATAATTTGAAGATATAAAGTTGGTTTGGAAGGAGGAGTAAGAGAGATTATGGATTCAATTCCCCCGTTAACAAATATTAACAACTAATATTGCCGATAAAAAAATGTGATATTTGTAAATTCAAATAATTGGGAAAGATTCTAACAAAGCTGATATTCTCACGTTTAGATAAATATGTAATGAGGAAAGAAGCCTTATATGATACAAGCTTTTTTTCAAAGGATGACATTTGCTACCCAATTCCTTTAATCATGAATTCAGAAGAAACCTACGAATAACAAACCGCAATGGAAGGAAGATAAAATACCTGTAAATTGTCATCATGTCCATTCTACTAGCTTGATGCTGACTGGGTGCTGTAGGGTTGGTCCTGTCATCTATGAAATTGTCAAATGAATTGTCATCCTCGCCATCTTCATCATTAGATACATAGGCATGTGAAGATACCCTGACCATATTGAACTGCTCGTGAGACCAGATATTTTCACAAAATATCGTCATATACAACTTATAAGTCATTATATTTTCTGAATCAGCAGTGAAAGATATGCTAACTATGATACTGAATATTGTGTAAAAAACGCTAAAACAGGATGACAATGCAGAATTAAGTTAATCTTCAGCAAAAGCTTACTCCGCTTCCTCCTTAGTGAAGTCTCTCACATTGTATGCTGATTTCCTTTTACCTAAAAAGTAGAAATGAAACAGCACAGCGCTCAATTTTCTAAAATACATCCTTCTAGAAAAGAATTTTGTTAAATATATTTCCAATTTCGTTTCAAAGAAACAAGATATGATCTAAAATACTTTCAATAAATAAAGGAGTAAAGAATGCACTAAACAAACTAAAATCACCTCGTCCATGCTCATGTTTGTGGGATTGGAGGCATGGGATGACTTCAGAAAGTTCACTGTTGAATCAAAAAATTTAATATTTTCCTGATTCCTATTGCTTTCAGTATCTGCAGCTTTTCGCAACCTTTTAAATTTGCGTGAAGGTTTAATGCTTTCAGACATTTCACCACAATCTGCTGGAAGTGCTTCTTCACCGAGGCTTAGGTCAGAGTTATGTACATGGCCTTCCTCAGTTTGGGAAAGAAAGACTCGTCCTCTTCTAATTGTAAAGGGCTTTGAGTTTCATTGAAAGAGGAAGTACAGACGTTCTTATCAGTGCCCTTCTCATTGTCGACCATTTTAGTTTCCCTTAAGCTTAAAGAAATAACATTCTGTTCTTTGTGGACACTGACAGGTAAAATATAGTCACATATAACAGAATGGTATCCTAATTTCCCTGAAAAATTCAATTTATTTTAGAACAAAATAGTTAATTACACTAAACTATTGTAAACCGTCCTTTTACCACCTTGAAGTTACCCACCTCTTTCATCAATGGGAGACTCGGGAACTACACCACTTTTAATGAAATTCGTTAAACGTGGACTAAGTTCTTCATCTTTCATGTCATTAATGAATGCATCTGCAATCAACGAAGAAGTCTCAATCTCCATAAGATTTTCCATTTGACCAGCATTATATGCTTCATTTGACACTCTTCTCTTATAAATTGGAGTCTCGTGAATTCCCTCATCATCCTCACATGTTTCTTCTCGCCAAGTTAGATCAAAGAAGTCTTTGCTTTGAATGTCCAAATGATACGAATCCAGGTCCAGACAATTAACCGAGTCTACACTCGTTCTCAATGCATACATAGAGCATGATTCATTGTCTGAAGAAGACATAAAGTGGACTTAGTTCAATGCCTAATGCACACAACCCTATTGATATTTTTCAAAGAAAAAAAATTCCACCATCATCTAATATTACCAACAATAATAGGAACTACGCACTACACTGTAACTTACTACACTTTTTTGTGGGGGAGACATAAACAATAAAGAGAAAAACTAAGGAATAAGATGATTGAGTTTTGAGAATTCGTAAACAGTTCTCACGGTCGTCTTCATAATCAGGATCAGATTCTGAACTTTTTCCTTTCATTTGGATTTTCTCTGGAAAACAGAAATCGGAAAGAAAGAAGAACCACAGCCAAGAAAACAAAATGTAAATGCACGAGAAAAAACGTAACATCATCACAGTTTTAGCAAATGAATGTGAGTGAAATAAAGTAGAAGATAGGAGAGTTAATAGGTGTTGTTATTAATTTTCACCTTGTTCTTCGTCGCGATGGTTCTCTCTTCTCTTCCTCTCCATTCTTGCCGAAGCTATCAAACCCTAGACTCTATTGTATATATCACACTATTGTAGCCTGGACGGGAAATGTTGGAAAATCACCTTGAACCCCAAACACCAGACCCATCAACAAACTGTAATAGAATATGGTATAGGCAAGATATTTTCCCGTTCAGTCCATCAACAAACTGTAATGGATTGAACTTCCAGTTCACTCCATTCATCTTTCAACGTGACGGCGTCTCCAGCATCGCCGCCGTGGTCTAATAGAGCGGCGGCGGCATTGCCCTGCGGCATCTGGCCCCTCGCGTGGCGCTGCGAACGTCATTGAGGCACCAATTTTCAAGATCTGTGCGCACAAGGTGCACACCGAACGAATCGTCGAAATCATGACGCAATAAAAAAAAAGTTCTAAACAAAATGAAAAGGAATCCGAAACGGCAAAGATTAAGTCGCTGGAAGGAGTGAGCGCGAGGAATTTGATTTCACTTGTATTTACATATTACTAGGAAAACAAAAAGTTGAAAAAATATCGTCAGATAGAAAAAAGTCAAAAAAATTTAAAATTTTGAATTTGAAAAATATAATAAATTTTCAATAAAGCAAGAAATAAATAGTTTTAAATATTTTATTTTTTCATTAAATAGTTGATTTCTTAGTTTTTACTTATAAATATCATTGCATCAAAATCACTAAAAAAACAGATAAAAAAAATAGTTATATTGAATAAATTAAACACCTTTTTATAAATTAAACTTTATTAGTATATAAAATAGTTTCTATTATTAATAAAAAATAATTAGATTGTGAATTAATGTTTAATTATTAAAATTTTTGTTACTCGCATTATTATTATTATTATTATTATTATTATATTCTAAATTATTCTCTGATAATTTAAACTAAGTATGCATAAAGATTTGTGCGAATTAAAATTAATAATTATTGATAATATGTGAATAGTTTGATATTAAAATATTTTATTAGTAGGATACTAATTATATTAGTTAATATAACGTTTATGATTTGTATTGATAGTAATTATTTTGCGAAATTTTGTATTTTTGTTTAGATTTGATAGATGTAAATGATCACATAAATTGTAATTATAACAAAAGTGTTTTAAATTAAAAAAAATGTTAAGTAAAGGAAGTATTCATATTTAATTAATATAGAAAAATCACATAGATTGAATATTTGATGAGAAGTCATAAAAAAATTACACCTTTACTTTGTATTTCAAGACATTTCTATAATTTTTAAAAATTTGAAAGACATATTTGAATTATTTGTAATTGATTTTTTTTTAAATATTTTATTTTGACATTATAATTAAAATATTTTATATTTCATATTGTTTAGATAACGGTAATTAAATTTCTCTTTTAACATAAAATTATATTTTAGAAATATTTATTTTAAAATATAAAAATTGTAAATTAGAATTTGCAATAAAATATTAGTCAAATTTTAATATTTAAATAATATTTAATTTTTCTTTTCAATATGTATGTGTATATAAAAAGAAAGTGACTAGCTTAGAAATTTTAATCTTCTAGTTTTAAGTGAATTCAATTTTTAATGTTTTAATTATTTAAAATATCTTCAAAAAGTTTCTATATTTTTATTTTATTTTTTATTCAAACACCTTTTGATTCTAAATATAAATAAATTTAACAAATTTTATATAATGTTAGCAAGGAATTAAAATGATTACTTACAAGTAACCTTATGAGTATGTAGGTTTCATGTTTGAATTTGATGTTAGAGCGTGTATATTTAGTATTTATTGTCTGAAAGTCAATTTAATAAAGTTTCTTCAATTTCTACAAATTTAAGTGAAGTTGAAAATGTAGTTAAAAGATAGATTAATGATAGTTTTTTCATATGAGATTAAAAAAATGTAATGTAATATTTAAAATAGGTTAGGTTGGATGGGGTTGGGTGGGGTGGGGTTGGGTTGCATTTGGTTGGGTTGGGGTTCGGGTTCCAGTTCGGTTGGGTTGGATTGGGTTAGGTTCGATTCGGTTGGGGTGGGTTGGGTTCGTTTGGGTTGGGTTGGGTTGGTTTCGGTTCGGTTTGGTTCAGTTGGATTTGGTTATGTTGGGTTAGGTTGGGTTGGATTGGGTTGAGTTCGGTTTGGTTGGTTTCGGTAGGGTTGGTTGGGTTCGGTTTGGTTCGACTCGGTTTGGTTGGGTTGGGTTAGGTTAGGTTTGGTTCGGATCGGTTTGGTTGGGATGAGTTGGGTTCGGTTGGGTTGTGTTGCGTTTGATTTAGTTTGGCTGGGTTCGATTGAGTTCGATTTGATTAGGTTTGGTTTGGTTGTGTTCAGTTCGGTTGGGTTCGGTTCTGTTGGGTTGCGTTGGGTTGGGTGATGTTAGGATGGGTTGAGTTAGGTTGGGTTGCATTGGGTTGTGGTTGGTTGGGTTAGATTGGGTTAGGTTCGGTTGAGTTCGGTTTGGATTGCTTGAGTTGGGTTGGGTTTTGTTCGGTTCGGTAGGGTTGGTTGGGTTCGATTAGGTTGAGTTCGGTTGGGTTCAACTACGTTGGGTTAGGTAGGGATGGGTTGGGTTGGGTTTGGTTTGGTTCGATGGGTTCGGCTGGTTTGGGTTGTGTTGGGTTGAATTGGGATGGGTTGAGTTCGGTTGGGTTTGGTTCGAACCAAGCAGAACCAAACCAAACCAAAAGTAACTGAACCAGACCAAACCGAACCGAATAAAACCTAGCCAAACCCAACTGAACCAAACCAAACTAAACCGAACTTAACCGAACTCAATCGAACACAACCTAACCCAAGCCAACCAAACCCATCACAACCCAACCGAACCCAGGCGAACCCAACTAAACCCAACCAAACCCAACCCAACTGCACCGAACCCAAGATAAGTTCACCCAACGATAAGTTCACCCAACGATAAGTTCACCAAACGATAAGTGCACCCATGATAAGTTCATCCACGAGAAGTTCATCCACGAGAAGTTCACCCACAATAAGTTCACCCACGATAAGATCACCCACGATAAGTTCATCCAACGATAAATTCACCCAACGATAAGTTCACCCACGATAAGTTCACCCAGGATAAGTTCACCCAAGATAAGTTCATCAAACGATAAATTCACCTAATGATAAGTTCACCCAAAGATAAGTTCACCACACCGTAAGTTCACCGAACAAGAAGTTCACCAAACGATAAGTTCACCAAACAATAAGTTCACCCAACGATAAGTTTACCCAACGATAAGTTCACCCAAGATAAGTTCACCCACGATAAGTTCACCCACGACATGTTCACCAAGGATAAGTTCACCCACGATAAGTTCACCCATGAGGAGTTCATCCACGATAAGTTCACCCACAATAAGTTCACTCATGATAAGTTCACCCACGATAAGTTCAAACACGATATGTTCACCTACGATAAGTTCACCCATGATAAGTTCAACCACGATAAGTTCACCCACGATAAATTCACCCATGATAAGTTCACCTAACGATAAGTTCTCCCAATGATAAGTTCACCAAACGATAAGTTCACCAAACGATAAGTTCACCCACGATAACTTGACCCCCGATAAGGTCACTCGCGATAAGTTAACCCGCGATAAGTTGACTCCCGATAAGTTTAACGGCATTCAGTTCACACAGCATAAGTTCAACCACGATAAGATCACCCACAATAAGTTCACCCATGATAACTTAACCCAATGATAAGGTCACCAAACGATAAGTTCACGCATGAAAAGTTCACCCGCGATAAGTTCATCCACGATAAGATCACCCACGTTAAGTTCACCCAATGATAACTTCACAAAACGATAAGTTCACCCACGATAACTTCACCCACAATAAGTTCACCATGATAAGTTTACCCACGATAAGTTCACCCACGATAAGTGCACCCAATGATAAGTTCAACCAAGGATAAGTTCACCCAACGATAAGTTCTCTAAACGATAAGTTCACCCACGATGAGGTCACCGACGATAAGTTCACCCACGATAAGTTAACCCATGATAACTTCACCCACAATAAGTTCACTCACGATAAGTTCACCCAACGATAAGTTCACCAACGATAAGTTCACCCACAATAAGTTCACCCACGATAAGTTCACCCACGATAAATTCACTCAGGGATATGTTCACCCTACGATAAGTTCACCCACGATAAGTTCACCCACAATAAGTTCACCAATGAAAAGTTCACCCACGATAAGTTCACCTACGATAAGTTCACCAAATGATAAATTAACCCACGATAATTTCACCATGATAAGTTCACCCACGATAAGTGCACCCATCGATAAGTTCACCCAACGATATGTTCTCTACACAATAAGTTCACCGTTCACCCACGATAAGTTCGCCAAATGACAAGTTCGTCGAACGATAAGTTCGCTAAACGATAAGTTCTCCCACGATATTATATGGAGGAATGTCATCATCATCGAGAAGGGTGAAAACTCTTCGCAACAAAAGGAAGGAACCTGAGAGGCAAAGAAGATTCTATTCGCCTAGGTTCCTCTCCAGGAAACATGAGGAACACTATGTGACTGTGCAGGAGAGGAGATTGCTGATGGAGAGGAAGGCCACTTTTATCCCAGACTTGGCTCCTGAATTTGCAATAGAGTTTCTGAGGAGAGACTGGGAAAAGCTGGCCACATATCCTGCACCAGCCAACATTGAATTGGTGAAGGAGTTCTATACGAACGCCTTGACTAGAGAAGGAGTATCGGCTGTAAGATACATGAGCTATGTGAGGGGACAGACCATCAGGTATGACCCTGACACTATTAACAGCTTTTTGGGCACTGAATGGCCAGGTGAATAGTGCCAGTATGCAGCACTCGTGGGGGGGTTCAGAGATATAGCAGATATAGATAGGGTTGTGTGCCTTCCTAGAAGGCATTTTCAGAATAACCCCAATGGAGTGCCCGTCAACATAAAGAGGGCAAATTTGACGCCTTTAGCGAAATACTGGATGACATTCACTCATGCCAACATTCAGTCGTGCTCTCATGTTTCAGACATCACCATGCATCGGATCATCTTCATTTACTGCATGTTGAGGCAGTTAGATGTGAACGTCAAGAAGGTCATTGTCGACGAGATACAGAGTTGCGCTACTACTGTGAGTAGCAGGACACCGTTGGGACATCCGTCCCTAATCACCTTTTTGTGTCCCAGGCTGGGGTGGATACTGTAGTTCCACCATATGAGAGGCCTAGGAAGGCCATAGATTCTGCCTATTATTAGCAGTACTGTGAGGAAGAGGAGGCAGCCAGAGCACCTAGGAGACGTCCTAGGAGAGCAACACCACAGCAGGAGCATGTACCTGCAAATGCACCGGCACAGCATGCCGAGCCATTCCAGATGAGGGACATGTATATGTCCATGATGGAGGCTAAGATAGAGGCAATTCGCAGAGGGCAGATAGCCACTGCTGAGATGATAATAGGGTTGTACGATCAGCCACCAGTGCATAGGTGGACCATGGATGAGTTTCATGGAGCTATGGCTTGGCCTCAGGAGCAGGCACAGGGCAGCAAGTCTGGAGCAGCTGAAGCACCAGGCATAGATGAGGATGACGATGAAGATAACTTTGAAGATGCTGACGATGGAGACCAGGAGAACTCAGATGAGGACATGGATTGAGAAGGCATCTACTGATGGATGCCCATGCTTTAGACAGGGTTTTATCTTGCACTTTTGTATTTTATTTTTTTTAGAATAGGTTGAATTTTGATTGTTAGTGTTTATGCTTGGCTTGAACACTATTTTAAAAATGTTAAACTTGATGATATTGCATGATGAATCTATTTGATGATGATTGGATGCGGATGATGATTGAGTTGTGTTGATATTCAGGTGAAAAGTTCACTAGCTATGTGAACAAATGTGTGATGAATTATGATTGTGGTTATGATGCGAAGCAAGGTGTATGAATGGATGATGTGTGAGAAAGCATGTTGTGTGAGGTATTGAGCTCCAGAGTATTCATTGCTATATGTATTGTTCAAAGGAAAGCATGAATGATATTTCCTAAGTCTTGATAATTGATTGAATTGAATGTTTATGTCATATGATCAAGGCCATTTTTGGAAGCCCTTACTTAGCCAAATTTTCACCCAAAGTGATTAAAATGTTATACCCTTTTTGAACCTTGGCCTTAAACAGGATGAAAACCCTTATTTTGAAACTATTTACCTTAAGTTGGGTTGAGAATAATTGTTGAAAAGGTTCAAGTTTGGGTTTGTTGGGAAAATTTGAATGGCAGAAAAAGAAAGGCATTGAGCTCAAGTGTTGAAAAAGAAAAAATGCATGAGAAAAGAAAAAGAAGAAAAGAAAAAGCATGGAAGATGAGCTCAATGTAAAAATAAAAGAAAAGGGAAGAAGTTGGGAATTAGTGAGATTGGTTAAAAAAAAAGAGTTTGTGCTAAGATCACCCACGATAAAATCACTCACGATAGGATCACCCAAGATAAGATCACCCACGATAAGATTACCCACGATAACTTCATCCACGATAAATTCACCCGACTATAAGTTCACCAAACACTAAGTTAACTAAACAGTATATTCACCAAAAGATAACTTCACCGAACAACAACTTCACCCACGATAAGTTCACCCAACAACAAGTTCACTCACGATAAGTTCTCCCATGAGAAGATCACCCACGCTAAGCTCACCCAAGCTAAGCTCACCCAAGCTAAGCTCACCCAAGCTAAGTTCACTCACAATAAGTTCACTCACGATAAGTTCACCCAACGATAAGTTCACCCACTAAGTTCACCCACGATAAGATCACCCATGATAAATTCACCCACGATAAGATCACCCACGATAAGATCACCCACGATAAATTCACCCAATGATAAGTTCCCCCGACCGTAAGTTCACCAAACGATAAGTTGACCGAACGTTATATTCACCAAACGATAACTTCACCAAACTATAACTTAACCAAATGATAAGTTGACCCAACAATAAGTTCATCAAACGATGAGTTCACCAAACGATGAGTTCACCAAACGATGAAGTTCATCAAACGAATAGTTCACCCACGATAAGGTCACCCACGTAAAGTTCACCTACGAAAAGTTCACCCACGAAAGATCGCATACAATAAGTTCACCCAATGATAAGTTCACCAAACGATAATTTTACCAAACGATAACTTCACCAAACCATACGATAACCAAACGAGAAGTTCACCAAACGATAAGTTTTCCAAACGATAAGTTCAACTACGACAGATTCACCCATGATAGGTTCACTAACGATAGGTTCACCCACGACAGATTCACCCATGATAGGTTCACCCGCAATAAGTTCACCCAATGATAAGTCCACGAACCGATAAGTTTGCCAAACGATAAGTTCACCCACCATAAATTCACCCACGATAAAATCACCCACGATAAGATCACCCACGATAAGATCACCCACGATAAGATCACCCACGATAAGCTCACCCACAATAAGTTCATCCAAAATAAATTCACCCGACTATAAGTTCACCAAACAATAAGTTGACCGAACGATATATTCACCAAAAGATAACTTCATCGAACGATAACTTCACCAAACAATAACTTAACAAATGATAAGTCGACCCAACAATAAGTTCACCAAACGATGAGTTGACTAAATGATGAGTTCACCAAACGATGAGTTCACCAAACGATGAGTTCACCAAACGATGAAGTTCATCAAACGAATAGTTCACCCACGATAAGGTCACCCACGTAAAGTTCACCCACGAAAAGTTCGCCCATGAAAAGTTCACCCACGAAAAGTTCACATACAATAAGTTCACCCAACGATAAGTTCACCAAACGATAATTTCACCAAACTATAACTTCACCAAACTATAACTTCACCAAATCATACGATAACCAAACGAGAAGTTAACCAAACGAATAGTTCGCTAAACGATAAGTTCACCCAACGAGAAGTCTACCCACGATAAGTTATCCAACGATAAGTTCACTCACGGAAAGTTCACCCACGATAAGATTACCCACGGTAAGATCATACACAATAAGATCACCCATGATAAGTTAACCCACGATAGGTTCACCACGATAAGTTCATCCACGATAGGTTCACCCACGATAAGTTAACCAACAATAAGTTCAACCAAAGATAAGTTCACGAAACGACAAGTTCTACAAATTATAACTTCACCAAACAATGAGTTCACCATATGATAACATAACCAAACGATAAGCTCACCAAACGATAAGTTCACCCATGATAAGTTCACCCACCGATAAGTTCAGCCACTCTAAGTTCACTCACAATACGATTAGTTCACCCAATGATAAGTTCATGAAAAGATATGTTCACTAAACCATTAGTTCACCAAACGATAAGTTCATCAAATGATAATTCACCAAACGATAAGTTCACCGAAGGATAACTTCACCCACGATAAGGTCACCCACGATAAGATCACCCACCTATATGTTCACCAAACTATAAGGTCACAAAAAGATATGTTCACCAGACCATTGGTTCACCAAACAATAAGTTCACCAAATGATAATTCACCAAACGATAATTTCATCAAACGATAAGTTCAACCACAACAGATTCACCCATGATAGGTTCACCCATGATAGGTTGACCAACGATAGGTTCACCCATGCTATGTTCACTCACGATAAGTTCGATCAATATAAGTTCACCCAACGATAAGTTCACAAAATGATAAGTTCGCCAAACGATAAGTCCACCCACAAAGTTCACCCACCATAAATTCACCCACGATAAATTCACCCACAATAAGATCACCCACGATAACATCACCCACGATAAGGTTACCCACGATAAGTTCATCCACGATAAATTCACCCGACTATAAGTTCACTCACGATAAATTGACCGAACGGTATATTCACCAAAAGATAACTTCACCGAACGACAACTTCACCAAACGATAACTTCACCAAATGATAAGTTCACCAATCGATGACTTCACAAAACGCTAAGTTCACCCACGCTAAGTTCACTCACAATAAGTTCACTCACGATAAGTTCACCCAATGATAAGTTAACGAAACGATAAGTTCGCCAAACGATAAGTTCACCCACTAAGTTCACCCAATATAACTTCACCCACGATAAAATCTAAAATCACCCATGATAAATTCACCCACGATAAGATCACCCACGATAAATTCACCCAATGATAAGTTCCCCCGACCGTAAGTTCATCAAACGATAAGTTGATCGAACGGTATATTCACCATACGATAACTTCACCGAATGATAACTTCACCAAACTATAATTTAACCAAATGATAAGTTGACCCAACAATAAGTTCATCAAACGATAAGTTCACCAAACGATTAAGTTCATCAAAAATTAACTTCACCAAACCATACGATAACCAAACGAGAAGTTCACCAAACGATAAGTTTTCCAAACGATAAGTTCACCCAATGAGAAGTCTACCAACGATAAGTTCACTCACGAAAAGTTCACCGACGATAAGATCACTCACGATAAGATCATCCACAATAAGATCATCCACGATAAGCTCACCCACAATAGGTTCACCATGATAAGTTCACCCACATTAGGTTCACCTACGGTAAGTTAACCAACAATAAGTTCAACCAAAGATAAGTTCACGAAAAGATAAGTTCTACAAACTATAACTTCACCAAAAGATGAGTTCACCAAACGATAACTTAACCAAACGATAACTTAACCAAACGATAAGCTCACCAAACGATAAGTTCAGCCATGATAAGTTCACCCACCAATAAGTTCACCCACTATAAGTTCACTCACGATACGATTAATTCACCTAACGATAAGTTCACGAAAAGATATCTTCATCAAACCATTAGTTCACCAAACGATAAGTTCATCAAATGATAATTCACCAAACAATAAGTTCACCAAACGATAAGTTCACCCACCATAGATTCACTCGCTATAGGTTCACCCACGATAGGTTCACCCAAAACAAGTTCACCCACGATAAAATCACCCACGATAAGATTACCCACGATAAAATCACCCACTATAAGATCACCCACAAAAAGATTACCCACGATAAGTTCACCCACGATAAAATCACCCACTATAAGATCACCCACGATAAAATCACCCATGATAAGATCACCCACGATAAAATCACCCAGTATAAGATCACCCACGATAAGATTACCCACGATAAAATCACCCACTATAAGAACACCCATGATAAGATTACCCAAGATAAGTTCACCCACAATAAGATCATCCGCGATAAAATCACCCACTGTAAGATCACCCACGATAAGATCACCCACGATAAAATCACCCACTATAAGATCACCCACGAGAAGATTACCCACGATAAAATCACCCACTATAAGATCACCCACGATAAGATTACCCAGGATAAGTTCACCCAATGATAAGTTAACCCACGATACCTTACCCACGATAAGTTCAGCCTTATAAGTTCACCCACGATAAGTTCACCTAACGATAAATTCACCCAGCGATAAGTTCTCTAAATGATAACTTCACCCACAATAAGTTAAACCACAATAGGTTCACCCACGATAAGTTCACCTATGATAAGGTCACCCACGATAAGTTCACCCACGATAATTTCACCCACGATAATTTCACCCACGATAAGTTCAGGCACGATACGTTCATCCACGATAAGTGCACCCCACAATAATTACACCCAAGGATAAGTTCACCCACGATAAAGTCACCCACGATAAGATCACCCACGATAAGATCACCCACCGATAAGTTCACCAAACTATAAGCTCACGAAAAGATATGTTCACCAGACCATTAGTTCACCAAACAATAAGTTCACCAAACAATAAGTTCACCAAATGATAATTCATCAAATGATAATTTCATCAAACGATAAGTTCAACCACGACAGATTCTCCAATGATAGGTTCACCCACGATAGGTTCACCAATGATAGCTTCACCCACGATAGGTTCACCCATGATAGGTTCAGCTGCGATAAGTTCACTCATGCTAAGTTCAGTCACGATAAGTTCACTCACTATAAGTTCAGCCAACGATAAGTTCACGAAACGATAAGTTCGCCAAACAATAAGTTCACGTACCATAAATTCACCCACGATAAAATCACCCACGATAAGATCACCCACGATAAGATCACCCACAATAAGATCACCCACGATAAGATTAACCATGATAAGTTCATCCAAAATAAATTCACCCGACTATAAGTTCACCAAACAATAAGTTGACCGAACGGTATATTCACCAAACGATAACTTCACCGAATGATAACTTCACCAAACGATAACTTCACCAAATGATAACTTCACGAATCGATGACTTCACAAAACGATAAGTTCACGTACGATATGTTCACCCAACAAAAATTTCACTCACGATAAGTTCTCCCACGAGAAGTTCACCCAGGCTAAGTTCACTCATGATAAGTTCACTTACGATAAGTTCACCCAACGATAAGTTCACGAAACAATAAGTTCGCCCATTAAGTTCACCCACGATAACTCCAGCCACGATAAATTCCCCCACGATAAGATCATCCACGATAAGATCACCAATGATAAGATTACCCACGATAAGTTCATGCACGATAAATTCACCCAACGATAAGTTCACCTGACTATAAGTTCACCAAACGATAAGTTGACCGAACAATATATTCACCAAACGATAACTTCACCGAACGATAACTTCACCAAATCATAAGTTGACCCAACAATAAGTTCACCAAACGATGAGTTCACCAAACGATGAAGTTCATCAAACGAATAGTTCACCCACGATAAGGTCACCCACGTAAAGTTCATCCACGAAAAGTTCGCCCACGAAAAGTTCACCCACGAAAAGTTCACACACAATAAGTTCCCCCAACGATAATTTCACCAAACGATATGTTCACCAAACGATAACTTCACCAAACCATAACATCCCCAAACCATACGATAACTAAACGAGAAGTTCACCAAACGATAGTTGCCAAACGATAAGTTTTCCAAACGATAAGTTCACTCAACGATAAGTTATCCAACGTTAAGTTCACTCACGGAAACTTCACTGACGATAACATCACTGATGAGACACAATTCTTCATTATACACTTAGCTTTCCACACCATATTTTGTTAGTGAATTGTGTTTAAATCTCCATTTTTATCTCATTTTCACTATTTGGGGTTGAATTTCAAGACTAATTCTTATCTTGATTAATTTGAAATATTTAGGCTTAATTATTTCAATCATTTTGTGCAGGACCATCACTGTTGAAAGGAGTCCATTAAAGAGGTCCAGTCTTGACCAAACGGTCTCCGGAAGGGTTAACCGAACAGTCTGATTAGTTATGGAATCGGCACCGATCACCAGTGCCTGAGCCTGTAAAGCGTTATTGAACCGAACGACCGATTGATGACAAAGACCAAACAGTCTGTGAAGCAGTGTACAGAACAACAGAGAATTTGGCCAACCGAACGGTATTCTAAAGGCTTAACCGAACGGTACTGAGGCTGCATGAGAGTCTTGACAGAACGGTGTGACAAAGTGTGCTAGACAGAGCGGTCTATTGAGAAATACAAACTGAACGGTCAGAGCTAAGCTACAGAGCTGCTGGACCGAATGAACTGAGACTGAATGGGCTATTGAAGCTTCGACCGAACTGTCTATTGAGGAACAAACTGAATGGCCGAGCACTACAGACCGAACGCCCTTAGAAATGATCGAACGGTTAGATCAGGGCCAGAGGAACGCAACAGCAGTGTTGAAAGCGCGTTCTGGGACTTCAAGAGGGTGGCCACGTCATTAG
The DNA here is from genome assembly GCA_027742785.1 of Vigna reflexopilosa. Lineage (NCBI taxonomy): Eukaryota > Viridiplantae > Streptophyta > Magnoliopsida > Fabales > Fabaceae > Vigna > Vigna reflexopilosa. Next base: position 14,014 of record CM050921.1, on the reverse strand, counting down.
CTAGCTCAATATTCGTTTTATAAGGCCATTGGGTCATGGTTTAGGATTTTAGGCCCATTAGGAAGGAATTTTTGTCTTTTGGGTGTTATAAAACCCCAAATTCAGAATTAGGGTGTGGAGCCCCAGCCGCCACTTTCAATTTCCAATCTTTGGGAGCTTCTTCTTCCTCCTCCCCCTTTGGGGAGGTTTAGGTTTTGTTCTTTCGTTTCCATTTACAGTACTTTCATTTACTTCCTCTCATTTTGGATTCTAGCTTCTAATGTTTCCATTTTCATTACAGCACCTTTGAATCAATTTTTTATTTTGTTTCCATTTGATTTTTGCATTCTAGCTTTGATTTTCGTTGTTCATTTCCATTCATATTTAATGTTGATTTCCAGTACTGTTGCGCCTTAGGTTTCTGTCCTGAGTTTCTGCAATTTCATTTCTGTGTTTCTGCATTCTGCAACGTTGTTTCTGCATCTTTAATATCGTTCGGTCTGTTCGTGTTGGTTTTCAAAATACTGTTCGATCTCCTTGTTAGGACGTTTGGTCTAGTGAACATAGTTGTTCAGTCTCTACACACTTGTTGTTAAAACCGTTCGGCCGTGTGAATAGGACCATTCGACCTTGTAAAAAAAATACCGTTCGGTTTACTATCTCGTTCACATTGATGTCTGTTCTGTTTGATTGTATTAATTTAGTTGCAATGTTAGCTTAGATTAGTCGGGTTGGTCATTAGTAATATTACTTTGTTTCCTTGAGATTTCTTGGACTGTTCTTATGATTATTCTGCTCTGCCTGACATTATATGAAATCTTATTGTGTTCCTGCAACGGGTATACGCTTAATTGCCTAGTTGGTGATTGTATCTTCGCTTAGTTGATCAATCTTTATAGAACACATTGGATGTAATAGGTGTATTGCGTTCGCTTAGTACGCGATTATGATAGCATGATTAACCTTCGCTTAGTCGGTTAGCTGTGTTGGATTAGAGGTTAGAGTAGTTTATTCATGAGATCTGTGCATTTTTATTGTCATGCTGTTGCTTTGATTTAGCTCAATATTTAATCTGTTGTGTGCTTGCGATTAGGTATATGCTTAGTTTCTTAATCGGTGTTTAATCTTTGCTTAGTTGATTATACTGTATGGTGCATGACTGAATAAATTTGTGCATTGCATTCACTTAGTTTGCAATTCTGAAGACCGAATTAGCCTTCGCTTAGTTGGTTGATTCGTGTTGGATTTGGATTAGAGTAACATGTACTTGTTGTTAATATGTGATTGGAAGCATAGTGATTAAGTTAATGACCAATCGTTTTTATTCTATAGTTGATTCCATTTTTACATTTCTATTTGCATTGCTGTTTACATTTCTGTTTGCATCTGTGTTTTAATTTAATTCATCTACATTCACAAAACCTTTCAAAACCCCCCACCACTTCGTGTTTGACCTGATTCTCGAACCACATTTTGGTCCTTGAGAGACGACCTAGGAGTGACTTCCTAGTCTATACTGCATTCTTTATGCACATTAAATTTGCATGGGGTGCGACACCCATCAATCACCCATGATAAGATCATGCACACTAAGATCACCCATGATAAGTTCACCCACGATAGGTTCACCACGACAAGTTCACCCACGATAGGTTCACCCACGATAAGTTAACCAACAATAAGTTCAACCAAAGATAAGTTCACGAAATGATAAGTTCTACAAACTATAACCTCACCAAACGATGACTTCACCAAACAATAACTTAACCAAACGATAATCTCACCAAATGATAAGTTCACCCACGATAAGTTCAACCACCGATAAGTTCACCCACTATAAGTTCTCTCACAATACGATTAGTTCACCCAACAATAAGTTCACGAAAATATATGTTCACCAAACCATTAGTTCACCAAACGATAAGTTCATCAAATGACAATTCTCCAAACGATAAGTTCACCCTCGATAGATTCACCTACTATAGGTTCACTCACGATAGGTTCACCCACAACAAGTTCACCCACGATAAAATCACCCACTATAAGATCACCCACGATATGATTACCCATGATAAGTTCACCCACGATAAGATCACCCACGATAAGATCACCCACGATAAAATCACCCACTATAAAATCACCCACTATAAGATCACCCACGATAAGATTACCCACGATAAAATCACACACTATAAGATCACCCATGATAAGATTACCCACGATAAGTTCTCCCAACGATAAGTTAACCCACGATATTTCACCCACGATAAATTCAGCCACGATAAGTTCACCTAACGATAAGTTCACCCAATGATAAGTTCTCTAAACGATAAGTTCACCCACGATAAGTTAACCCACAATAGGTTCACCCACGATAAGTTCACCTATGATAAGGTCACCCACGATAAGTTCACCTATGATAAGTTCACCCACGATAAGTTCACCCACGATAAATTCCCCACGATAAGTTCAGCCACGATACGTTCATCCAGGATCAGTGCACCCCACGATATGTTCACCCAAGGATAAGTTCATCCACGATAAGTTCACCAACGATGAGGTCACCCACGATAAGGTCACCCACGATAAGTTGACCCAACAATAAGTTCACCAAAAGATGAGTTCACCAAACGATGATAAGTTCACCCATGCTAAGTTCAAACGATAAGTTTTCCAAACGATAAGTTCACCCAACGATAAGTCTACCCACGATAAGTTATCCAACGATAAGTTCACTAAAGGAAAGTTCACCGACGATAAAATCACTCACGATAAGATCATCCACAATAAGATCACCCATGATAAGTTCACCACGATAGGTTCACCACGATATGTTCACCCACAATAGGTTCACCCACGATAAGTTAACCAACAATAAGTTCAACCAAAGATAATTTCACGAAACGATAAGTTCACCCACCATAAATCACCCATAACACCCACCATAAAATCACCCACGATAAGATCACCCATGATAAGATCACCCACGATAAGATCACCCACGATACGATTACCCACGATAAGTTCATCCACGATAAATTCACCCGACTATAAGTTCACCAAACGATAAGTTGACCGAACGGTATATTCACCAAACGATAACTTCACCGAACGATAACTTCACCAAACGCTAACTTCACTAAAGGATAAGTTCACCAATCGATGACTTCACAAAACACTAAGTTCACCCACGATAAGTTCACCCAACGATAAGTTCACCCAATGATAAATTAACCCACGATAATTTCACACACAATAAGTTCACCCACAATAAGTGCACCTAACGATAAGTTCACCCAACGATATGTTCTCTACACGATAAGTTCATCGTTCACCCATGATAAGTTCACCAAGCGATAAGTTCGCCAAATGATAAGTTCGTCATACGATACGTTCGCCAAACGATAAGATCTCCCACGATAAGTTCTCCCACGATAAAATCACCCACGATAAAATCACCCACGATAAGATCACCCACGAAAAGATCACCCACAATAAGGTCACTCGCGATAAGTTGACCCCCGATAAGTTTAACTGCATTCAGTTCCCCCAGTATAAGTTCACCCACGATAAGATCACCCATGATAAGTTCACCCACAATAAGTTCACCCATGATAAGTTCACCCATGATAAGTTAACCCATTGATAAGTTCACCCAACGATAAATTTACGCATGAAAAGTTCACCCGCGATAAGTTCATCCACGATAAGATCACCCACGATAGGTTCACCCACGTTAAGTTCACCCAATGATAACTTCACCAAACGATAAGTTCACCCACGATAAGTTCACCACGATAAGTTCACCCACGATAAGTTCACCCATGATAAGTGCACCCAACGATAAGTTCACCCAAGGATAAGTTCACCCAACGATAAGTTCTCTAAACGATAAGTTCACCCACCATAAGTTCAGCCACGATAAGTTCACCCACGATAAGTTCACCCACGATATAGTATTTTGAAAAAACAAAAGGCCAAATGCCAACTTTTTTCATTTTGCAGGCGTGTGAATTTCTCTGTAATTTGGGTGACACTAAGCAGACGCATATTTTTGCAAAGATTGAAAACATTGAAAGTCAAGAGGAGACGTCAAAATCTATTCAAAAGATGAAAGATTTTGAAGTCTTCTTGACTTTCAATGTTTTCAATCTTTGCAAAAATATGCGTCTGCTTAGTGTCACCCAAATTACAGAGAAATTCACACGCCTGCAAAATGAAAAAAGTTGGCATTTGGCCTTTTGTTTTTTCAAAATACTATATCGTGGGTGAACTTATCGTGGGTGAACTTATCGTGGCTGAACTTATGGTGGGTGAACTTATCGTTTAGAGAACTTATCGTTGGGTGAACTTATCCTTGGGTGAACTTATCGTTGGGTGCACTTATCATGGGTGAACTTATCGTGGGTGAACTTATCGTGGTGAACTTATCGTGGGTGAACTTATCGTTTGGTGAAGTTATCATTGGGTGAACTTAACGTGGGTGAACCTATCGTGGGTGATCTTATCGTGGATGAACTTATCGCGGGTGAACTTTTCATGCGTAAATTTATCGTTGGGTGAACTTATCAATGGGTTAACTTATCATGGGTGAACTTATCATGGGTGAACTTATTGTGGGTGAACTTATCATGGGTGATCTTATCGTGGGTGAACTTATACTGGGGGAACTGAATGCAGTTAAACTTATCGGGGGTCAACTTATCGCGAGTGACCTTATTGTGGGTGATCTTTTCGTGGGTGATCTTATCGTGGGTGATTTTATCGTGGGTGATTTTATCGTGGGAGAACTTATCGTGGGAGATCTTATCGTTTGGCGAACGTATCGTATGACGAACTTATCATTTGGCGAACTTATCGCTTGGTGAACTTATCATGGGTGAACGATGAACTTATCGTGTAGAGAACATATCGTTGGGTGAACTTATCGTTAGGTGCACTTATTGTGGGTGAACTTATTGTGTGTGAAATTATCGTGGGTTAATTTATCATTGGGTGAACTTATCGTTGGGTGAACTTATCGTGGGTGAACTTAGTGTTTTGTGAAGTCATCGATTGGTGAACTTATCCTTTAGTGAAGTTAGCGTTTGGTGAAGTTATCGTTCGGTGAAGTTATCGTTTGGTGAATATACCGTTCGGTCAACTTATCGTTTGGTGAACTTATAGTCGGGTGAATTTATCGTGGATGAACTTATCGTGGGTAATCGTATCGTGGGTGATCTTATCGTGGGTGATCTTATCATGGGTGATCTTATCGTGGGTGATTTTATGGTGGGTGATTTTATGGTGGGTGATTTATGGTGGGTGAACTTATCGTTTCGTGAAATTATCTTTGGTTGAACTTATTGTTGGTTAACTTATCGTGGGTGAACCTATTGTGGGTGAACATATCGTGGTGAACATATCGTGGTGAACTTATCATGGGTGATCTTATTGTGGATGATCTTATCGTGAGTGATTTTATCGTCGGTGAACTTTCCTTTAGTGAACTTATCGTTGGATAACTTATCGTGGGTAGACTTATCGTTGGGTGAACTTATCGTTTGGAAAACTTATCGTTTGAACTTAGCATGGGTGAACTTATCATCGTTTGGTGAACTCATCTTTTGGTGAACTTATTGTTGGGTCAACTTATCGTGGGTGACCTTATCGTGGGTGACCTCATCGTTGGTGAACTTATCGTGGATGAACTTATCCTTGGGTGAACATATCGTGGGGTGCACTGATCCTGGATGAACGTATCGTGGCTGAACTTATCGTGGGGAATTTATCGTGGGTGAACTTATCGTGGGTGAACTTATCATAGGTGAACTTATCGTGGGTGACCTTATCATAGGTGAACTTATCGTGGGTGAACCTATTGTGGGTTAACTTATCGTGGGTGAACTTATCGTTTAGAGAACTTATCATTGGGTGAACTTATCGTTAGGTGAACTTATCGTGGCTGAATTTATCGTGGGTGAAATATCGTGGGTTAACTTATCGTTGGGAGAACTTATCGTGGGTAATCTTATCATGGGTGATCTTATAGTGTGTGATTTTATCGTGGGTAATCTTATCGTGGGTGATCTTATAGTGGGTGATTTTATAGTGGGTGATTTTATCGTGGGTGATCTTATCGTGGGTGATCTTATCGTGGGTGAACTTATCATGGGTAATCATATCGTGGGTGATCTTATAGTGGGTGATTTTATCGTGGGTGAACTTGTTGTGGGTGAACCTATCGTGAGTGAACCTATAGTAGGTGAATCTATCGAGGGTGAACTTATCGTTTGGAGAATTGTCATTTGATGAACTTATCGTTTGGTGAACTAATGGTTTGGTGAACATATATTTTCGTGAACTTATTGTTGGGTGAACTAATCGTATTGTGAGAGAACTTATAGTGGGTGAACTTATCGGTGGTTGAACTTATCGTGGGTGAACTTATCATTTGGTGAGATTATCGTTTGGTTAAGTTATTGTTTGGTGAAGTCATCGTTTGGTGAGGTTATAGTTTGTAGAACTTATCATTTCGTGAACTTATCTTTGGTTGAACTTATTGTTGGTTAACTTATCGTGGGTGAACCTATCGTGGGTGAACTTGTCGTGGTGAACCTATCGTGGGTGAACTTATCATGGGTGATCTTAGTGTGCATGATCTTATCATGGGTGATTGATGGGTGTCGCACCCCATGCAAATTTAATGTGCATAAAGAATGCAGTATAGACTAGGAAGTCACTCCTAGGTCGTCTCTCAAGGACCAAAATGTGGTTCGAGAATCAGGTCAAACACGAAGTGGTGGGGGGTTTTGAAAGGTTTTGTGAATGTAGATGAATTAAATTAAAACACAGATGCAAACAGAAATGTAAACAGCAATGCAAATAGAAATGTAAAAATGGAATCAACTATAGAATAAAAACGATTGGTCATTAACTTAATCACTATGCTTCCAATCACATATTAACAACAAGTACATGTTACTCTAATCCAAATCCAACACGAATCAACCAACTAAGCGAAGGCTAATTCGGTCTTCAGAATTGCAAACTAAGTGAATGCAATGCACAAATTTATTCAGTCATGCACCATACAGTATAATCAACTAAGCAAAGATTAAACACCGATTAAGAAACTAAGCATATACCTAATCGCAAGCACACAACAGATTAAATATTGAGCTAAATCAAAGCAACAGCATGACAATAAAAATGCACAGATCTCATGAATAAACTACTCTAACCTCTAATCCAACACAGCTAACCGACTAAGCGAAGGTTAATCATGCTATCATAATCGCGTACTAAGCGAACGCAATACACCTATTACATCCAATGTGTTCTATAAAGATTGATCAACTAAGCGAAGATACAATCACCAACTAGGCAATTAAGCGTATACCCGTTGCAGGAACACAATAAGATTTCATATAATGTCAGGCAGAGCAGAATAATCATAAGAACAGTCCAAGAAATCTCAAGGAAACAAAGTAATATTACTAATGACCAACCCGACTAATCTAAGCTAACATTGCAACTAAATTAATACAATCAAACAGAACAGACATCAATGTGAACGAGATAGTAAACCGAACGGTATTTTTTTTACAAGGTCGAATGGTCCTATTCACACGGCCGAACGGTTTTAACAACAAGTGTGTAGAGACTGAACAACTATGTTCACTAGACCAAACGTCCTAACAAGGAGATCGAACAGTATTTTGAAAACCAACACGAACAGACCGAACGATATTAAAGATGCAGAAACAACGTTGCAGAATGCAGAAACACAGAAATGAAATTGCAGAAACTCAGGACAGAAACCTAAGGCGCAACAGTACTGGAAATCAACATTAAATATGAATGGAAATGAACAACGAAAATCAAAGCTAGAATGCAAAAATCAAATGGAAACAAAATAAAAAATTGATTCAAAGGTGCTGTAATGAAAATGGAAACATTAGAAGCTAGAATCCAAAATGAGAGGAAGTAAATGAAAGTACTGTAAATGGAAACGAAAGAACAAAACCTAAACCTCCCCAAAGGGGGAGGAGGAAGAAGAAGCTCCCAAAGATTGGAAATTGAAAGTGGCGGCTGGGGCTCCACACCCTAATTCTGAATTTGGGGTTTTATAACACCCAAAAGACAAAAATTCCTTCCTAATGGGCCTAAAATCCTAAACCATGACCCAATGGCCTTATAAAACGAATATTGAGCTAGCTAATGACGTGGCCACCCTCTTGAAGTCCCAGAACGCGCTTTCAACACTGCTGTTGCGTTCCTCTGGCCCTGATCTAACCGTTCGATCATTTCTAAGGGCGTTCGGTCTGTAGTGCTCGGCCATTCAGTTTGTTCCTCAATAGACAGTTCGGTCGAAGCTTCAATAGCCCATTCAGTCTCAGTTCATTCGGTCCAGCAGCTCTGTAGCTTAGCTCTGACCGTTCAGTTTGTATTTCTCAATAGACCGCTCTGTCTAGCACACTTTGTCACACCGTTCTGTCAAGACTCTCATGCAGCCTCAGTACCGTTCGGTTAAGCCTTTAGAATACCGTTCGGTTGGCCAAATTCTCTGTTGTTCTGTACACTGCTTCACAGACTGTTTGGTCTTTGTCATCAATCGGTCGTTCGGTTCAATAACGCTTTACAGGCTCAGGCACTGGTGATCGGTGCCGATTCCATAACTAATCAGACTGTTCGGTTAACCCTTCCGGAGACCGTTTGGTCAAGACTGGACCTCTTTAATGGACTCCTTTCAACAGTGATGGTCCTGCACAAAATGATTGAAATAATTAAGCCTAAATATTTCAAATTAATCAAGATAAGAATTAGTCTTGAAATTCAACCCCAAATAGTGAAAATGAGATAAAAATGGAGATTTAAACACAATTCACTAACAAAATATGGTGTGGAAAGCTAAGTGTATAATGAAGAATTGTGTCTCATCAGTGATGTTATCGTCAGTGAAGTTTCCGTGAGTGAACTTAACGTTGGATAACTTATCGTTGAGTGAACTTATCGTTTGGAAAACTTATCGTTTGGCAACTATCGTTTGGTGAACTTCTCGTTTAGTTATCGTATGGTTTGGGGATGTTATGGTTTGGTGAAGTTATCGTTTGGTGAACATATCGTTTGGTGAAATTATCGTTGGGGGAACTTATTGTGTGTGAACTTTTCGTGGGTGAACTTTTCGTGGGCGAACTTTTCGTGGATGAACTTTACGTGGGTGACCTTATCGTGGGTGAACTATTCGTTTGATGAACTTCATCGTTTGGTGAACTCATCGTTTGGTGAACTTATTGTTGGGTCAACTTATGATTTGGTGAAGTTATCGTTCGGTGAAGTTATCGTTTGGTGAATATATTGTTCGGTCAACTTATCGTTTGGTGAACTTATAGTCAGGTGAACTTATCGTTGGGTGAATTTATCGTGCATGAACTTATCGTGGGTAATCTTATCATTGGTGATCTTATCGTGGATGATCTTATCGTGGGGGAATTTATCGTGGCTGGAGTTATCGTGGGTGAACTTAATGGGCGAACTTATTGTTTCGTGAACTTATCGTTGGGTGAACTTATCGTAAGTGAACTTATCATGAGTGAACTTAGCCTGGGTGAACTTCTCGTGGGAGAACTTATCGTGAGTGAAATTTTTGTTGGGTGAACATATCGTACGTGAACTTATCGTTTTGTGAAGTCATCGATTCGTGAAGTTATCATTTGGTGAAGTTATCGTTTGGTGAAGTTATCATTCGGTGAAGTTATCGTTTGGTGAATATACCGTTCGGTCAACTTATTGTTTGGTGAACTTATAGTCGGGTGAATTTATTTTGGATGAACTTATCATGGTTAATCTTATCGTGGGTGATCTTATTGTGGGTGATCTTATCGTGGGTGATCTTATCGTGGGTGATTTTATCGTGGGTGAATTTATGGTACGTGAACTTATTGTTTGGCGAACTTATCGTTTCGTGAACTTATCGTTGGCTGAACTTATAGTGAGTGAACTTATCGTGACTGAACTTAGCATGAGTGAACTTATCGCAGCTGAACCTATCATGGGTGAACCTATCGTGGGTGAAGCTATCATTGGTGAACCTATCGTGGGTGAACCTATCATTGGAGAATCTGTCGTGGTTGAACTTATCGTTTGATGAAATTATCATTTGATGAATTATCATTTGGTGAACTTATTGTTTGGTGAACTTATTGTTTGGTGAACTAATGGTCTGGTGAACATATCTTTTCGTGAGCTTATAGTTTGGTGAACTTATCGGTGGGTGATCTTATCGTGGGTGATCTTATCGTGGGTGACTTTATCGTGGGTGAACTTATCCTTGGGTGTAATTATTGTGGGGTGCACTTATCGTGGATGAACGTATCGTGCCTGAACTTATCGTGGGTGAAATTATCGTGGGTGAAATTATCGTGGGTGAACTTATCGTGGGTGACCTTATCATAGGTGAACTTATCGTGGGTGAACCTATTGTGGTTTAACTTATTGTGGGTGAAGTTATCATTTAGAGAACTTATCGCTGGGTGAATTTATCGTTAGGTGAACTTATCGTGGGTGAACTTATAAGGCTGAACTTATCGTGGGTAAGGTATCGTGGGTTAACTTATCATTGGGTGAACTTATCCTGGGTAATCTTATCGTGGGTGATCTTATAGTGGGTGATTTTATCGTGGGTAATCTTCTCGTGGGTGATCTTATAGTGGGTGATTTTATCGTGGGTGATCTTATCGTGGGTGATCTTACAGTGGGTGATTTTATCGCGGATGATCTTATTGTGGGTGAACTTATCTTGGGTAATCTTATCATGGGTGTTCTTATAGTGGGTGATTTTATCGTGGGTAATCTTATCGTGGGTGATCTTATACTGGGTGATTTTATCGTGGGTGATCTTATCATGGGTGATTTTATCGTGGGTGATCTTATAGTGGGTGATTTTATCGTGGGTGAACTTATCGTGGGTAATCTTTTTGTGGGTGATCTTATAGTGGGTGATTTTATCGTGGGTAATCTTATCGTGGGTGATTTTATCGTGGGTGAACTTGTTTTGGGTGAACCTATCGTGGGTGAACCTATAGCGAGTGAATCTATGGTGGGTGAACTTATCGTTTGGTGAACTTATTGTTTGGTGAATTATCATTTGATGAACTTATCGTTTGGTGAACTAATGGTTTGATGAAGATATCTTTTCGTGAACTTATCGTTAGGTGAATTAATCGTATCGTGAGTGAACTTATAGTGGGTGAACTTATTGGTGGGTGAACTTATCATGGCTGAACTTATCGTTTGGTGAGCTTATCGTTTGGTTAAGTTATCGTTTGGTTAAGTTATCGTTTGGTGAACTCATCTTTTGGTGAAGTTATAGTTTGTAGAACTTATCTTTTCGTGAACTTATCTTTGGTTGAACTTATTGTTGGTTAACTTACCGTAGGTGAACCTAATGTGGGTGAACTTATCATGGTGAACCTATTGTGGGTGAGCTTATCGTGGATGATCTTATTGTGGATGATCTTATCGTGAGTGATCTTATCGTCGGTGAACTTTTCGTGAGTGAACTTATCGTTGGTAGACTTCTCATTGGGTGAACTTATCGTTTGGAAAACTTATCGTTTGGTGAACTTCTCGTTTGGTTATCGTATGGTTTGGTGAAGTTAATTTTTGATGAACTTAATCGTTTGGTGAACTTATCGTTTGATGAACTTATTGTTGGGTCAACTTATCATTTGGTTAAATTATAGTTTGGTGAAGTTATCATTCGGTGAAGTTATCGTATGGTGAATATACCGTTCGATCAACTTATCGTTTGATGAACTTACGGTCGGGGGAACTTATCATTGGGTGAATTTATCGTGGGTGATCTTATCGTGGGTGAATTTATCATGGGTGATTTTAGATTTTATCGTGGGTGAAGTTATATTGGGTGAACTTAGTGGGTGAACTTATCGTTTGGCGAACTTATCGTTTCGTTAACTTATCATTGGGTGAACTTATCGTGAGTGAACTTATTGTGAGTGAACTTAGCGTGGGTGAACTTAGCGTTTTGTGAAGTCATCGATTGGTGAACTTATCATTTGGTGAAGTTATCGTTTGGTGAAGTTGTCGTTCGGTGAAGTTATCTTTTGGTGAATATACCGTTCGGTCAATTTATCGTGAGTGAACTTATAGTCGGGTGAATTTATCGTGGATGAACTTATCGTGGGTAACCTTATCGTGGGTGATGTTATCGTGGGTGATCTTATTGTGGGTGAATTTATCGTGGGTGAATTTATGGTGGGTGAACTTTGTGGGTGGACTTATCGTTTGGCGAACTTATCATTTTGTGAACTTATCGTTGGGTGAACTTATATTGATCGAACTTATCGTGAGTGAACATAGCATGGGTGAACCTATCGTTGGTCAACCTATCATGGGTGAACCTATCATGGGTGAATCTGTTGTGGTTGAACTTATCGTTTGATGAAATTATCGTTTGGTGAATTATCATTTGGTGAACTTATTGTTTGGTGAACCAATGGTCTGGTGAACATATCTTTTTGTGACCTTATAGTTTGGTGAACATATAGGTGGGTGATCTTATCGTGGGTGACCTTATCGTGGGTGAAGTTATCCTTCGGTGAACTTATCGTTTGGTGAACTTATCGTTTGGTGAATTATCATTTGATGAACTTATCGTTTGGTGAACTAATGGTTTAGTGAACATATCTTTTCATGAACTTATCATTGGGTGAACTAATCGTATTGTGAGTGAACTTAGAGTGGCTGAACTTATCGGTGGGTGAACTTATCATGGGTGAACTTATCGTTTGGTGAGCTTATCGTTTGGTTATGTTATCATATGGTGAACTCATTGTTTGGTGAAGTTATAATTTGTAGAACTTGTCGTTTCGTGAACTTATCTTTGGTTGAACTTATTGTTGGTTAACTTATCGTGGGTGAACCTATCGTGGATGAACTTATCGTGGTGAACCTATCGTGGGTTAACTTATCATGGGTGATCTTATTGTGTATGATCTTACCGTGGGTGATCTTATCGTGGGTGAACTTTCCGTGAGTGAACTTATCGTTGGATAACTTATCGTGGGTAGACTTCTCGTTGGGTGAACTTATCGTTTAGCGAACTATTCGTTTGGTGAACTTCTCGTTTGGTTATCGTATGATTTGGTGAAGTTATAGTTTGGTGAAGTTATCGTTTGGTGAAATTATCGTTTGGTGAACTTATCGTTGGGTGAACTTATTGTATGTGAACTTTTCATGGGCGAACTTTTCGTGGGTGAACTTTACGTGGGTGACCTTATCGTGGGTGAACTATTCGTTTGATGAACTTCATCGTTTGGTGAACTCATCGTTTAGGGTTTAGGGTTAGGGGTTAGGGGTTAGGGGTTAGGGGTTAGGGGTTAGGGTTTATGGTTAGGGGTTTAGGGTTTAGGGGTTAGGGGTTAGGGTTTAGGGGTTAGGGGTTAGGGGTTAGGGGTTAGGGGTTAGGGGTTAGGGTTTAGGGTTTAGGGTTTAGGGTTTAGGGTTTAGGGTTTATGGTTTATGGTGTAGGGTGTAGGGTGTAGGGTTTAGGGTTTAGGGTTTGGGGTTTGGGGTTTGGGGTTTGGGGTTTGGGGTTTGGGGTTTGGGGTTTGGGGTTAGGGTTAGGGGTTAGGGGTTAGGGGTTAGGGTTTAGGGGTTAGGGTTTAGGGTTTAGGGTTTAGGGTTTAGGGTTTAGGGTTTAGGGTTTCGGGTTTCGGGTTTCGGGTTTCGGGTTTCGGGTTTCGGGTTTCGGGTTTCGGGTTTCGGGTTTTAGGGTTTTAGGGTTTCGGGTTTCGGGGTTTAGGGTTTTGGGGTTTAGGGTTTGGGGTTTAGGGTTTAGGGCTTAGGGTTTAGGGTTAGGGTTAGGTTTGGGGTTTGGGGTTTGGGGTTTGGGGTTTGGGGTTTGGGGTTTGGGGTTTGGGGTTTTGGGGTTTGGGGTTTTGGGGTTTGGGGTTTGGGGTTTTGGGGTTTTTGGGTTTTGGGTTTTGGGTTTTGGGTTTGGGGTTTTGGGTTTGGGGTTTGGGGTTTGGGG